>OU898282.1:54881110-55461110 GCA_918026665.1 Diabrotica balteata
TATAACACCTGAGCAAACTAATTCAAGAATTATCTAAAACGGTAACGCGCATTTACCTAGTACATCGACTTATCCATTTCCATTGACTATCGATTATGCTCATAAATATTCGATATCATTTTACTTAAATATATATATTTTGATAACAAGATTTTAATTTACGGTTAGTATACCTTTGGTTAGTAATACTCCTTATTCTCTTTTTTAAACTAATATCTCTTCCTATAATTCATCCAACATTAAAGAGACTTACCTTTATTCTTCCATCTGTCAAATATCTTGTTCTTTCAGAAAATAGAAAACATTTATGTTACTATTGATACATTAGAAGACTGTTATTCATTAGATGAAGAAAAAACTTATTTTGCAAAAATCCTGATACTTTCCGATTTACACACACTAATCCAATTTGTGAAACTGAATTGTTAACTTCAATAACAAACATACCATCTAGTTGCGATACTCGTATAATTCAAACAGAATATGAAATTTTGCATAAATTAAACAAACCAAATTCTTGGATATATGTTTTACCCAAACCAACAGATTTAACTTTAAGCTGTCAGACTAGTACGCCAATATTATTGTTCTTTCAAACACAGGTATTTTTTTCTACTTCGAATAATTGCAAAACTTACATACACCGGATCAACTATTTTGACATCTGTCCTCAAATCCAAAAGAAAGTAATTTTCAGTCTATCATTCCAGATTTATCCCTTCCAGAAGTCGTTGTGATGATATTAAGATAAATAATGAATCCAAATTAACCTTGTTCCCTTACAATTAAATAATCTCGATCGAGATGCATTAAATTTAGCAAGCCATAAACTAGATAATTTTAGAGAAAATGACCTCAGAAACAAATATTAATTTTCAGACACAATAAAAAATAGTTCTTATTTCACTTATGCAATCTTATTTTTGATAAAATGTATGTTACTTTTAATATTTTATACAGGAAATTAAAATATTTTTAACCGACGATTTCGTAGAAATCATCCGTCACATAGTTGTCACAAATTACAAATTGTTTAACACTAAATATATGTCAAAGTAAACGAAAACATGTACATGAGACAGATTTTTATTATAATTTGTAAACATAATAAAGACAATATATTAAGTGAATCCAAAAAGTGTGAAGAGACTAGTTTCACAGAGACTACACGATAAGACGAAGTGAAAGAACTATCGAGACTAAAAGAAAACTATTTAAATGTGTTAAAATAAAATAATAATGTATACAAATGTTTTATACCATTTAAATGAAATTCATTTTACAATTATTTTCATTCTTACAAAAGGAGGTGTAATGTACCTACCTACTCACATGTAAGATAATTAAAGTATCTATGTATTTCTATATAGTTTTTAGTCACCTGGTATATGTTATTTACAATTATGAAAAGTTCTCATGTATAATCACTAATAATTTTGCTGTTAGAAATCAGAATCAATACTCTTCATAAATATTTTCCTATTTAGAATAAATAAGTTTCGCTAGTTTAATTCGCCTAATACTTCGTATCTATGGAATAATATAATTTATTTCTCTTATTTCTTTGTTCGATAAGCTATCCTATTTGCTATTTTAATATTAATATTTGAGTCCAATCTCTTGTACTCAACTCCATCCAGAAACATCGTTAAATAATTGTAGATAACAGAACTTATAAATTCATAGTTTTAAGAAATAACAGAGAGTGTAATTTTCATCCTCTAATATAATAAATTTTATCACATGTCAATATATTCTGTTTAATTCCAAAACAAAGAGTTAGTCCGGAGAAGAAATAAACGCATAGTATTTCCATAACACCTATGTGTTATACCTTATGTGTTATACCTATATTCTGGGGTACTTAGAGGTATGCTATTTTCATCAGCAATTATTTGTACAGATGCAGATTATAGAATTCAAAGTTTTAGCAGATTTATCCAGATACATACAAAATTATAATGAAAGCTTTGTAAACTTAGATAATAGTGATGTTTGAGCATTGAATTTTAATTCTGTGTTCATTTTATAAAATTTCCCCTCAATGCAACACGCATCTCCTTACAGATCAAGCAACTCTCGAGCTCTCCAGCCTTTAATGTGATTTTTGGGCGATCAATATTTCTTATTTTTTTAAAGGTGGTATATTTTAGTTCTTAGTACAGTAAAAAAATTAATAATATGTTAATATCGACTACGGCACACTTAAGTGGCTAGCGCGCACACTGTTTCTCCCAGAAATCTACCCCACTTCCCCTTCTACTACTAACCACTACACTGACTAAAAGTACAAATACGCACGTAAATTCGACAAGAAAGATCGGGAAATTTAAGTACATCATCAACCACATTTCACAAAATTCTGCCACCAAAATTCACTTCTTTTAGACACAAACATTCTCGAATCCGTCTGCGTCAACTGACCCGCAAAATCAGCTTACGTGTTCATCAATTTCGTACGCCCTTACGAAGTCAGAACCCAAATCGTCGAAGAAGCACTCTTGAGAGGTATTATGATTAACGGAGAAAAATTGCATTGAACGATCCCTAAGTCAAACAATGGATACCCTGTGAGTCTAAAGATATTGACAAAGTGGACATCTTATCACAGAATGCTACCAAAAATCCACTACGTGTCCCAACTGCGGACAACAAGTGCGCCAATTTGCCCAAACTGCCGAGGCAACGCTGCCTATTTTTCCAGATGTTCACCAACAAGTACACATCAAACCCAACTATAACTACTCCCAAGCAAATTCTCATACACGAACTCATCTCAATCATGAAGTCGTTAATTCACTTCATGTCAATGATTTTTTTCAACGTCATCCTCCATAAAAGGAACGACGACGTCCGTTTCTGTAACGATATTTCACAAAATATGTGCTGCCATACCTTATCAATGTCGACGTATAACAATAAAAAATTCAACGTAACTCTAAACTAATCCTTGTTATATCCACCCTCTAAGCACCCGGCTCCGAGAAGATACTTTCCAACAACCACCTTCAATCCTAAAACATACTTAACCCCGAATCCACACGTTTTGTAAACAGAGCTCCCTCGACACACTACTTTAGAGTCAAATCAATACAATGTCCTAGGTGGGGGCCTAACCACATTTAACATCCAGGCGTGTACTAAAGAAAGCCGGTCTCATTGATCCTATCGATCAACCACCTAACTCGCCAAGAGGAAGCCCGCCACCAGGAATCGACAAACAACCACCTTCTCCGTGTTTTCTTCGCCATGTTTTCCTTATCTCCTTCCAAAATTAAAATAGAAATAAAGCAACTGCAGTTTTCTTTAAAGGCCTTAACTAGGGATGCTTATTGTTTACTACATCATTTACTATATATCTTTAAACTAAGTAAGTAGTGTCCGCTGTAATATTTGGAATTACCTCTATATTTCAAAAACAAATTTCTGTAATTTATTTTAAGAGGATATCATAATTAGGCATTAAACAGCAACAATGCCCGTCTTTTCTCTCTAAAAGTCTTCCTTCGTTGACAGTACGACATGACATGTTTCGACTTTGTTGAAAGCTCCGCAGGTAGTGCTAGAATCACCACTATTTTACACACTAGAATTTACGGATGACTAGATTGTTTATGACGACAATATACATTGACAAGGAATCTAAACAGCAATTCTAAAAAGCAATACTAAACAATGAACTTAAAACCAAAAATCTATACATAGAGCATTTAACCTATCTGCTACTTTAATGCTTCCAATTTTTTTTTAAATTGACATGATTTTATTAGAGAATGGTAGAACCTTCAATTCTGAATCATATGCAACCATTTGTATGCCATAAGTATTTTGATAAACTCCTCAAAAACAACCGGAATCCTCAAAAACATCTATTTGGTAGGCTATCCTGCATCCTGCTTACAGTCCTCACTTGGCACCGTCTGATTTCTTTGTATTCGCGAGAATAAAAAACAAACTGTGCGTTAGTATGCAGTAAACCTTTCAATATGCCAGATGAGGTGATCGAAGCATACAAAAATCTTATTTCTGAGATTTTCTAACTATTTCTGACTGGCATAAATTCTTTGACGATTGGTTTTTATTAATGGAAAAGTGTATTGGTCTTAAAGGCAAAACACTATCTTTTTTTTCTACTTTTTATTCAAAACTTTTAGTCTACGCATCGTAAAAATAAGAATTTAGTCAGATTTTTTATACGACTTTGATTTTCTTAGTTATGTATATTTTTTAATTTATATCTCCATGCTATTTAATGGACCACAATGACTATAGCTGATTTTATGCTAAAATCTGCAAAGGTGGTGATACACAAATCCTGTTAGACTAATAAAAGTGGAAGATTGCGTAATTTTCCTTTTAAAATTACTAGCATAGTTAATAAATGAAGCACATATCAGGTGCGGCCAAACCTTTTAGAATACAAGACAGTAGCAACAAAGTAATAGGTTGATAATGGCTCTATGAGTTTAGTAATTGATTTAATTATAGAGGTTGTGCTTCTTTCTTCACTGCAAGCGTAGAAGCAACTATTATCTAATAAATGTGTGCCAGTAATACATTTTTCATGCATGAGTCAACAACATTTATTTCATGAACGAATAATAACATTGGACGCATTAAAAGATACAGAACATAAAGGTAGATAGATGACTTATGGATGGGATTAATTCCGAGACAATGTTGTATGAAAAAAACTTAAAAAATTATTTTCTTTAATTTCTTTATGAACTTTTTTTTTTAGAAAATATCAACACTCTACACTGTCCATGTCTCTTCTATTTTTGTTAAATATATTTTTAGGTTATTTTAACATAAAACCAGAAGAAGAGAACTCATACTAAAACAAAAAGGAAACCAAACAGCACCCTACTTTGACCATAGACGTATATATTAACATAGACCGAGCAGTCTGAAGAGCTAAGTGACGAGACCACTTTTGTTGACGTTGTTTCTTGGGTCTCTATCTTACATCAAGTAAGTATAACAGCGTCTCTTTTTGTTCGGGAGAGAGCTAGAGGTGAGTTTCAATGCGCTAAAGAGAAACAGATTGAACAACCGCCAAAATATGTTGTTATCACTGCTCGTTGCTGGCATGCTCAGTATATGTTAATAAAAACGTATATACCGTTGACCTGCCTATCCCTTGTTTATGCAACCTTCATCACAAGCTATTGCATAGAAGCGAGAGAGATGTTCTGCTTACTCTTCCTAAGTATTTATTAAACCACCAACAGAGTTTTTCTTACTAATGAAGAAGGCAAACACTCTTGATTTCATTTGAACTTGAAATAATTCCTCCCATCTTTTGTGTACTTTTTATGTGGCTTTTTTTGTGGTACTAGATAACACGTAGATTCTCAATGTCCGCTCTTTTATTGAAGGTGTTCTGTGTGGTTTTTATTAGACACATTGCTAAAAATAATCTTTTGTTGTGATTCCTTTCCCTTGTCAATATTTTTACTTGGTTATAATTTGGAGTGTGACCCATCTTGACTGATGTTCAACATAATGGGCAGACTTATACTTTTCAGATTAATGTCAGTCTTGCGCGATATTAATATTCCTGACATGTTCCTGGATGTTTCTCCAATATAAACTTTGTTGCAATTATCAAAGGGTGGAGAGTACACAACATTCGAGCTTTCTTTAATATTTAATGGTGTTTTTAGTTTAGTGTGTAACTTAGATACCGTTTTATATTTCCAGTTTCAATCTTGATATTCGGTACTTCTCTAAACGTGTTTAAAAGTCTATTTGTTAAGCCTGAATAATATCGTTGGTTATATCACACCATTCGTTGGTTGTCAGTTGAGACTTCTGTTTGATCTGGCATTTTGACTTTTGAAACACCAAAAATAAGTCTGTTCAGAAAGTTCGCTGGGAATGAATTCTACAACATGGTAGGTTTTAGTTTTTTTCATCCAACATGAGATTTTTTTGAAATTCTCCACTACTACTACTATCGGTTTACAGCGTTCTCCGACGCCTTCCGACTCCTAACCACCATTCTTCTTTATTCAATCATAGGCCTGGAGGGATTTCTCTTTCCTCTAGTTCTTTTTCAATTCCCTCTCTCCAGATTCTTCTCGGTCTTCCTCTTTTCCCTTCTCCCTTGTGGTGTCCACGTCAAAATCTGTTTTCTAATCCTGTCATCTGGCATTTTCTGTACATGGATGTACCATAACTGTTTTGTTTTTATGTCATTAACTATTGTATGCTTGACTCCCATCATTTCTCGTATTCTCTCATTTGGTATCCGATTTCTTCTTGATTTGCCTGCTGCTCTTCTCCAGAAGTCCATTTCTGTTGTTAGTAACAGTTTCGCTATTATTTGTTTCATTGGCCAAACTTCACTGCCATATGTGATTACACTTTTAGTATGGTGTTGTATATGAGTTGTTTGTTCGCTTTAGATATTGTTTGGTCCCACAGAATGCCGTTCATCATGGATATGGCTTGAAATTCTCCAACATGATCATATTTAATACTAAGTTGGTCTTCATCGCAGATGGATGTGTCGAAAAGTAATTAATAAATTCCATAAGGAAACTAAGTTCCTGTAGCTGTATACCATGTATCACAAACATTTAATTTAAAAATCCTTTATAAAAGGTGTAACACCCTATCGGGCTACATCACAAAACGTTTTCAGAATTAATATTCCATCATCATTGTGTCTAAATATACAAATTTTGAGCCTCTAAATATTTGGGTAAACACTCGTTAAATGTACTATTTTTCCGCAAATCGTTTAAAATTCGACAGATATTGATTGATTTAAAAAAAAACACGATAATTTTATTCCCAAATAAATGGTGCTTTGAAATTCCTAATAAAATTACTTGGGTTACTATGGAAACGTTTCTTCTTCTTCAAGTGCCGTCTCCATCACTGGAGGTTAGCGGTTATGGCGGCAAACGTTTGTCTATCTTCAGCTGTTCTTAAGAGTTCCTCAAATCCAAGGAAATCCATGGAAACGTATTGAGGTTGAATTGTCAAACTTACGTAGAACACTAACAACTGTACGGAAATATCATTTCCTTACAGTAAGGAAATGACATTTCCTTACAGTAAGGAAGTCCTGACTTTTTCTTCAAGAAATTTTGACAGGAATGTCAAAATTTCCTGGCGATTTGCGGAAAATGTTTTTACTTTGAATTTAAAATACATTATTTGATAGAATATGCTATGATGTTTAAGTTAAAATTGGAATTGATAACACAATGTTCAACAATCAATCTCAAGTTGATTAGACTCAACTGCCTGTTGATTATAACCTGCTAGTCCTGAGACAAAATATCTACGAAGACTTGTTGATAGCAGATAATTAATAAATCTTGTACTACACATGGGCCTTCTGTAGCATTCTGTTTTTTGAACGTTGAACGAAATGGTATGCTGTTTTTATTTTCTATTCTACTGTAAATTGCAAATGTAGGGAAAAGGATGAGGTATCTGGTTCGATAAATTAAAAGTAAATAAGTATTTGAAAAATTATGATCTCACCTTCCTACATCTGGTAGATAAAAAATAAATTAAACCTCGAAGGACCAGCGACCCATAGGTCGCAAACTTGCGGATATGTAATTATGTAGTGAGTAGTAAAATAGAAAATGAAATAATTAAAATAAGAATAAGAGCTAGAATATTTTTATTACATTATTTACAAAAATAAATAAAAAAGTGGAATCGGTAACAAATCACCCTTTTTATAATAATAAAAATAAATGTTTATGTACAATGTTCTTAAACGCACAACTGTTTATATGAAAATATAGAACAATAAAGTTTATATGTAGATTATTGAATATCCGGCAACCCTGTAATTTGTCGGACCGGCATTCATGAAAAGTTGGCACGAAACCGTAGATTATTTTCTGTATGAAAAAATTATTTCAGGTACTTACATATTTGATGCACAAACACTGAATTTAGTTTAATTAACTATTTAATAAAATAAGTTATTCAAAAATCTGCCTCTATTTGAGAAGCGCGAGAACAGAACTATCTTGTTTCTACTTGAGAAACTGAAAAAATGAATTGACTTACGTCCTTCTATTTGAGAAGGCAGCAACGAAGTGATATTAAGGGTAGTTGATTTGAATAGACTCTACTTTATATATATTTTAATCTATGATTTGATTAGATTAATGTAAAATTCTGACAGGCGCAGAAGATACGAAACAGCACGAAGAAGGCATGTCGTGCTAATCGTATAGACTTTAATTTAATTTAGAAGACAATTTAGTGGAATAATAATAATTATTAGAATAATAAATAAACTATTGTAGAAAATGTGAATAATTTTCTACAGCAAATCTTGGCACTGACTGTTACAAATCTGTAGTGTGCCCATAATCTTGTCTTTTGGGAGTGCAAGAATTAGATCTTTTAACGAGATACATAGACGAGAACTAGAAATATAAAAACGGTATCTAAGTTACACACTACACTAAGAACACTCTTAAACATTAAAGAAAGCTCCAATGTTGTGAACTCTCTACCCTCTAATATTTGTAAGTTTATATTGGAGAAACATCCAGGAATATTAATATCACGCAAGAGTGCCATTAATATAAACAAAGTACAAGTCTGCGCATTAAGTGTGCGTTCAGTCACGATGAGTCACACTCCAAATTAAGACCAAGTAAAAATATTGGCAAGGGAAGGAAATCACAACAAAAGATTATTTTTAGAAATGTGTCTAATAAAACTACACAGAACACCTTGAATAAAAGAGCGGAGATTGAGAATCTAAGTGCTATCTAGTACCAATAAAAGAAGCATCACATATGTAAAAGCCACATAAAAACTATACAAAAGATGGGAGGAGTTATTTCAATTTCAAAGGAAATCAATATTGTTTTTTTTGTGTTTGGTTTTTGCCATCTTCATTAGTAAGAAAAACTCTATTACATCATCGCCATCATCGGGTAGGTATCTATTATTATTTTTCTCTATAAGTGTCCCTAAATAATCTTCTTTGATCTTCTTCTAATTCTTCTAGGGACTTACAACTACACAATGGCCTTGTGACTGATATCCCAAGGATATCATCCGGTCCAACTGCTTAACCAGTCTTTATTTTTTTAAGTGGTTTTACAATTTCCTTGTCTAATTAGAATATTTTCTAATTTTTTTCTTTATTTTCTTTGATCTATTTTTAGCTATTTTTTATATCTTCTTTCCTCCTTTCCACTTATCGTATATATTTTTAAATGCTTCTGGTTTAGCTTTTGCTACTAAAATTTTCACCTCCTTTTTGGCTTCCTTATAATTTTGAAGATCTGTGTCAGACCTATTTTTTGTCACTCCTTGTATCGTTTTCTCTTTTATTTTTTATTGACTTCGTTTAACCAACACTAGTTCGTTTTATTCTTAAACTTCTGTCTTGAGAAGTCTTTTAATAGCAGTATCTCTAATAACCCTTGTCTCCAAATTACATTAGTATGTACTACATTTCATGTTTCCGCTCATTTTTTTTTTTACTATTTTTGCCCTAAATAAACTTTCTTTTTCGCTTTTTAACATCCTTCTTCTTCTTAACGTGCCCTATCAAGTCCCCTTGACGTTGGCGATTCACATGACGAAACTGCCTCTGTCTCGAGCTATTCTAAAGAGTTGCTCAGCTTTCTTTATTCCTATCCACTCTCTGATATTCTTCAACCAAGAGGCCTGCTTTCTACCAATTCCTCTGCGTCCTCCGATTTTACCCATCATAATAAGTTGAAGAATATTATATCGGTCTCCCCTTATTACGTGTCCAAAATAGGCCATCTTTCTACATTTAATGTTATCAAGCAGCTCGCGAGCAGCATTTGCTCTTTCAAGGACTGCCACATTTGTCAGCATAGTCGTTCATGGAATTTTTAGTATACGTCTGTGCAGCCACATTTCAAAGGCCTCCAGACGATTAATGGTGGATATTTTTAATGTCCATGCTTCGACACCGTATAAGAGGACTGACCAAATGTAGCATTTAACCATACGCTTCCGAAGTTGAAGTTTCAAGTTATCATTACAGAAAAATGACCTCATTTTTAAAAATGTCGTGCGGGCTATCTTGATTCTACATTTTACCTCTTGATCTGGATCTAGTTGTTCAGTAATATGGCAACCAAGATATTTAAAACTGGACACTCTTTGAATTATATGACCATCAACATATAATCGTGCATCTTGATGTGCTAAACGGCTAACACCATGTGTTTTGTTTTTGAACAGTTTATGTTTAGGCCAAACTCTCTTACCACTGTATGAATGGCATTTTAAAGGGCATTGTAATCCATTCATGTCATCACTTAAAATAACTGTATCGTCTGCATATCTGATTGTATTTTTCAGAATTCCTTTAACCTTCACGCCCCATTCCAAATTATGCAGCGCTTCTTTAAATATTCTATCTGAATATAAATTAAATAACAGTGGAGATAGTATACAACCCTGTCTGACACCTCTTTGTATTTTTACATATTTCTGTTGATTTTCTGTTTATGCAAGCTGTCGCTGTTTGACGCCAGTATAACTTTCTATGAATCGTATGTCTTGACTATCAACTCCTTTATCTTTTAATATTGTAATTAATTTGTGATGCTGTACTCGATCAAAGGCCTTTTCATAGTCAATAAATACAGCAAAGACGTCTTTCCTTTGATCTCGACATTTCTGCAGTAATACATTTAGTGCAAAGAGGGCGTCCAGAGTTCCCATTCCATTTCTGAAGCCAAATTGTGTTTCATCCTGATCTTCTTCATTAACATCGCTTAACATCCAGCGTTTAATTTTATTCTGTTCCTCTCGTATAGTTTGTTTTCGTTTCGCTTTTTAATTGACATTCAAGAAGTTAACAGTATCAGTGTTATGCGCAGTATGACTGACTTTACACAATCTTATCAAGATTTATCTCATTTATTTTATCTACCTTGTAATTTTTTCTGTCTTTCATTTCTAATCACTCCTTTAAATAATATTAGCATAATATAGTTGTTTATTTGCTCCTGGTTTTTGTAATATCATTTAGATGTTTACTAAAAGTAATAAAGTAGAACAACCCACTTTTTTTTTATTATATTCATTAAATCGATACTGCAAATCAACTGTGTTTAAATATAAATTATTATCTGAACAACATGAAAGTACTTGAAACATAATAATATTTTCTAATAGACAATGATTCGAGTAAAAATAAATAAAATTCTTTTTTGTACGCATAGCCGTGCCTTAGGGAATAAAAAAATAGCTTAGCGTAAGCAATTAGGTGGAAATGTAATCTCCAATAATTGATATTGCTGGCGATGTATAGGGACATTACTACCTTCTTTTTCTTTGCCAGTATTAGTTGCAGGACTTAATAGTTCTGGAACTTTACAAATAAAAAATAGTATTGGAAATAATTACGCCATTGCAAAATTGTTGTATACGAAACAATGGAGAATGCGAATGGGAAATGGGGCAAATTTCCTTGTTTATGGTTTAAATATAATTTTTTGTACATTGTACATGCAATTTTAACATTTATCGAATTTTTAAGAGGGAGCAGGCTCCTGATTCTAGCAAGATCATCATACAAGTGGGGCCAGCCATAGAGCTACAGTAGAGTTGCCAGTCTCCTAACACTAGCAAGATAAGATGCTTTTGTAGCAGCTGTTTCAGCTCCGTAGTTGTTGCGTTGTGTGGTGTCAGTTTTCTTTAGAATAGGAAATATTCTTCTCCACCTTGTTTTATTCGCTTGTTTGGGATTTCGTCTGGGCCTGTTGCTTTTTTTGCTTTAGATTTCTTAACACACGTACAATGTGCGTTCATGAGTGCTTTAGATAGCAATTAATAACTCTTCGTTATGTTTCTCCCATATTTTGGCAATTATCTTAACTGTTGGTTTTTCTTGTTTTATGATTTTATATATTTATATAGCTTTACTTTATTCTTGCTATTTACTTCCAATCTTGAAGTTCATCAATTCATCTCTTTTTTTTTTATTTGTACAGCATTTGTCTGAGTCTATATATTTTTTTCTATACTCTTCCAAGTCTTTTTTTCTACATGTCTCCAGCCATTTCTTTCGTGCTAGATTTTTTCCTGATTGCTGTTTTGCAGTGTTAATCGTACCATTATTTTTCCTTTTTTGCTTTTTATTTCTTTATAGCCTATTACTTTTTCTGCTGTAATCGAAATGTGGCCTTTTATTTCTTTCCACGCTTCTTCTATATTGTTAGAATTTAAGACTTTTTAAATTTGCTTCCAATTCTTTAGAATAATCTTTCTGAATAATATCCTACTCTAGTTTCCCTATATTCCATTTTTTTCTTTTTGTGTAAAAATATAATCTATTTGATTACCGTCAGTTGATCCTCGTGTTAGCCATGTTACCTTGTGTTCTTTTTTGTGTTTGAAGTATGTGCTCATTATAAATTTACTTGTTGCTGCTGCAGGTTACAAAGCGTTCTCCTGTTAGTATTCGTAATTGTGTGGACATTTTCCTTTTCAGCTACGTCTTTGTTTATGTCTTCCTTTCCTATCATTGCATTGAAATCGCTTATTAAAATTAATGTGTCATTCTTGAATTCTGACACTATTAACATAATCATAATACGGAAAGTTTCAACTACGTATCGAGGGAGAGCTGTTGTGATATAGTATTCTAGGCAGCGTACTTCTATCAGAATAACTACCAACGAGAAAATTACAAAAAGAGCGGAGCTTTAAAATATTGTGCTGGAGGTTATAAAACTATTCTAATGAACATCAAGATAGAAATGATCTTCAAGAACTACCTGGCCGAAATTAGGTACGTAGAAGATATAATAAAATGATCGTAGAAGCTCCACTTGCTCCTCGATGTGAAGGAAGTTGACTTGTGGATGAGTACTTTGAGTTGATGTCACTAAAAGGGAATCTGAAAGTGACATTATAAAAGACTTAAGGTGGATGGACTTGGCAACTGTGTTATCGATTAATGACTACATATGAGTATTTGGACAAACAAGAAGTCCGGATTGCACTAGAAGAACAGATTACACTAGAAGACCTATTACCAACACCATCGTGCCAGATTTATGCAATTAGATGAAAAGAAATCTACACTAGCTGAAGACACTAATAACCTAAAGATTACGACGATCACTTCCACAGAGAAGACCGAAAGAGAATCCATACAGACGGACGGGACGTCATTAAATATCCTGAACATTGAAAAACATGCGGAATAAATTCTGTTCTTCAGTTCTAATCTGTGTATAAAAGTCCCAAAACCAAGTGTGAGGAACAAGTAGTGTCTCTCGTGAGCAAAAAATAAAAAGAAGAAGTGATTGGAACAAAAAAGTTTATTCTTCTTTCTTCGTACACAATTTCATAATTTTTTAACTAAAATAATCAAATTTCATGACTAAATACATTATAAAAAACTTTTAACTTAAGAAGGCAAAACTATGTAAAAAACTTGCGTGCATTCCCAGTTTTTCATAAACTCTTAGCTATGTTCGAAACTTTCCAACTTATAATGTATCATTGTTAAAAGATGTTCTTAGCTTTGATTTCAAGTGTGAATATAAAATTAATTATTAATTAACTATCAAATGATGAATATAGCTATAATATATTTCAAACTTAAGTTTTCAAAGTATTAAAATATTACAAACAAACAATTTATTAAACTGGGCAGTTACATGTAAAACTATAAATGCAAAACCTTTTTATTTAAATAGAAACAGATCAAGACTGGTCTAACTGTCCGAGCAGTTTAGTTCATTGACTACGCAAACAGGAAAGGCAGTCTGGTGCTGAAGGAAAAAAGAAATATGCTCGGACGAAAACAATAAAGGGCGGAATATAAATATGCGACATCTCGTGAATTGCAATTAGCGCTGTATGTGCAACACCTATATTCATATAATCATAAAAAGATGATGTATAGTTATTGGTTCGTGGAAGAGTGCAGGGTCAAGAAGCGAGACCATAATATATATTGTGTGAATAAAAAATTAATTTTTAAACAATATTAGCATGACAACTTAATTACTTTTATTTTTGTTTGGTATGTTTTTTATTAGGTTTAGAAACATTTTGTTATGTTACTATATGATATGATGCGACACTGTTAAATACTACTTGTATTTCTCTAATAGAATAGCCACAGAATCTAATTACCATAATAATTAGTCGGTTTTCTATATATTTAATTACATTTCTTTAATTTGTGATAACTTTATGCGTAGTCTCCAGTATAACGAGGAAAACCAAAGAAAAACAAAATACTTGATATGTTCCAAAAAATAGTATAACAGAAAAAAGGATATTAAAATAGAAAACTAAGTAGTAACACAAAATAAAAAAAGATGGTACAATAAGAAGCCTCATACTATGTTTTCTGTATTTTTAAAATTTGAATATTTTTAAAATTGAATACAATAGTTTTAATATTTATTTATTATTATTTATATATTAAACAAATTATATTATATATTAAATAATTCAATAAATTTTTATGTTTGCTCCTAACGCTACCTGTGAACGTTTTAACAAAGTTTACGTTGTTTACTTCTGACAGAAATGTCAAATTCAGACGAAATATTAAACTAATAATAAAATCTAAATAAATACCATAGATAACAAGTTTAATTATTATATTAACTAAATAAGATGTTTAAAAATAATGTAATAAGTGCCTCAAAAGTAAAGATAAAGAAAGGTTATTGATAACTATATTTGATTAAACAATTTTAATAAGAATTTTGGATCCAATAGGTTGGAAAACAGAGAACTGAGATGAAAAATTAACCAAGGGATAAGAGAAAATGAAAGAAATAGATATAATCAGATTCATCCTAGAACAAAGGTTGAGATGGCTAGGACCACAGCCACCTTTACTTCCAAGCCATGAAGTAAAAAAGGCAACACCGCATTCTATGACGTCGGTAGTCCGATAATCAGCTGTAAGGTCTACCAGAAAATTTGAACTAATTTGAATTTTAGGAAACTGATATTTTGAAAACTTCAATTCATTACAGAAATATTTTTAGGGAAATTAAATTAATAAAACCTTATATTTATCTAATAAATATATATAAAGTTTTATTATTATTTAGGTTATATATCAATAAAATAATCACTAGAGTAAAATTTATTGCACTTAAAATACAGTGTCAAACAGTTAATCTTACAATCAAATGCAGTCAAGAATCTCTAGAAATTTTAAATATTAAGTACTTGAGCATATAAATAACACAATATTGTTGTTAAGTTGTTAAGTAAAAACTTGGTGTAACTATTATGATTAAAAAATTCATCCTAAGAAATCAGACACAATATAAATATGGTTCTAAAATTAATCTAATTGAAAATTAAATATTTTACTATTTACTTATAACTTTTGTTGAATTTTCATACTTAGGTATACGAAAGTAGCAATTTTAAATATGAATAGGTTTTTTGTCATATATGTAGATCAATTTAAAAGAGGTATACATGAAAAATGTGTTGAATGTAACATACCATTTATAACTTGTATTTCGATTTAAAATAGCCTATATCCTCAAAATATTTTTGAATATAATACTCAAATTTGTTATCACTTATCTAAAAAGCAGATCTAAATGAGAAAGTAAGTTCTCTAATTGTGACCATCTTGTTAATTTACTATATTGTAAAATCCATTTCAAATCATTACTACTTAATCTATTCTTACCTACATTGACGATTACACTAAAATTACTGCTAACTATTACACTACGTATTACACAAATATTATCACACTTGTGTCCCAACTGATTAATGTTTAATACATAGAAATATACACAGTCACTTGTAATTTTACTTGTCCAGTTTTTCAATGGGATATTATTGTCTAAGTCTAATTGTCATAATTATGTTATCTCTTGTTCCCTCTTCTTATGCAAAAAGTTTCTTCTGTCTTCGGGATTCCTTCTTTCTTTAGTACGATGAACAGTTACATATGATGGTACTTCAGGAAATATATTAGGGACTGCATTGCCTTTTAATTTGGGAAATATGAACTTTTCAATGTGTACATTTCCATCTTTATGTTCTCATTGTTCAGTCCGCTGAATATCATCTTCATGAAAATGTTTGGCACATACTACGGAAGATTTGATAATTGTATAGCCTTCTCTATGAATAGAGCATAACCCAGTATACCTTCTTTGGGGATCTTTGGAAAACGAAAATGTACTTTCTGCCTGTTTCGTTTTTAAAGTACTGGCATAATTGGTTTTGCTACCAGGTACACAACAATGCCAGGCCATCTGTAACAAAAAACAAAAGTATTATTATTGTTGCTTTTAGTTTACATATTTTGTAACAAGAAGCAAAAGTATTATTATTTTCAGTTTGTTTTCTAGGTTATATTTATACTTGCCGTTTAGATTGTCGTTAAGAATCTTTTATAATTTATAAATTTAATGAAATTTCACTTATATTAATATTTTCTAATTGATTTAAACACCATTTACAAATAAAACATTCGAATAAAGTTAAAAAAACACTAAATTCAACAAACTTTACAAGCCTTTCTATATGAAATGTTAAACAAAACAAACCACGGTCGGACTACCACGCGTTGTTGCCAAATTTCTACTTCATGGCTTGGAAGTAAACGTGGCTGTGCTAGGACACATCGACCGAAAAGAACTTTTGAAAAATACTGAGAGAGTAGGCCTAAAGAGAGATCAACGAAAGGAAAACTGGACAATTATATAAAAATCGAGAAGAATATAGAAAAATTCAAGCTTAAGCCAAGTTACCTGACAATATATATAAAAAAAGAAGAATGTGGGTCAACTTACCGAAATAAACAAATTAGAAAAGCTCCGAGAAAATAGCGGCAATCATTCTATCAAGAATGGAAAACCTTGATGATGATGATTATAAAGGTAGCCAGAGAGAAACAGTTGTAATGCAAGTTACACCTTCAACGGCGTCAGCCATTGTGTGTTTGTATCGTTTTTAGTTTTTGTTCTCGTGTATCTGTGTATGAGGCATATCCGATCGATAAAGAAGCCAATCTATGATATGATGCTTGGGTCAGTGGATATTACGTCTCCCTGACATTGTAAAATTAAACACTTTTACCCTAAACTGATCTCTATTACTTTTCAAATGCTGATCTCTATTTGTGAACAAGGCTCGTCGAATAATTTTATTCGGCTTATGAATTTTTTTAGATCCGTGTTTTCGTCTAGACTGCATTAAAGAAGTCAAAACTCAAAGATTTTTATTAATTTTTGACTGCATTATTTGTGTACTTTAATTCCACAATAATAGAAAAGAGTTTGTATCTGTTATCCTTTCTTTCTAAACTTTTTTTAATGTATCAATCCCACGTTTAACAAATACAATTTTGTCTTTTATGTCACATTCTAAATGATTTTCACATATAAAACTAGAAATGTTTTCAACTGCTTCTCTTTTAATACTTATGCTACACATGAAAGTGGTCAACGGCATCAAAATGCAAAGGGGAACGAGAAACCACTGCATTAAAGGTCCCTGATGACATCTCTAGTACAGCGATCATGGCAAACACGACTAAATTGGAAACAGTTACTATTCGTGGAATATGGAAGCCAAGATTCGGCAGGGGAGGTGATCCACCTCTAAGTGACAGGACCTCCCATGTCGTAACCCAGAGAAACCCCTGTTACAGAACTGTAAAAGTCTATCTGAAAAGTTGATTATCAAAATATGTACCTGGAATGGTAAATTTGCTGGCAAAGCTCCTAGACCTGACAATGCACATGCTGAACTCATAAAGCTATTTAACACCTACGGTACTCAACGAGTAACAAAAATATTTAATAGTCATAGTAATCTTTATTGATCCTTTAAGACATTCAAAATAAATGTATAGGATACGTCACTACATCATATATCAAAGGATTATAATATAGACTATGCGAAGAAAAAATCAGTCGTGTACAGTTTGGTTTTCGGAACGCAGTGGATATTAGAGAGGCTCTCTTTAGCATACAAGTGCTATTTCAATTATGTAGAGATGTGAATTGCTATATTTATGCATGCTTTATTACATACCATAAAGCATTTGATACAGTAAAACACGACAAGCTGATGGAGATATTAACAAATATTGGAGTAACCACCTGTGATCTAAGAATGATTAGCAATATTTACTGGGATCGTCTATCCGTACAGAGGCAGAAGAATCCGATGACATCAAAATCAAACGTAAGCTCCGACAGGAATGTATACTATCACCCTTGCTGTTTAACATGTACTCTGAGAAAATCTTTCAAGAAGCAGTAGAAGATGTTAAAGCCGGAATTCGAATTAACGAAGAATGTATCAATAACCTCAGATAAGAGGATGGCACGGTGGTATTCGGTGACAGTTATGAAGCCCTCCAGGAGTTAATGAATAGAATCAACGAAGTGAATTTCACTGAACATTAAGAAAACAAAATGTATGATGATCTCGTAAGAAGCAACAGCAACTTGAAAGAACAAGCAACAGCCTTGATACGAAGGTCAATGAAAATTGGGACCGTTCCCTAGAAATAAAATCTAGGATAGAGAAAGTAAAATCTGCATTTGAAAAAATGGCTAAACGATTCAAATGCCACGATTTATCAGTACCCATAATAATCAGGTTACTACGATGTTATATCTTTCCTATACTATTGTACGTAGTTGAATCGTGGACTCTCGCAGACGCTACCTGTAAGAAAATTGAGGGTTTTGAAATGTGGCTTTATGGTAGAATCCTGAAGATATCCTATACTGACGACTTTACTAACGATTTTACTAACGAGGACGTTTTATTAAGAATACAAAAAGAAAGGAAATAAGTTGTTAACCACGATAAAAACAGCCAAAATTGAATACCTAGGTCACATCATAAGGAACATGAATGGGTTTCTACGATTAATTCTTCAAGACGAAGAATTTCCTGGCTGAAAAATCTACGTACGTGGTTCAACACAACCACAAATCTTTTCAGAGTCGCAGCAGAGAACATACGAACACACGAACTACGTTCGTAGTTCTCTGGTCGCAGTTTGCAAAATACAGATTGCCATTATGGTCGCCAACATCCAAAACGGATAGGCATTACAAGAAGAAGATGCAAATCCATTTATATTAAAATTAGGTTTTTTTTTATAAATTTTGTCTTTTTCGTAAATTTTTGTATTTGGTAATCGTCCCAAATTATTGATTAAAATATTAGTTAATTTAAAAATGTTTTTTATGTGTGCGCGCATCCAATAGGTAACCCAAATAAGCAGTTACAAAAAGGGCTATATCTCAGAAACTATTAATGGTATCAAAAATTTGTTTTGACAAATCTTTAAGGTAAAGTCATGTCAAAAATAGTTTTAAAAGGAAATTATTTGTTTTCATTATTTTACGAAACACAGCCCAACATATGAAAACTCAATACTTTTTGCAAAACGGAGGTACCTTAGGACTGTAATTTTTTTTATTTAATGATACACTTTCACCTACCTATTCAAAAAATTTCATCTGTGATTTATTTTTTTTGGTCATAGTGTTCTTTGATTGGGCTATTTGGATGATTTTAAGTTTGTATTTTACACTTACATTGGATATCCAAACATATCTTTTTAATATGATATGCATTAGAAATTATAAATTTTTAATTAGAAATCTTCCTTTATGATTACACCTAGATATTTTATAATTACTTAAATGTGATGAAAATCTATGAAAATCTATGATGAAAATCTATCTAAAAAAATGCTATATGATATAGCACAGTTAATAAATTTTCTTCACTTTACCCTACAAAAATTGTCACTAGAAGATATATTACAAAGTCATAATCGAATGTAATGTGATTAAGTTTTAGTTTTACGATGATTAACAAAATAATTCAAGTCACATTTCTAATTCACTTTATGTCCTGCAATAATTACAATGTAACTGCCTCGCTTTTACTATGCATTACAATAATCTTTGAGAACTATGTTGCATATAGATTGTAGGTCAGAAAGACGCATTCTATTGAAGTTAAGATTAATGATTGGATGTTTGCTAATTTGTTCGGTAACTTCGGTAATCCTTTTTTATTTACATTAAAAAAATCTAGTTCATCATGAAATATTACATAATCGTCTTAGAATAGTAAGTAGCATGATAAATACACATAATCTTTTATACATGTGAATCGTCTAATAATACATTTTAGGGTAGCCGTTTTCTGAAGAAGATTAGTGATTATATGATTGTATTATAGCAATTTTACTGCTTATTTAGTATTCTTCTTTGTTTTATTTAATATTGAAGTATGATATTTCAATGAGTTATACCATGAATAAGGGTAATACCGAACTATTTTAAAAGTATCTAAAATAATCGAAAGCTTCAGTAACTAAGAGATGAGTGTATCCGTTCGTTACGCTAAATGAAGTGCACTTGATTCCCGCTACAAACAGAAAAACAAAGATCATTCTAAGCTAAGTCGCCTTTCGAGAGTCAAGAGCATTTTACCAAAAGTAATTTGTCTACTATTGCTCCTCTAAATTTAGTGGTTTTATCATCCAACTTTCTGCGTCCAAAGTTGAACATAGACCTCCCCTAATTACTTTCAGGTCTGTAGGTCTTGGATTCCTGCAGCCATTTTCGTGCGATTTTTTTGACGTCGTCTGTCCATCTTGTAGGTGGTCTACCTTTGCCTTCTCTGTTTACTTGTGGTTTCCACACTGAAATTTTTTGGGCCCACCGCTTGTCATTCATTCTGGCCACATGGCCCACCCAGTTTCATTTCAGCCATACTATGCGCTCTATGACATCTGTGAGGCCTGTCCTTTTTCTTATTTTTTCGTTTTTTACCCTGTCGATGAGAGTCAGTCCAAGTTTCGACCATTCCATTCTTCTTTGGGCCACTTTGAGCTTGGTTGGCATGGCAATTATTTGAAAGCATATTCCAAAACTGCCGTAAAGAGTTGAACTGCCGTAAAGAGTTTGGGAGATAACGTGGTTCCTTGTCTGGATTCCTTTTTTGATTCTTATACATTTTCTATATTTGTGTAATCCTACGGTCATGGTTACATTATTCGATATATTTGCGATCAGTTTGGAGTAACGATAATCTATACGAGTTTCCTCCAACGTTCTCATTATGCTGATATTTCTATCGTATCGGTATCGAATGCTTTGAGAAAGTCTATGAAAGCCAGGACCAATGGTCGGTTGTATTTGATGGGTTTTTCTATTTCCTTTTATATAGTGGAGTTTGTCGTTAATGTCATTTGGTGTAAATAAATGGTAAGTGCAGTGTGCTATCTTTAGGTGTTTCACTTTGGTGCAGACATAAGTTAAACAGTTTATATACTCTAAAAGTCTGTGTTCTTTTATTTTGTGGCTCAATTTTTAAGTGATTACTTTTCGAAACTTATGACAATCTAACAGTTTTAGTGCAAGATTCTGAGAATTCCTACTTGCCTGACTGATAGATTTTGAGCTTATGAAGAAAAAATTTTTACACTTCGTGTTACAACAAGAGAAATTTGAAGACGGATTGCCTACTAGTAGAAATAAGATGAAAAACTTGGATGTTAGAATGCTCGTGGTAAAATAATGTTTTAGGTATATAGAATCAGTACTATGAAACCGTAGTAATATAGATGTAGATGACAGTATGGATCTGAATATTGTGGCAGACGTGTATGATATATTTTATTTATCTGATAAGTTTACTTAGCCTTCCAACATGAGTGGAAGGTCGATTAAAATATATGAAAGTCGGTAAGTGTAGTCAACAAAAAAGCATACATACATTGTTGTTAACTGTATGGAATCGATAGGTGTTTCTTTTTTAAAAAAATTTTGTCTTTTCTTGTTTTAGCTTTTAATACTTTTGGATTAACTTTTTTTTAAGATTTTTCTAATGCTTCCTTTATCATGCAATATTTTAACATTTTTAATGTCTTATTAATTTTCTCCTATAGATTTAACAAATAGAATTTATAGATATTATCTTTTCAGTTAGCACTCACAAGGCCTACCACACAAAAAACATGTTCTAATGTATTTTATTTTGTTTTTTCATTATACTGTCATGGATATTTAGTATGGAATATGATGACAGGATTTCAGATAAATTATACCTAAGTTTAAAACCGTATTCAGCTCATTTATTTAATCCCTTCCATTAAATAGGTGACCTTCAACTAGATAGGGGAAACTGTAATCCGAACGATCAACCTACAGTAATTAATACGTTCAAAGTTTACCGCAAACAGCTCAAGTTAAATGGTGTTATTTAACTATAAAATAATTATACAGGTTGGTTCAAAATACAAACGTTATAAACAAAATACATATCATGTTGTTAAAATATCTCGGTATGTTCATAGCAGATCTATCACGCAATATTAAAATTATAATATGCCACAAATAAATAGTTATCAAAGATTATGAAATGACAATAAAATCACACAGCTTGTTATATCAGATAATACTGATAAGCTTTACTTATAAACAAAACAATCGCTTGAGCAAAAATAACGCATTTTTACTAAGTCCTATATGGACAAATGGAGGAATGCGCTCAAACGTGGACAACTTTTTCAAAATTAAGTGTTATGAGTAGAGACATCTTCCTAGGAATATTAATTTACGATGACAATGATGTCAATGTATGCTTCTCTTCCAGAAATGTCAGTGAAATCAGTGAAAAAGCCACATAAGAAGACCGGTTATTAATTTGGCGGTATGATCAGTGGGCGTCAAACAATTTGTAAAATTTTAAATTTAATTCCAATCAGGAATTTAATTTAATTCCAATCAACAATTCTAAAAAGTAAATTATTTAATTTCATATATTTTATGTTCAGTATGGATGTTCGGTTTTGTTCTGTTAAAAGCAAATGAAATAAATATACTACAGTGTTACCTCGACATACGAGTGTAATTCGTTCCGTAATCTTGCTCGCATGTCAAATTGCTTGTGTGTCAAATTGCTCGTATGTAAAAGCAATTTAAATTAACTGAAATGTCATTAATCCGTTCGAGTCCACAAAAAACACGTTAGTTCTTTTGCTAATTGTTTTTAAATAAGAAAAATGTACTTAGAAGAAGAAACATTTATTTATAAGTAACAAAAAATACATACATATTCTGTAAAAACATAAGAAAAAGTGAAGTGCTTACGGAATCGCTTAATTTTCGTCAGTAGTCTTCTCTTTTTCCGTCACACTTTGCTCATTTTCATCTGCACATCGTTTAAAAAAAACTGTCCAAGGAGGTTTGTTTCTTCCTCTCTTTCAGAATATTGCGGAAATATGTTAGGCAAAACTCGTTGAACAACACCGATGCACGACCAGGGGTGTACATTGTAACTTTTTCGGGGTGATTTTTATCCACGAACTCTGCAACTTCCTCCCACATTCCCAGGATCTCCTTTATCTCTCTTGTAGAGACAACGTCGTCCAATTCCGGCTCCTCTTCTAAACTAATTGTTCGTTGAACCACCGTATGCTACTGCGAATGTAGTTCGTCTAACTCCTTGGTTATCAGCTCCTGAGACTATTCCTCGACAAGTTCGTTCACATCTCTTTCATCCACCTGCAGACTCATGGATTTTTCAAGACAAACAATCTCATCTACCACTGACACTTCGGGTTCCAGCTTTTCGCAGGCCCTTTCATCTACAACCTCAGGTCACAGCTTCTTCCATGAAGAGATTAAGGTCCTTGTTGTAGCACCTAGCCAGACCTGCTCAATAATTCTTTGACATATTACTATGTTAAAGTGGTCCTTCCAGAACTCTCAAAGGGTAAGGTTTGTGTTCTCTGTCTACTCAAAGCATCGCCGAAAAATGTGCTTGATATACAACTTCTTAAAATTAGAAATTACTTGCTGATTCATGGGCTGCAAGATAGGAGTGAAGTTGGCTGGTAGGTAGAGAATCTTTATAAACTTGAACTCTTGGTGTAAATCATCTTCGAGATTTGGTGGGTGAGAAGGGGCATTATCGAACACAAGAAGGATTTGCTTAAGTAGGTTGTTTTGCTGTAGATATTTTTTAACAAAAGGGGCAAACACCAGGTTTATCCACTCCACAAAGAATTTTCTGGTGACATACACCTTTGGATTTGCCCTCCACATAACTGGCAGTTTTTCTTTTAACATCGTATGTGTCTTAAAGGCTCTGAAATTTTGTGAATGGTACACTAGAAGAGGTTTGATTTTACAGTCGCCACCCACATTGGCGCAACGTAGTAGGGTTAATCTATCTTTCATAGGTTTATGACCAGGCATCGTTTTCTCCTCTGTCGCTATGTAAGTCCTATTTGGCATATTTTGTCAGAAAAGCCCTGTCTCGTCATAGTTGAAGACTTACGGGGGATGTATCCTTTGACTTCTATTAGTTCAGAAAACGTTTTGATGTAGACCTGAGCTGCTTTCACATCCGAATTTGCTGCCTCACCATGCCTGATGACGCAGTGAATGCCGGTCCTTTTTCTAAAGTTGTCAAACCAGTCCCGACTGGCTTTAAACCAGTATTTCAATCATTGGTGGAAGTGTGTGGGATCTACTTCAGCAAAACTTCGTAAATCGCTCATGCCTTCTCACATATGATGCATTGTGTTAAGGTTCCTCCTTGAAGCTACTTCTCTGTCACCCACACCATTAGTAGTTTCTCATAGAGAGAAGTCCAGAGCTAAGAAATTATTATAACGCCCTTGGCTGGCATTATACCATTTATCACCTCCTTCCGTTTAAGCACAGTACATATCATTGGTTTTGCCGTTGATGCCTCAACCCTATGTGTGGATACCTTATCGAACGGGGGAACAAAGTTGACCCAACGTTGACGCCAACGTTGGATCCTTATGTGTGTAGCCGGCCTAAAATCCAAATTTTTGACGGATTTAACTTTTAACTTCCAACGACCATTTAATTTGTCGGTCCAAGTAATAGTCACGTACAGACCCGTAAAATGATCTCTTTGACGAGGACGTAAAGATCTATTACCAGTAAAACTACGTTTTATTTACAAAGCAAATTAGGAGTAGTCAAATAAAAGGTTTGAATTTTAATAAAAACTGATTCCTCGTATCTCTCATATTAAAGCAAAATATCGCTCGCTTCGCGGCTCGTATCTCAAAACACTCGTACATTAGGGCGCTCGTATATGGGGGTACTACTGTATTTATATATAATTTATTCTTCTTCTTACAGTGTCTATCAGAATAACTATCCTAACTTTACTTACAGCTAATATAATTTATTACACACAATAAAATTTATTTTATTAATGAAATTTTAAATATAGTAATCATTCAGTTTACTGTACTATACTCTCTATATATTATAATCTCTCCTATGGCGCTACAGCCCATGACAGGCTCTGTTCTCTCCCAGGATCCGCCTCCAAGCATCCCTTTTCTTGGCTACTCTCTTGCAGTTATCCACCCTCATTATCTCTTTAGCATCGGTTCTTACTTCGTCTATACACCGCTTTCTTTGTTTTTCTACTGGCCCACGTCTCACCATAGTTCCACTAAGCTCCTACTAGGTGTTCTATTATACATATCTAATATTTTATGTAGTATCCCAGGAACCAAGGCTATCTTTATTAATATATGTCACAACTTGGCTAAGTTGTCAATTTTTTGTTGAATCGATTCATCTTGGCTGACTACATCCTTGACTTTTATAGTGGTCACTCTCATGCATTAATCCTCTTTGTTGTCTTCAGCCCAGTATATTGCCCTTATTTAGCCCGTATTTTTAATTTATTATATCGACTTCATTGACGCCTTCAGTCTCCATTTCTTACATTTGAACTCCAACGCTGGTCAACACCATCTATTATTTGTTACAATACTGAGTGTAAATGGCTTTAACCTAAACTCAAGTTTTGAACTCGTAACAGCTAAAATCAAAATCATTAAAACTTAAAAGCGGAAGTGCTTGCCAATCAAAAAATTCCAATCCCTCTTACACATATATCTCATTTTACCAAACTTAAATTTGCTGAATTGATTCTTAGCATTTGGTATTTGTATTATATCATTGATCTAATTTCATATTAAATACATGTGTATATATAATGTTCTGAGAGAGGTTATAATCGCGGCCAGCCTTAATACATATCGCTTTGCTAAAATTAACCTGAAAAGAACCGTTCAACCCTATAAAGTGCGAACGTCCAATTCTAATAATAACTCAAAACGTAAAAACGGGACTTTACCATAACAGAATATTTATAGTCTTACCGGAGTATAAAAAAATATTGCTTGCAAACCTGATACATCTTATTCATCGACTTAATTCTGTGAAAACTGATTTTTGGATTAATAAACTACGAGTATTCTTACCAATATTTTTACTAATTGTAACTTCATTTTTTGTTTCAGAATAAAGATGGCCTGCTGACATTAGGATATTATAAGGTAAATGGTAATGAATAATAATATTTTTACGACGAACAAATTACGTTCAAATTTTTGGGACAATTGTTACTCCAATGGTCATATAAGTATTATATCCTTGGTAATATAAAATGTATTAAAAAATGACGACGTGAAATGGGTGATTATATTAAGATTACTATTCAGACAATGGCCTAAATAATAAATATACAAAAATGCTAAAGTATATTTAAACGTGAGAATGATAACATGATAACATGAATGATAAAAGTAGCAGATGAACATAAAAGTAGCAGTAAGACTTTTTGGTCTTACGCAGATTGGTTCAAATCCATCTTTGTCGCAATAACTAAAAAACACAATGCGAGAAAATGCTTAGAATATCGATTAATTAGCCTAATGAGCCACACTTTTAAAATTTTCCTCAGAATACTTCACAAGAGAAATAGACGCAAATGCGAAGAAGATCTTGAAGATACCCAATTTGGTTTTAGAAATGCTATGGGAACGAGGGAAGCACTTTTTGCGTATAACCTCCAAATACTTAACAATGCAAATACTGAAAAATATCGGAATAGATGACAAGGATATTCGTGTCATTAAAAATTTGTACTGAATCAAACTGCTATCGTAAAAATTTTAGATAACTATACCGATGAAATCTCTATACAACGAGGAATCAGACAAGGTTACATTTTCTCGCCAACATTGTTCAATGTTTACTCGGACCAGTTATTTAAACTACTTAATGTGATTAGATATGCAGACGATACAGTAATTCTATCAGATAATATTGAAGGTCTTCAAATTCTGCTTGATCGTATTCATGAGGTAGGAGAATAAATGGACATTAAAATAAACTCAATCAAAACAAAATTTTTAGTGTTTAGTCGTGACCCACATCCCGATGCAAAGCTTCAATTAAACGGAACGAAACAAAAATTCACAAAATGACATTTTTGGGAACTATGATAACAGACCAACTAGAGCCAGACATAGAAATAAAACGTAGAATAGCAATGACTAAAACTACTCTTATGAAAATGAAGTCATTTCTTTTCAATAACCATCTTAGTTTAGAACTAAGGCAAACAATGGTTAAGTGCTATGTTTGGTCCGTACTTTTGTATAGTGCAGAAGTGTGGACGCTAAAAGTATCGATCACGAACAAAATTGAAGCATTGGAAATGTGGGTTCATAGACGAATGCTAAAGATACCTTGGACAGCAAGGAAAACTAATTAAGAAGTACTACTAAAGACTGTTAAGGATCTAAAAATGTCTTATCTGGGACATATAGCAAGGGGAAGTCGATATAAAATATTACAACTGATCCTTAAAGGCAAAATAGAGGGCCGTAGAGGTGTAGGAAGAAAACAAGTTTCTTGATTAAAAACCATTCGCGAATGGACTTTCGCAATGGTGATCCCCAACGTCGGATAAATCTGATATGACACGCGAAGAAGAAGAAGATATTTAAACGTACTAAAGGTAAAAGTGCATCAGAAATAAAGTTCTGACAAAGAAAGGTGAAGATCGTAATTTCCGGTATCATCATCAGAAAATCTTACTTTCTGACATAAGGTGGATTATTCCCCATTATCATTTATAACATGCTGTGTCTGTGTTGTGTGTGTGTGCTTTTTTTTGCTGTCGCGACTCTTTTGCATTTCTTCCTGTCTTTGCATTGAACTTTCGACTCCTTGATATTATTGATATTATATATACAGATTGAACGAAATAAATTCGGAACATAGGAATATAATGTATTTCGGCTCAATTCTGCTGTAGGTGGTTGGCCAACAAAAGATTGTCAAATAATTATATTATAAAAATCCCATACTTCAGCGGGCTGCTGGATTCTGAACTCATAAAAATTGAAAGCTACACATAAATCTACGATTTTATTATGCTGTCAAACAAGTTATAGTCCAGGAAATAAAGCATTTCACCTCGCAATTTTTTCGTGCTGCGTGGGTTGACTTGAAATTTAACAGAAGGTAGGTAATAGCCTAAGGATCAAAATCTATATCGAACCAAAGTGCGCCAAAGCCTAGGGGGGATTGCCACCCCATCTCCGGGGTGAAATTTTTTTTTACGTTTTAACTACAGGTTTCGATTAAAAATTGTAGAGAACAAATTTGTAGCTTTTAAAAAGACAAATACAATTCATTTTTTAAAATGTTTTTGCGATATAATAGGAACTGAAATACGGCCTATCAATGTTCATCGGTTTTCTTCAAATGCCAAATTTGAAAGATTCAAAGTCAGATATCGGGAAAATGATGCATTTTTGGAAGAAAACTCACAAAACCTTTTTTAAAGAGCATAAATAGACCTATCATAAAAAAAGACTAAAAAAACAAAGAAAAATTGAGTGAGTTATGATGAAAATAAGGTCAATACCTCATTTTTTACGAAAAAATCGATGAAAACAACCCCCTAACCACCTCCATAATTAAAATCGATCTTCACCCTTCTGCAATTCCCTTTGTACATGTATTGTTAATACGTCCATGAAGTTTGACCCATTTAAAACGCTTAGTTTTAGAAAAAGTACAGCTTAAAGTGAAAAACGATTTACAATTTCATATTGTAAAACCCTTCTTTTTTGAAATATGCCCGAAAATACTGAATATATGAAAAAAATAAAAATTACCAAATTGTAGCTTTTTTAATGACTAAAATTATCCTTTATTTAGATTTGTTGTACAATGAATATTTGGCGAGATATAGCCGTTTAAAGCATCGATTTACGATCAAGCACCATCTTTTTCGAGCCCTTTAAACTCACCCCATTTAAAAACCAAGGGTTCCAAAAAGATTTAATTCACAGATCCTTGTAGCTCTTAAAAACCTCTACAAATCGTTTTTGAAGAAACACTCTATCGTTAAAAATTAAAGGAATTACGTTAAAAAAACAGTTAATTTTTTTCCGGAAAATTCCATTAGTATAGTACAGTACATTTCGGAGCATAATAATATACAAAACCGGTATATTAGCTAGTGGGGCGTTATACATTCGAAATTTTAAGCGTTCTTATTTTGAAATCCAATACAACAGAATAAAACATCTGCTCATATGTCTATGGCTTGGCACTGAAAATATCAGAGCAACAGATTGGGGATGGTATTCCAAAGATGGTTTGTTATTTCCCGTACGCATGAACAAACAACCTGCACCCGATGAACTTTTGAAAATTATTTTTTGCCAATGCAAAAAAGGATGCGGCGTTTCATGTGGGTGCAGAAAAGTTGGTTTATACTGTAACTCTACTTGTTCTGGGTGCTCAGGTGAAGGGTGCAATAACAGTCCACCAATAATTGAAGAAGATGAGGATGACATAGATCACGATGAAGATGTAATTGATGACGAATAAAATTAATATTATAATTGTTATACCTATAAATGTAAATATTTTCAACTATTTATGTAAATGTATAAGAATATAATTATGGTGCCTTTTTATGTTGATAAATTTTTTTGTATTTAATTCTACTTTTTTCAATTTATATCTTATAAATTAGTTTATAAAAACTGCAATGTTGTAAAGAGTGATTTTCAAAAGTTGAAAAGTTGCAAAATTTTGGCTAAAAATTGTTTTCACCTATAGCACTCATAACAATTGATTTTTAAGGGTTGAAAATGTATGAATTTGTATTTTAAAGTATAAAAAACTCACTATTTAACTAACCCAAACCAAATTTCACTCATCTTAGGATTTGTAATATTATTTTACAATTTTTGAAAATTAGGGGTAGTTTTCGCCCCTAAGAACAATCAGGGTTCATCGGCATGACATAAACTATAAAGCAGAGGGTGAGTTGAGCTTAATTCCAAATTTTTATGCAAGTCGTTTCAAGGTGAAATCATTTTCTTCGCATTACTAATTTTTTTATATTATACTCTAATGAGGGTCGCTTTTTAAGGGTTAAAATATGATGGAACTTTATTGAAAAGCACGAAACTATCATTATTTAATTAATTCAAACCAAATTTTACCCTTATTCAGGTTTAATATGTTATTTTATAATTTTTTACAATTAGGGGTAGTTTTCACCCCTAAGAACAATCAGCTTGAATTGAGCTTAAATCCAAATTTTTATCCAAATCGATACAAGGCGAAATCATTTTTTAGAATTAGTAATTTTTTACATTAATCTCTAACAAGGGTTGCTATTTAAGGGTTTAAATATGATGGAACTCTATTCAGAAGTATAAAATAATCATTATTTAATTTATATTAAACCAAATCTTACCCATATTCAGGTTTAATATGTTATTTTATAATTTTTGACAATTAGCGGTAGTTTTCACCCCTAAAACCCTTCAGCGCACTTCGGTTCGATATAGATTTTGATCCTTGGGCTATTACCTACCTTCTGCTAAAATTTCAACTGGATACATGCAGGACGAAAAAATTGCGAGGTTTTAACTTTTTTCGAGCTTCAATTCCTGAACTATTATCGCCTCCTTAGACAAACCCGTCTTACGCAAACAACTTTGTTGCGAGACAGATAGTTGAACGATATTTTATACAATGTCTATACCCAGGTATGGATTTATTTTTGTCCAAGTTTTATATTGGTCCACTATTTTAAATGTAGTTCAAACAGACATGTATTAAATTGTATGTTCCGTTTTAATTTGGTTCAATCTGTATATATATATATATATATATATATATATATATATATATATATATATATATATATATATACTCCATCCTTCCTCTGCGCCTATGCCGTGGTGGTGTCCAGTTGGTTATACTTCTCAACACATCTCCCCTCAGGTGTAGTCGCCTCAGTCTGTGTTCAATCTTTTCTATTGTCTATCTTATGTTCCCCTTTTAATTCTCCTTTAATTTCTACATTTGTTTTATTCTCCTTTCAACTTTCTTGTTACATTGGGGGTATTGTTCTGATTATTTTTATTTCGAATACAAGGACTACCCTCTATATGCTTTCTTGCCTTTCAAAATTGTTTCGTCTGTTCTTTGTTGTCATGTACTTTGATGATGCTACACCTCAGGAATTACTAGCCCATAAGTCTACTTTCACATATTTATAAACTATTTACAAAAATAATTACGAAACGACTAGAAAATAAATTGGAATTTTATCAGCCCATAGAACAGGCGGGTTTTAGAAAAGGCTATGGAACAAACGATCACCTACTGGTAATAAAAAATCTTATAGAAAAATGCACTGAATATAATAAACCACTAGCTTTAATATTTATCGATTATGAAAAGGCATTCGACACCGTAAATCAACAAAAAATGTTGGAAGCCTTGAAAGAAAGCCGAATTGACTATCGGTATATAAATATAATTAAACACATATACCAAAACGCAACAGCCAGTGTTAGAGTGGGTGATTGTCAAACAAATAAATTACCGATACAACGTGGATTACGCCAGGGGGACACCATATCGCCGAAACTGTTCACTACGCTTTTGGAATATATATGTAAAAGGGCAAAACTGACCGACAAGGGCATAAACATAAACGGAGAAAAGCTTAGCCATCTAAGATTTGCAGATGATATTGTACTAATAGCTGATAGGATAGATGAGGCTAAAGAACTTTTAAATCAGCTCTACCTTTTCTCGCTAGAAGGGGATTGAAAATAAATATATCTAAAACCCAGATGATGACAAATCTTGTAGTCATCGAAGATATATGCGTAGGAACAAGATCCATAGGCCAGGTAATGGCCTATAAATACCTAGGTCATGAGATCCGCATAGGAAAAGATAACTAAACCGTTGAGCTTCTCCGTCGTATAAGACTGACTTGGGCAGCCTGAGGCAAGCTGAACCATATTTTCAAATCGTCTGATATACCAATATGCCTTAAAAGAAAAACCTTTAATCAGTGTGTTTTGCCAGTGTTGACTTACGGTGCGGAAACGTTGACCATGACAAGGAGAACAGTTTAAAAGATCCGTGTGTGTCAAAGGGCGATGGAGCGTGCTATGTTGGGCGTTTCACTACGAGACAAGATCCCAAATCGTCAGCTACGACAAAGAACAAGAGTGGCTGATGCAGTAGAGAGAGTAGCAACACTGAAATGGAACTGGGCAGGTCACGTGGCTCGAATGACAGATGATAGATGGACAAAACGGATACTGGAATGGAGACCAAGAGATGATGCCTACCGAAGCAGAGGTCGTCCACCAACACGTTGGACTGACGATCTAAAACGTTGTCATAGGAATTGGGTGCAAGAGGCACAAGATTGAAATAGATGGAAAATTATGAGGGAGATCTATGTCCAGCAGTGGATAAGCGAAGATTGAATGATGATGATGATAACTTTGATAATGTTGGTTTATCTCTATCTATATTCTCTTTGCTTCTTTATCTAATTTTTCCATTGTTCTTATCAGTGTCATCTGTGTCTTTGCTATGATGACCAAGTCGTCTGTAGATTTGTAATAATAGTTTTTGCTCACGAAGTTTACCTTCCCTTATGCTTTATAATTATGTCGAATAAATATTGTCGGGAATATATAGTGTTTACGTTAATTTTCACTAATTCAAGCATATAATAAAAAAAACTGAGGAAAGACAAGCAGTTTTCGATTAACTATTCTTATCTGCAATAAAAGTTACTAATAAATCGAAAAGAAGACGATGAGATATAACAATCTGTACTATAATAGACCATTGAATCACAACTGCAAGATACGAATAAATGACAGAAATGCGAACATCCATTATAAATTATTATATTTTGAAAATATTTTGTACGAATATACAGAGTAGTAAAAGAAACAAATGATCAATATTTCAATATGATTGAAACAACTTACACGGGTTAATCAGTTAATAATGTGTTAATGCACCTCGCTGGGCAACACACTCTTGGATGAGTCTGGGCTCGATTTTGATTAGGAGGTAAGTATCTCGTTCAATGCTCTAATTAACCCTTCCCAAGTGATCCCAAAATATGAGTAGGTGCTCTAAATTAAGAATTCTCCTACCCATCATGTCCCACTCAATTACAGATAACGGTGGCCGGGGCATAAAATTGATTCCACCCCGTTCAGAAACCTTTGAGGAAATTTAAAAAAATTTGAGAAAATCATCTAATTTGTTTTCTCTTGATTTACGCTTAGTCTGGTCATACTTATTCACATCTAAGCCTCCTTCAAAGTATTGTTTGAAATAACCAGGACGTTGTTCTAAGACAATCGTAAGATCAATATATGCGTGTCATCGGTAAAGTTTACTAGATGAATGTTGTCCTTATTTTTTATAATGATCGTAACTAAATCATTAACATAAAAAACAAATAACAAAGGGCCTATAATACTGTCATGTGCGATACCTACAGTAAGAGAGAAGTACTGGACTCCTTGATGTTCTATTATAACTACTTGTTGCTCACGTCCTGTTAAGTAAGATTTTATCCAATGATAAGCTGGTCCCGTAATACCATATACATATCCAGTAAAATTGAGTGGGCCAAACTATCAAAGTCTTTGGCAAATCTAAAAATCTTCCGAGAGAAAGATGTTATATTTTCATAACCAGCATCTATCTTGTCTGTAAAATTGTAAAGAGCAGTTCCACAGTAAAGTAAAATTGTCGTATTGATCATAGTGTCAGCTGTCAGAGTTGTACGATTGACATCCTGAATGACATTCACGTAGTTATATAAAGTTATAAAAAACTGTTTTCTTAACTTAAACCGACTTCATGTGAGGGTGCCTGTTCGTTCCGAACGTTGGTGATCATTCTGGCTATGAGGACTTTGTTGGTTGCTGTACGGAATAGTTGTGTGTAGGTCTTTCTATACCATGCTCGCAGATTAGCAAGTCAGGATATTCTTCTTCGTCCTGGGGCCGTTTTTCCTTCACTTTTACCTTGCAAAATGCATTGGAATAGCTCATATTTGCCGTAATTGCCGTCTACTTAAGCCGTACTTACCGAAAACAGGTATTTTTAATGTTTCTACAAAATTTTCAACAACTTCATGTTATGTTATGTTAAACAATATGGATTATTTTTAACTTCCGTAATTAACTAAACTTAATAAATCCTCTGGCAGTAATTGTTACAAAATAATATTAAAGAATACTTTAAAGGATACATGAATATCTTGACACCTCAACTCAGTTGCAATTAATATTCAGTTAATTTATTTTTGGAGTTTGCTTCCAATATTTCTGAAAGTATGTCAACTCAACGTACAAAATAATGTTTGTTTTGGCTTTCAACCAATCGGAATCTGGTATGAGTACTTGTCGTCACATTACCAATTTAAAAATTGTTTGTTTTCTTTTTGAATGCGTTAATGGCGACATTTATTTTAACACCGAGGTCAGAAAAGTAATTGTCTAAGTTTTACTTTTAATTACATAATAATAGTAATTGTATTTGAAGATTTAATTAACAATAATACAATGGCGAGAATAACATTTTTATGTCGGTACCTTAAATATAATTAAATTAATTTTTCACCTGATAAGTAGATAAGGCAATTCGTAAAAATTATATATATATATATATATATATATATATATATATATATATATATATATATATATATATATATATATATATATATATATATATAGGTTATTCCACGAATATACGACTGTTTGGAATTATTGCTACAACGAATATTTTACTGTACAAGTAGAAGTATGAAAGTAAATTGGTCTAATTATGATTCCATAAAAAAAGGATCTTCTGTTACTATTACATATTATAAACTAAAATTATTTCAGTTAGTAGATGTTCAGATAGACGCAAAATTTATTGTGAAAATTAATCCGAAAATAACAAAAAAATTTACGTAAACGCTCCTACAAATAGGTAAATACAATGATCTCTATGAAGTTAAAATGTGTTCATCAGCCATTTGGGTTAGATTTCGGTGAAATGTAAACACCAAAGAGGCGCGCCGGGTATCTGTATTACTTTATTAGGTAGGTACTACAACGGTAATAAAAAGAAATATATTTTTAATATAAATAAAAAGAAATTGGCAGAACGATGGTTTAGAAACCAGGAAAAGAATCTAGTATTCCACTTTGTTAGTTTTTTGTTGAGTGGATTGAGTGGATATACTCTTAAAAGTTCCGAAAGTAACGGGTATAACATGGCAGCTATTGATAGTTAAAGTACCGAGTCATTACAGATATTAAAAAGTAACGAAAATTTACATCATCATCATATAAAGGGGGTCCTACGGCGATTGCCGCTTCCCGCATTTCAGCCTCCATCTTTTCCTATCTCTCCAATCTCCCTCTTCTAAGCCTCTAGATTGCACTGTTTTTGTAATTTCTCTTCTCCAGGAATTTGGTGGTCTTCCCCTTTTCCTTCTTTCTGGCGGAACATACATTAAGGCTTTCTTTGGCCACCGCTCCTCCTCCATTCTCATCACGTGACCATACCATTGTAATTGCCTTCCTTGTATTCTATCTGAAAGAGTATCTCTAATTCCTGTACGGTTTCGTATTTCCTCATTCCTGATTCTTTCCATTCTCGATACTCGACATGACCTTCAAAGATAATCCATTTCCACAACATCTACTTTATCTCGTTCATTCTTTGTCATCGTCCAACATTCGGCACCATATGTGGTAATTGGTTCTACAATTGCTCTGTATACGCGAAGTTTGGTATGCATATTTATTTTATTAGACCACAGTAATGAATTCAGTATTCGGATGCATTTTTTCCCTTGGGTTTCCCGAAAATTTACATACAGTTTCATAAATCGCCGACTGATTTTAGTTTTAAAAACAGTCCGTATAGAGGTGTCCGGTGAAGAGACGTGTCCGTTAAGAGAGAGTTTAGTGTAGTGTATTTGTTTGTAATGGTGATTAGGAGAAATTAGGAGAATAAGAGTAAGAGTAAGTTTTTTGATTTTTTAATACTAATTGAATATTCGACTAAATAAATTAAACTATTTAATCACTTAAGTATTGTTACACTTCGTTTAAATCACTTAATTCAAAAACCAACTTGTTTACAATACTAAAGTCAATGAGAGTAATTATACGAGTATACGTCAAAATCTGAATTACAACTATTCTATAAACTATCAATTCTATATTTGGATCATAACTTCATATTTAAATCTAAGGTGTATATATGTCATAACAGTATTTTAAAAATGGGGAGAATTTACCATTGTACAATTCAGCACATTGGACCACTTAAGTCGACACCTTAAAGCGAATTTAAAACAGTCGTATATTCGTGGAATGGAGTATATATATATATATATATATATATATATATATATATATATATATATATATATTGTATATACATATTGTATATACATATTATATACATATTTCAGATTATTTTCGACCGTACTGTGTTAAGCAACTGGTCTGTAGGAAATAAAAGTCTATTTGTTCTGTCTCAATATTTCGTCACGATTTTATGACTTCTTCAGGATAAAACTGTAAATTTATTATAATTATTATATGTAAACAAAATGAATATTTCAATACTTACTACTATAAGATTAAATATTTAAATTTTGATGACTTTTTCTTCTTCTAGTTCCATGACCGTTATCGATCGTTGGATATCATGTTGGCTACCATATTCGCTATCGTGACTTTATTGATAGCAGCTCTAAATAACGATGTAGTTGATTTTCCATACCATTGCCTTAGATTTTTCAGCCATAATGTTCTTAGTCTACCAGGACCACGTTTACTTTGGATCTTTCCCTGAATGATCAGATGTAAAAGATCATATTTTTCAGGGTGTCTCATCATGTGACCGAAGTATTCCAGCTTGCGTTTCTTTATTATATTGACCAGTTGTGTTGTTTGGCTCAGCCGTCTAAGGACCTCCTCATTTCTAACTCTGTCGATCCAGCTTATTTTCAGTAGTTATCTGTATACCCACATCTCAAAGGCTGTCAAGCTCTTAAGCATGGCCTCAGTTAGAGTCCACGCTTCCACTCCATACAGCAGGACAGGAAAGATGTAGCAAGATGTCATGCCAACTCTAAGGTCAATGCTAAGATCGTGACTGCAAAGTACGTTTCTTATTTTTACAAAGGCAGCTCGGGCTTGTTCTATTCGGCTTTTAATTTCTGCGGTTGGATCTCAGCTCTCATTGATATTACTGCCGAGATACACGAGTTTCTCTACTCTGTCCAGTGTGGCATCTCCGACTTTTATACCGTCATCCTGTATATAATTTTGTTTGCTAACTATCATATATTTAGTTTTCTTAACGTTGAGTTTTAATCCATACTGATCACAAGTCTGTTTTATTTTGTTCATTAGATTTTGAAGGTCTTCTCCGCAATTGGCAAGGACTAAGGTATCGTCGGCATATCGAATATTGTTGACGGTTACTCCATTCACAATAATACCTTCGGTTGTCTCCATTAAGGCTTCCTTAAATATTTCCTCCAAATATAAGTTAAAAAGTAAAGGCGACAATATACAGCCTTGTCTCACTCCTCTTTTTATATTTATTTCATCCGACAGTTCTTGTTCAACCTTTATTTTTGCCATTTGATGCCAGTATAGATTTGTAATTATTTGTAGATCTTTATCGTAAAATCCAGTTGTCTCCAATATTTCTAGCATTTTGTTATGTCGGACTTTGTCAAAAGCTTTTTCAAAAACGATTGCACAAATGTACACATTTTGATTTATATCTCTGCATCTCTGTACTAGCACCTGTATACTAAACAGGGCTTCTTTTGTACCCAAGCCACTCCTAAACCCAAATTGAGTATTGCTAATTCTGTCCTCTAACAGCGTGTAAATTCTGCTGTGTATTACTCGCAGGAAGATCTTCAAAACGTGACTCATCAGACTTATTGTCCGATAATCACCGCATGTCTTTGGACGATGTTTCTTAGGTATTGTGACAAATGTCGACTTTAACCAATCAGTTGGTAATATCCCAGTGTCATAAATTCTGTTAAAGAGATTACACAGAGCTTTAATTCCATTTTCTCCCAAAAATTTTAGTATTTCAGCACTTACTTCATCGGGGCCAAGTGCTTTCCATTTTTTGCCGTTTGTATTGAACGTCTTACCTCACTTTCTGTTATAGATGGACCTGATATAGCAATCGGTGTATAGTGTTCTACTCTCTCATCTTCAAATAATTCGGAAATGTAGTTTTCCCATTCTTTTAACTTTTCATTGATGTCTAATATTCTGTGTCCGTTTCTGTCTTCTAAACTTTGGGATACTTGTTTCCGTTTGTTTCCAGCGACCTCTTTTAATTTCTTGTGTAGATGAAATGTATCCTGTTTCTTTTCACATTGTTCAATTTCATTACATTCTTTAGTATGAAATTGTGTTTTCGCGTGTCTTATCTTCTGCCTGATTATTGAGTGGATCCTCTTGTATTCGTTTTTATCTTTATTTCTGACTTCTCTTCTTTGATCCATAAGTCGCAGTATTTTTTCTGTCATCCACCCTTGTTTTTTTTCTTGCTTTTAGCGCACTCAATTTTGTTTCTTGAACAGTCTTTAAGATGTCTTTAATTCTCGTCCAGTTTTCCTCAGTACTTTCTTCTTTGCTTGATGTTAACTTCATTTTTTGTTCTAATATACTAGTTATTTCTTGTTTTACAGTATCATTTAGCATCGTTTCTCTATCAATAGTAACTGTTTGCTTATTCGTCCTTGCAACTCTTTTTAATCTCAGTCTTATTTTTCCTACTAAAATATTGTGATCTGTTGGTACATCTGCGCCTGGATATGTTTTTACTGCTAATACTGAATTTCTGTATCTCTTATTTATACATATGAAGTCTATTTGATTACGAACAACTCGTTCAGGTGTATCTGCTGGTGATTTCCAGGTGTAAAGACGACGTTTTGGAAGTTTGAAAATTGTGTTGGTTATTACTAATTGCTTTTCTACGCAAAAAGATGCCAACATATTTCCTCTTTTATTTCGTATTCCCAGACCATATTTCCCTATGATATCTTCCTGTTTACCTTCACCAATCTTTGCATTAAAATCTCCCATGAAACGACATGTTTGTTTTTAATTTATTTGGGAGTTATGGTAACCGCAATATTTTATAGAGTGAATTCCCATTGTCCAATTTTTAGTGAATAAGTTAAAATAAACAATATTAAGACAGAACAAATAGACTTTCCTACAGACCAATTGCTGAGACTATAAAATATATATATATATATATATATATATATATATATATATATATATATATATATATAATCTCAACGACTATGTCTTGAAAAAGGAATTAAACAATTCCGAAAGCTAGACCAAAAGTCAAAAGAGTGTTTCTGTAACATCCCGGCCAAACTTCTGACTGCAGCCCTATAATAAATTTTTAATAAACTTTGTTGTTTGTTTGAATCAACAGTCACTAATATCCAGTCTTCATTATATATTGTTATGATATGTAAAATCGAGAAAAATATTGGTTTGATTAAAATATTTCAAAGTTCAAAAACATTAAAATAATTCAGATAAGTAGGATAATAACCAACAAACATTTCGAAGAAGGAAAGTTTTTAAATTTTTGGATTACCTCTATTAAACAAAATGTAAGCTATGCATAAATTATTTCCTTTGTTATAATATTTGAGTGACCCGCATAATTTTAAGTGAAAACCAAAGACAATTGAACCGGGTTTTTCCAAATACATTAATGCAGTGATTAAGGATAATAGATAGCTTTTATAAAGATAGGTTTTTGATAGTTTTTAAGAATTGTAGAAAAATATTATTTGTAAATAAGTTTTAGAAAATTTTACAATTATAGGTAAAAAGTTGTTTGTTATCGAAATGAAAAAATGGGGAATTGTGACGAGTTTTGATTGGCGGAGATTGAAAAAGGTGGGATAGGTATGTAGGAATGAAAGTTTAGGAGAGAGAAAAGATAATCAGTTGGTTTCCAAGGGTGCAAGGCGAACGGCCGTTGTTCTCGGGTAGTTTCCCAGAGGTAGGAAGCAGTAGCAGTGAAAGTTTGTGAGTTTTCGTGTAGTTAGTGTATCTGACAGAAGCTGATCCAGTAAAATATTGTAAGTCATATTTTTCTACTTATATTCCAAGAGTCACTGTTCAGGCCAACGAGAGATTCAGTTTATCGTAAAGAAAAGATATTCCAAGAGTCATTTTTCACTCAGGCCAACGAGAGATTCAGTTTATTGAGAGAAGAAGAAGCTAGCATAATTTGAACGATTCGTGCATTTGAAGGAGATCATTAAGGACGAGATACTTGCAATAATTTATTGTAAGATTGCTGATTACTTAGGGAGCGGCCACGAGTAAATAGTATAGTCTACAAATAACAAGGATTTGGACCACTCATCATCAGAGAGAGATAGTTTTGTTTTCTGCAGTTTTTCTTTCATTGATAACACAATTTTTACACTTAATTTAGAAAGGATATAAATATTTTGATTAGGAGATTTAGAGTAATACTTGGATTTTGAGATTTCAACTAATATTGTTTGTACCATTAATTTTGATTCTTCACGTACGTAGAACAAAATTTTGAGAATTATTATATGAGATTTTGTTTATTGAAAACTTTTGAGTGTGAATCATTTCATTATCACAATATATATATATATATATATATATATATATATATATATATATATATATATATATATATATATATATATATATATATATGTCACATTTTGTTAAATAACTGGCTCATATCGTGATTATTGATACAAGGTACATCCTGAAGTGATTTCTTCAAAAAAAAAATAGACTTCTATGGAAAATTTTCAATTCAAAACAGATTCCGCCTGGATTAAATAAATAATCTAATTTAGTGTTCAAGTGATCAATAATCTTGTTATATTCGTTTAATTGCATACATATCTCCTATTCCTGGCTTTCACAAACAAATAGTAATAAAAACAAAGTGTCTCAGTATAAAGTGGTTAATTAATTTTCTGAATTCGTAATATGTACGGACCTATAAACAAAAATATTTACGGTGTGAACGTGGCCAACGTACAAAATTAAACAGTTCTCCGAAATAATGAAGTTAATATGTATTACTGTCAGAAGCGTGTAATCTTTAGATTACAGCGAATTTTCCCCGATTATTTAAAAGGGGAAAAAAGTTTTTTGTACATAAAGTTACGTATTTCATGCTTTTTTTTTTGTTTTTACATTTTTAATTTGATATAAACTACTGCCCAAAATTAAAGCACAAGCTTAAATGTACTATAAGTTTGAAACTATATCTTCTAAACGGATTATTGGATTTTAATGATTTTTTTCTCACATTATAGGTCTGGTTATTTCTAATAAATCATCTTATTAATGTTTTCTGAAAAATATCAATCTCAAGATATTCGTAAAAAAATTATCTCGATATCTCTATTATTAAATATTATACAGGACTTTAAATGTACCAAGTTTTTATTAACATTTAAAACAAAGAAAACATTACTTACATAACCTTTATTGACATTTAATTCAACTAAAACCTAAGAAAATATAATCTTTACCAATTTCCTCTCCTAAAAACACTTAATAACGAGTATTTCCACTTCTACATCTAATTACTTCTTCAGAGCGACGAGGGATACTTAAATCAAGCGACGAAGAGGCGTATTTGGTCTTGATCAATTGTATCCCAAAATTCTCTCACCAGAATTTATTTATCCTCAAGAGAGACATGTGGTGATTGTCTGCTCCTGAGTTGGGTCTGCTCCTGCGATTAATATGGGATTTAAATCAGGGCTGCAGGGTGGCCAGTTCATGGTTTGTATTGCAACATGTGATCGAACATTATCATGAATTAAAAGAAAATTATTTCCTATTTAAGGAGCAAATGGAACTACATGGTTAGACAAAATGTCTGTAATATACTTTTAACTTGTTAAGGAACTTTTTTGTAAAGCAACAAGGTTCGTTCGCGCTGTAAGAGATATTCCTTGCCAAACCATTACATATCCTTCATTGAATAAAGTAATAACTCTTACATATCTATCCAAGGTATATAAGCAATACTTCGATTGATTTGTGTTTAAAGCTGGTGCTGTGACTGGTACCTTTACATGCAGATCTTGTTCAGCGAGACGCCTTTGTATACTGTTTCTACTAATTTGAATGTTCAATGTTATGAACATCTGCCACTTGTATTTGTAAATGTCTCATTGTGACAAAACGTTCTCTTATAGCACGAAGCCTAATAAACTCATCTTGGATTCTTGGCGTGGTCTTGTGAATTTTTTCTTCCTTGTCCACGCCGTCTCGTATGGTCGTCTGTTTTTCGAAAACGTTGAATGACTCGTCATATTGTAGTATGAGATACTCTAAAGCCTATTTCACGTTAACTTATCCATACATCAGCTAAAATAAGTGCTGTACACAATTATCTCGGCTCAAATTTCTTGAAATACGGTCCATGTCAACTAATTAACATACGCAAAATAGAAAACAATTTATTGCATTGTAAACATTATTAACAGTATAAAACTGTCCCGTCAAATTTCGATTGTTCAATTTTTCATAGCCAACTAACTGCTTCCATTAATGAGTATTACAATTCAATAAAATCACGTTATATTTTGAACGTACTTTTATTTTTTGATAATAAAGATATCAATGATTTTTTTTTACAAAATCTAAAAAAAAATGAAGCTGCCTCGAAATATTAATAAGATGTAGCGTTTGCTTCTAATAAATCCACAGGGTGTTGCGAAATAAGATGAAAAAACTTTATTTTTACACCCCATATATGGTTAAAACGTTGACATTTCCCAGAAAACATTAATACAGTAATTACTTAGATACAATCTTTAAAAAATCTTCGAAATCCAATGAAGCATTCAAAAGAAAAATAGCTTAAAAATAATTATGATACGGTTGAGCCGGTGTAATAATTTTTGAGAATAGAAAATCATGTTATGTTTTGAACAGATAATGAAGATATCGAAATTACTTTTTTTTTTCAAAAATGTTGAGAAAGGATGAAGCTCTCTCGAAATATTTATAAGATGTAGCGTTTGCTTTTAATACATTCCACAGGGTGTTGCAAAATTAGATGAAAAAACACGACTTTATTTTTACACCCCGTAGATATATAGGTAAAACGTTAACATTTCTCAGAAAGCATTGATATAATATAAACGAATACAGGCAAAGATAAATGGAAAACTAACACAGTGTATATCAGTACAAAACGGGAGTCAGGCAGGGTGACTCGTTAAGCCCACTTCTCTTTAATATAATAATTGACGAAATAATACAAGCAGTACGTAAATGTCATGGTTACAGAATGGGGAACAAAGCAATCCAAATATGGTATGCAGACGACGCCGCATTAAACGCCGAGACAGAAGACGAGCTACAAAGATTAACACACATCATCAATACAACAGCCAAGAAATACAATATGATAATATCAGCAGAAAAGACCAAATGTATGACAACATCTGAATACCCACTGCGATGTAAAATCGAAATTGATGGGAAAATAATAAAGGAGAAAGCAAGGTTTAGATATCTGGAAATAGATATAACTAGTTACGGAGATGTTGAAGAAGAAGTACGACAACAAATCCTAAATGTAAGTAAAGCGGCGGGATCTCTTAATGACACAATCTGGAAGAACAAACTCCTAAGACAAGACACAAAAACAAAAATCTATAATCCACTAGGAATCTACGTTCCTGTAGTTGGCTGTATACCATGTATTAAAAATTTCATTAAAAATCCTTTGTAATAGGTATAGTTGCACTCATACAGTCCTCGAAGACATACCGTCTCAGGATTAGCAACTTCAACGTGGAGTCATATGTCGCCATGTTACCATATCCATCTTTAACTCTGTAATCCTATATCATTACAACATTATTTTAAAACTAAATGTAATTAAACATATGTAATCGGGTTTTTACCCACATATTTAATCTTGGTGGCTTCATTCATGTACTCCTAGACACTGATGATGGAACATGGTTTCCGAAAACGTTTTGTCTTTTTAACTTAGCCCGTTTGGGCCTAAAATATACCTATTACAAAGGATTTTTTTAATTAAAAAAAAATCTATAAAGCAGCAATTAGACTATTAGACCTATATTAACATATACGGCGGAGACAAGACCTGACACATCTAAAACGAGACGACTACTAGAAACAACAGAGATGAAAATACTCCGACGAATATCAGGTAAAAGTCTATTGTACAGGGAGAGAAACGAAAACATTAGAAGAGCATGCAATATAGAAGACATAAATAACTGGGTGACTAAACGGAAACGGGAGTGGAACGAACACATTAGTAGAATGGCAGAGGATAGGATATTAGAAATAGCACGAGATAAGTCACCAAATTAATATAATAATTAAATAGAAATTTATCTATAATATGATAAAAATCATCGGAATACAATTAAGGGTTCAATAGAAATATAGTTTCAAAACTATGGTCCATTTGAGGTGGTGCGTTAATTTTGGAGAGTAGTATATTATTAACCTTATCCTTATATTGAAGCATAAATGATTATGAAGAAGGAGAAGAATATTTCTTGTCCATGATTAGATTAACGACATACTCAAAGAAATATGATACTTGTGTCAACTTTTATTAATATCCGAAAATTCTTCTATTTTATTTTAATTTGTAAATGCATCACGTTCTTTAGTTTGGCGAAGATTTATTTTTGTATTTGTTTAAGGTTTCATGGTTATTGAATTATACTATTTCCTTCAAGTCCATCTAAAGATGCTAATTTTCTATACTGGTTATAAATGTTTTTGAGTTTTTTTGCTAGTTGCTTTGTTAGTGCGTGCCGATCATATTTCTTTTACAAGTATTTTTCATATTTCGTGTACATATTTTAATTGCTTTAATTTTATATAACTTACGTTTCGTTAAAATTTTGACATTTAGCGCCCCAGAACTGTTTTTCATTTCAACGTTTATATATGTGTTACATGAGATAGTCGAGGTAAAAATTTAAAGAAGATGATCATAGCATTAAGTGAAATTATCGTATATTTTACTATTATAGTAGACATACTATCTATTTAAAATTATCCTATAAGAGGATAACTATCATACGCCTGGCAAACATGATACAAATACAAACCTTATATCATGCCTGGCAAAGCAGGATGGTATTTTAAACAGTGATAAATTCGATCGGAAACACTCAGGTTTTAATCGGCAGACTAGGAGGATATTTTGATCTCTGTCTAATAAGTAGAAACAGTAGTAGGTATATCTCGGTTATTTTGTAATACCCTCCATAAATTTTTTCCGTATTTGTATGTATAGGGGCAAAATTATAGAATAAATTTATTAGCACATGACCCTATTCTCGATAAAAATCATTGATCACGTCATCACGCCGTATGGTCACTAGTGTATGATACATACGCCAAAAATTATAATTTAAAAATAAAAATCGATGGAATTTCGGAATCGTTGCGGAATTTAACTAAAAAGTAACCTATTCTCGAAAAAATTAATTTATTCCATAAATACAGGTAAGGAAAAAAATTATCTGACTATAGGGCATTAAGACAACACAACGAACTGAGAAAAATATTTTATAGACTTGTATGTCCGAAAGAATGTAACTACATCTGTGATACACTCGTAAGCACTATAAGTAGTCTTGTCATTACATTGTTGCCGAAAGAAAGTCTATTTTTTAGATACTCTGGAGAAGTATTTCAACGATGTGATTATAAGATTTAAAAGCAGCAAAAGCAATTTAAAATCAACAGTTTTTTTAATCTTAATTCATAAAAAATAACGTGATAAATTATTAACGGCATAAATTAAAACAAATAAGAAACGAAATGAAAATGGAGTGAAATATCAATGATGACATAGAAAGAAAAAATTAATCTGGTTCGGACATGTTAAAAGAATGCCAGAGTAGAGATGGCCTAGAAGAGTACTGGAATGGATCCCTTCTGAAAGAAGAAAGAGAGGACGACCACGGAGAAGTTATCGCAAAGATATTGATGAAGCAATGGCCGCAAGAGACTTAGATGAGGCAACTGCGTATGACAGAAAAAAATGGAAATTGGTGGAAATTTATCCTAAAAAATAACAATTTTATAATTTTAATCAAAACTATTTTAAATTAAATTTTCAAAAAGTCCACCACGTTCAGCCAAGCAGTAGCCCATTGTATTGTATAAGTCCCTTGTATAATTGGTGTTCGACAACATTTCGGGTGTTATGATTTGAAAGGCCTGAATGATTTTTTGACATTATTCGTCTAAATTTCTGGCACATTCATGCCCATGTCGGTAAATGTGTTGCTTCACATAATCTCATACGATAAAGTCCAAAAGTGCAAGATCAAGAGAGCGAGGTGGCATTTTTATACCTTTTGTACTAATATCTCTATCTGGAAACGTAATGTTTTGAAAAATCTAACGCCTTTCATGCATTGTGAGCTGAACAGCCGTCGTGCTTCTACCAAATTTCATCCATATTAATAAGTTGTGCTCGAATTACTGGAATTATATAATTTCTCGGGAGATCTAGGTATTTACGACGACACAAAGTGTCCACAATAAAAAAAGGGCCAATTACGTTGTGACGTAAAATACCATCCCAGACGTTGACTTTTTGACGGTATAGTGTTTTTTAAGGAACACTTATGTGCCTATTTTCTATAGAGTACCGTACGGTAACAGATGGATAGTGATGACCATTTAACGAAAAAGAAGACTCATCTGTAAACAAGATTTTTGCATAAAATTTTTGGCGCAATTTGTGCGTTTCATCATGTCCTCACAAAACACCATCCGTCATACATAATCAGCAGGGAAAATTTAATGAGTTTTTTGCAATTTGTAGCAATGGTACTTGTTTCTTTTAAAAATATTTTGAACAGTTCTAGCACAAATACCAGTTTCTCTAGAAATTGGGGTGCTATACCAAAGAAAATTTATTTCACCTAGACTACATACGGCAATTTTACCCTGTTCCCGTTTTTCATTAATTGCACGAGATGGTTTAATTTCATCTTCATCACTGTCACATATTCATATATATTTTTTCAAATTTAAAAATAATGTTATCAATTGTAGATTTCGTTGGTACAGGTCCTTCGAATGCAAACTAACACCTACCCAATATAATATCCTCGGCGCTACTTCCAGAATAATGCCATTTAATAATTTGAATTTTATGTTCAGCTGTAAGGTTACCATTTTCCCAACTTGAAACATCAATTTCTTTATTTTGTTTTTTTTGCAAATAAAATCAAAATTATTACTAATGAAAAAGTAACCTTTATTTGACGTTTCCGTTATCAAACTTTGACAAAACTAGAATTTAACCTAATTTAAAACGAACTAGTATATCGGTTGGTACTAATTTGATACTATATTCGTCTCATACTGTTCTTTTCGCGCTAAAGATATGCGTGCTGTACCTATGCTATGCCACATACGTAAGACGGATTAATTACCTATCAAATTTGCGAAAAAAAAATGTAGGTTAACTATATTTCTAAGTAATAAAACACAAACGGAAATTATGTCGTGTACGTTAACACTCCAAAAAAGTTTCCTGGTCTAATTACACTTCTTTCATCACCAAATTACTTGTACAGCATCACTTTTGACAATAAAAAAGGATATTTGTTTACAAGACCATAAAACAATTGCTTTGTTGTTGTGAAAAACATAACTGTTGGTTTTGAATAAATAATTTGATTACTGTATTCATCACAGGACCGGTTCTAGAAAACGGACCTGTTTGTTATTAATAAAAAGAACTGTATGTCTTATATAGTGAGCCAAAGATACTAAATAGACGGTGTACTAAGCTTTAAAAAGAACTGATTTTTTTTAGGCATTGATTATTTGATACCGCAGTCGTGTGATGAAGTTCGAATCGGCCCAGCACCGGACTTTTCTGTTAAGTAAAAAGAGAAATTGTTGTGTACATTATATCGATAGTCGAAAAAAAGTGCCGAAATTGTTTTTGCGAAAAGTACAATAAGCGAGTGAGACTAAGTAAGCATAACAAATATTGATAGGTTGTAATGAAGAGTATCTGCTATACTGCTTTATGGTCCTATTCGTTAATATATATATATATATATATATATATATATATATATATATATATATGCATTAAGATTCAAGAAGTAAAATGTTCTGAATATAATATATTCAGTTTCCACTGAATATAATATAATTTGAAAAACTATGTCTTTGATCATCTCATTTGTTAAAAAAAATTTAAAAATGCGTAAGGGGAATCCACATCTTGCAACTCAGGTGGCAGGCCAGTAGAACCGAGAAATTTTATATCATCATCTGACGTCACTAGATTTCCTTCTTTCCAGGTCGGATGATTTATATTTCTATTCTTTAATATATATTATTATTTATATTACGTGGTACTTCGTCCAAAGCAATATCATCTTCACTATCCGATCTATTTTCTAAATCCATTTCTGGGATAATAATATCAGATTCATTATTATCTATTACCATCATCTTCATAGTCTAACTCTGCGGCTAATATAATAGGGGAAATATCATCGTCTGATAACCCTTAGTCTTCACTACCATCTTTTATATCCACTACCAAGATTTTTACCATAGAATATTGCACAATATATGAGAGAGAGTTTTGCACGACAATGGCATATATGGCACAAACATATTTTTCATCAAAAAGTACCAAAATATAATGAAATACGTGAAAATACTTATCAGTAGAAACTTCGAATTTTAAATAACAAATTTCACACTTTTATGAACAGCTGTCACACTGCGGCCATTTGCAAATTTTCATAAAAATTCACTTTGCTGCATTGAGATAGCGCTCTATTACCGGTTATACGAAATATATGCCCTATCTTGACATTCCATGCATAAATACTTTAAAATAAGGTTTCATATCTAACAGTTAGATATAAAACTAAGTATTGTGCCATATATGACCCACCATGCGGTAAAGGGTTAAGAATATACAAAGACAAAGTTGCCATAAAGTAACAATGGTTCGCCACGATTGTTTCATTGGCCAATTAGCTAGAAGAGGCCCAACAATGTTTTAAGGCAACTTTTGGAAGTAATAGGTGTAAGTGTTTCAGTTAGAATGATAAGAAAAAGACTTCGTACCCAAGAACTATACAGCAGTAGACAGTTGCGGGTTACTGAGTTATCCAGACAGCTCAATATTGATCACTTAATTTAGTGTCTTTCTTTAACACCACAACTAGAACATTAGAAATTGGTGTGCTATTTTCAGTCGAAACTAGGATTTTTGAAAAATCAGATAATCGACGAATTAGTGTTCTTAGAGAGCGAAGAAGACAAGCAAAAACGGAAATTACCAGATCTGTTCACAGATATAAAGGAGAAAGTGTCATGATCTGAGGAGGCGTTATGATCAGTAAAAAAACTTCTTTAATTTTCATCCAACCAACTTTGACAGCTCGTAAGTGTTTTGACTTGTATCTAGAAACTGTAGTTAGGCTCTGGCAAAGCAGAGTGGATATAGACTTCGTTAAAGCAGAAGATATCACTGTTTTGGAGGGACCTGCCACAACAAAATATTGACAATTTGTTTAGCAGCATGCCGAGGCAAATAGCTTGCATAAGGGTTAGGGGTGGTTACATTGACTACTAAACTAAGACTACACTAAAAAACACAAATAAATAAAAACAATTTAAACATTAGTTGTTTAACATTTAAAATCTTTTAGTTTACCTTTTTCTTTAATTTTTATGTAGTGGTGATAAAATTGCTTTAACATAAATATTCTTGGACTTTGTTGGTTTTTTTAATTCCCTTAGCAGAAAGAAAATATATATATATATATATTTATATATATATATATATATATATATATATATATATATATATATATGTATTCTCACCGAGACCAAGAAAAAGGGAAAAGGAAATAAAGAGATAGGAGAATATATACATATCTACAGTGGAGTCAGTAAAGATAACAGAGCTAAGAGAGGAGTCTCTATTGCCATTCGAAAAAATCTTAAAAACAATATTAAATCGTGGACTGAAGTAAATGAACAACTGCTGATACTGGAAATGAAAAAGAATGGGCACACAATGCAAAGAAAGATGCAGATCCAGAAAGTAAAGACGATTTCTACAACAATATGAATGAAATACTCTCTGAAAATAAAGAAAACTGTGAAATCTTTATATTAGGAGATTTAAACGGCAGAGTAGGGAGAGAAAAAAATAACAGAGTCGTAGGAAGATATGGGGAACAAATAACTAATGACAACGAAATGCGCCTTAGAGATTTTTGTGAAACATTATCTCTCAAAATTATGAATGGATTTTTTCATCATAGAGATATCATAGGATTATATAGAGAGCTATATAATCCAACGTCAAACTTCCCAACTGAAAACAACTGACGTAAGGGTATACCGTGGATCAGAATGTGGATCCGACCATCGTTTACTTATGGCCAACATGATCGTTAACTATCCCAAAAACAATAACACTTAGGTTCAGAATATAGAAAAGGTACACGAAGTAATATCTCCTAAATATAACCTAGAAAGCTTAAAAGAAGGTTCAGCGAAATTTCTTTACAAATTGCGACTGGCCACAAAATTACAAAATGTGGATCGAGAAAATATATCAGCGGAAGAATTATACCAGCAACTTAAAAAATGCATTCATGAGGCTGCAAGTGAAACTTGGGATTATAAAGACAAACATGAAACAAAAAATCAAGAATGGTGGTCGGAGAATATGCAAACTTTAGTCAACAAGAAGAAAACTGTTTATCAGAAATGGATGTCAACGAGAAAGGATGAAGATTACAAGATATACCAAAAATTAAATCGAGATGTAAAAAGAGAAGTAGTGAAAAGTAAAAATGAGATGTGGGATCGAAGATGTGCAGAGGTTGGTAGGTATATGGGTGGAACAAGAGTTAGCAAGCTTGAAAGGTTATAAAGTCTCTCCGGAGGAAAGGAAAGGAAAAATCTAACTTACAGTTAATAGATCTGAAACAGTGGAAATACCATTATGAGGTCTTACTGACAGAGGATAGATGTAAATTCCAAGAGATCGAAATGGAAGAAATATCCAAACACAAACAAATAATTGAGATAACAACCGGAGAGTTAAACGATGCCCTCAAAAGATCGAAAAACGGTAAAGCAGCAGGACCTGGAGACATCCCAATTGAGTTGGTAAAGTATGGACCAAAAATATTACATGAGCTGTTGTTTCAACTATTTAACAAATGCTTAAAAGGACAAAATATCCCTGATGATTGGAATATTGGATACATCAGCTTAATATTCAAGAAAGGGGATAAACGCAAATGCTCTAATTATAGGGGAATAACTGTTATCAGCTCAGTGGAGAAGTTGTACGGTCAAATAATAAAACAAAGAATAGAATCAGAATAAGAAGATATAGAAGAACAAAATGGATTTCGTGAAAGAAGTTCGTGCACTGATGGTATATTCGTTCTGCAGCAGGTAATCGAAAAACGGAAGGCAAGGAATCTATCTACCCACCTATTGTTTGTAGATTTAGAGAAGGCATACGATACGGTACCTTTGAAAAAACTGTTTCAAACATTAACGAAAGTAGGTCTCAGTAGAGAGTATGTGGATGCTATCGCAACTATATACAAAAATGCAAGAAGTGTCGTTAAAGAAGGAAACTTTATATCTGATTCATTTCAAATAACAAAGGGGCTTAAACAAGGATGTTGTCTATCTCCGACCTCATTTAAAATATATATTTAATCATCGCTAGAGCAGTGGAGGAAACAAGTATCCGGAATGGTAATAGACATAGGCGATTGTAAATGTCTAACAACTTTATTTTTCGCAGATGATCAGGTAGTCGTAGCGAATGATGAGGAAGACATGGACTTTGTTTAGAAAACTTTAGAAAACTAAAGAAAGAATATGAAAAATGGGGCCTCAATACGAATATGTCAAAGACAGAGTATCTTAAAATAGGAGATGATGAAGAAGATCCAGAGTTAGAAATTAGAAACACAAAAACATGCAAGGAATATAAATATCTCGGATATATAATATCTAAAGAAGGCACTAACAAAAGAGACATCAAAGACAGAACGCAGCGGGGAAAAAAGCGGTTGACATTCTAAACTCTCTACAATGTTCTAAAGATATTAAACAAGAAACGAAATTGACAATCTATCGAACCTTGGTAGAGCCTATTATGACTTGGGCAGAAGTTTGGCAGATCACGAAAAAAGATAGAAAAAGAATAGAAGTAGTAGGAATGGACTTTCTAAGGAGAGCGTGTGGTGTATTCAAAAAAGATCACACCAGGAATGAAGATATTAGAAGGAGGACAAATACTGTATATTCTAGTGTAGGCAGAATTAAAACGAGACAACCAGTGTGGTATGGTCACGTGAAGTATATAATAAGATTGTTGTTTAGGGTGTCTCATGAAATTGGCAAAATAGTCCAACTTTTGTATTCTTAGCATTTTCACTACTGCTTTTTTCTACATTTTTGTAATCGTTGTAATACCTCTACATTTGTCACTCTGTCAACCCAGCGTATGAGTATCAGCCTTTGATACAACCAGATGTCGAAAGCTTGAAATTGAGTCAATTGCAATATAGTGAGCGTCCAGATTTCAACTGCATACAATAATGTCGAGAAGATATAACATTTGACGGGTTTTGTTTTCAGGTTATTGTTAGTACTCCGTCCACGTAATACTTTTTTCTTCGAAAGAATACTTCTCTGGTCTTTTCATTGTGGATTTTTATCCCTTTGCCCATATCCCAATTCCAATTTATATTTGTACCAACATAAGTGGTGTTCTCGGTTTTTTCCATTTCAGACAGACTGAATAACAAAAAGACGAAATTCTTGACAATTTCAAAATACAACAACAAGATGGGTTATGAATTAGGCGCGAACTGTTTCAAAAGGTGGACAGATATACATATTTGGGAACAGTCGTAACCGAAATCAACGATTATACGCAAGAAATCAAGGATAGCAAAAGCCCGATCAACGTTTAATAATATGAGAAAAGTACTTTGGTGGAATACTGAGGTGTGACGTGTTTTCGGTATTATTGTATGGAATGGAAGCAGGGGCGCTAAAAAATGACATTACCAACGGAATAGAAGCATTTGAGATGTGATCTTAAAAGAAAATCTTCAAAATTAGTTGGATGGATTAGGTTTTGAATATTATTAAAATAAGGAAATTGCAGTATCTGGACCAAATGTTTGATTATTGTGGGATATTGGTGGTCTGTTTTACCTAAGGTACTTTGGGATAAAGTTCTACATAATCTTAAAATAAAATAATCCCAATCACAATTATATTATTTGAGTAATTGACTTAACTGTAGCTCATTCGTCCAACAAATGTTATTTCTTCTTCTTGTGCCGTCTCCACTAATGAAGGTTGGCTATATCCATTGAAAATTCGTATCTATCTTCTGCAAATGTAATTTGGTAAACAATAAATTTAACTTGTTTTTCTTTGTTAATAATAAACTAAGCAATAATGTTACCAGTTGTTTAGACACGTATGACGTTTTTTTAACTGTATTCCATGATGGCGAATCTAGTGACTAATAAATTATATCGTAGTCAAAAGATCCTTTTTCGATGTTGAACTTTTTCTTTTTTTACCACCCTTTGGAAATATTTAACATTTATTCTTTTGCGAATTCAAAGTCTACCATAGATTAGTTTACTTTAAGTATTTTCTCTTCCTCGCGTTTTTCGTGTGTTTCTCTTAGATATATTATTTCAGTTTTATGCGATGCTAACAACGGTCCTGAACTCTCCAGCTAGTTCAGTGAACAACAAAAATGTTTTAAACGTGCTAACAAATCGGTGCGTTTTAAGCTTTTAAATGTAATGATCTTGGAAATCGCGAAACCGTTTTAATGTGCCTTTACGGCTAATTCAACCAAAAATTAGTCGCTTTCTAAACAATTGAGTATCATTTTTCTGTAACATAATGTGCTTCAACAAATTCCAGCACTATTCGTTCGTTTCTTATGTATTTTAACCGTTATAGTTATAATAAACACCGTTTTACCACTTTTCATTATTGGTAAATAAAAAAAAACAAACAAAACATTGCATGACAATTAACACTACTTTGAAGAATAAATAGTGTGACAAATCTAAAACTAAATTTAGCAAAAAATCATTGCGAAAGAATATGGAATTGTATAAGCACCTGAAAAGTATCGTAATATATAGTCTTATTTAGATAAAGATGTGAATTATTCACATTAATTCCAAAGGTAACACTGTAACCTCGGAAACCTTTTTGGATGGTGCTAGAAAGGTCACCAATGGAGACACTGCGGACGGTAGCCAGATGTTTGGTGGAGAGCGAGTCGTTGATTCGAAACTAATTTTTGGATTCGGGAATGGGTCCAACGGACGAAATTATATTATTATAGTGGAGATAGAACAAGATAAGATATATGAGAAAAGATACAGAAATAAACAAAAAGATAGATGGGTAAAATTACCAAAGGTACAATAGGATAGAAACAGGGCGCTACTCAATTTTTTGGGGTTTAAGGAGAAAATTAAGAAACCTAAGAAAAGAAAAGAGATAAGGAAAGATATTTTTGGTTTAGAGACCAAACCCAAGAGAAGATATTAACAGTTAGTTATTAAATAAATTTGGTCAACACCCTATATAAACCAATAATAAATATATTAGGTGGACTCCGTCCATCTACTTACCTACGAAACTCAATCAGCCTGATTTTTCTTCTGGTCGACTGTATAATAATAATTTAGTATAATAAGCAAATATTCAGAGGTATTTTTATATCAGGAAACTTGTTAGGAGTCGACAAATAAAATGCGTACATAAAACAAAAACAATATATTCAACTACAAAATTATATTGGTAGCTAAATGTACACACAAGATAAAAATACACCATCAATTATGAAATGGTCGTATACATATAAAAATAAGCAGTAATATAAATAATAAGTACCCTTACAAATACAACAATATAATAATGCACAGGTTCAATTATCAGCGAAGAGAGTCTAATGCTGAGTAAGAACAAAATTCAACCAAAGTTGATTGAAGATAGGCTTCATTTGCTGTTTAATGGGAATACTTCGAGATATTGGGTATAGTAAATAAAAAAATGAATAACAATTATAGTCGTAGTCGTAGTTAATTATATCTCGCACTGTTATTTAATGATTGAGAACTAAATGTTCGTAATTATTATTTATTGAAATTTCTTAGTAGCTGATGGAAAGTTCGTAAGAAAATATTGAATGTTCTTTAAATTGAATATAAAATTCAGTAGTTACTCTCAACTACAGGTGAAGAAATGGATGACTTTAGATTCGTCCAGATAATGGAGGATGATATGATACCATACCATATTATTCGTCCAGATAATTGAAGATACTATGATTACTATTGTTCTGAAGCTATTTTCTTGTGGCATTGTAAATTAATTACTATATAACTGGGAATAAGAAGTGGAAATTGAAACGTCAATAAACGTATTTTTATCTTTAATTGTGGCTTATTCCCAGTTAAATAGTAATTAACTATGATTACTTACCGTAAATCTTGATGACTGCTGCACTAATTTACTGAAGCTAATACTATACTTGTATTAAGCACTGAAATTAATAAAAATTAAAGGTACTTTATAACTATATTTAATCTAATATGATAGAAGATAAAAAAAACTCAAATATACAAGTGTATAGACACTTAAAAAGAAAATGCACAGAGAAGGTAACACAGATACGGTAAGGTATGAGCGAAGCGTCTTTTCTCCACAGCCGCCCACTCAGAAGTGAGTCTTGCTTTGCAAAAATTTACCAAACTCACAAAAAAAGAAGAAGAGATATCTCCCACTTAAAAATCATAGGCCAGCCTGTATCTATTTCTAAGAAGATAAGATTCTAACGACATCGGAAAGTTCGAGGTAATTTGGAACGTGAGGAAATATAAACCTTTGATTTAGGTTATTATAGAAAAAACATTGCGAAGTGCCCACAAAGTTATTTACCGAATTTATCATAAAGGTACCCGCCTTCACCGAAAAGCATTAGTTCCTTTCATACTCAGGATTAAGAAGGAAATGATTAAAAACTTTTCGTACTCAGGGAAATTCCGTGCATTTAATAAAATTTTGAAGATGGTAAACCGACCATGAGCGTATCATCCACAGAGATAAAGGGATTAAAAATAGTGTGAAAAGACAAGTATTTCGACCTAATAGGTTTCATCAGAACACTTATTCAAAGGTGCTCTCAACGTGAAATATCAATTTTTTCTGTCTTTTAAGAAGCAACACTAAAATGGCTTCAACACGGACGCAATAGCGTCATCTGACAATAAAATTGTGTTTCGAAACTATTTTACGGACTAAAAATAGTTAATATTATAATTATATAAAAAAAATGTAACAACCATGGACGTATAAATACAGATGGACTCAGTTATTTACATAAAATTGTGAAGTCAAAATTATTTGACTAGGTCACATTCTCAGCACCTTCAACTGTTGACACGTTTTTTATTAAAATTTTGTTTTTAGCGAGTCGCTGAAAATATTACTCCGTATTTTATACTCTTCAGGTGCTATCAAACCAAAATAATAATTTATTGGTTATAATAATATATTTAATTGTAATCAAAATATCAAATGTGCACATAGTGTGCATTATCATTTAATGATAGCGTATAATAGATATCAATCAATTATTTTATATGTAGAAGCACTGAAAACTATTTATAAATGACAACGGTATTTACGTTTCTCTGTCTTATGGCTCTACGTCAAACTTCAAATGCTGTGCTGTTCCATGTTTGTTTACTTTTTACAGTAGATGAGGAAAATTTGTTTTTCGATATTTTGGCTGTATTTTGAATAATATTTGTGAAAAGTGAAATAAACATATTATAATAATGGTGCTACAGTGTTGCATTTGCAAAAAATACGAAATATTTACATCCCGATCTCTCATTTCATTTGTAAGTACTGTCTATTTACATTATTTAAGATGAGGAACTGAGGATGCGTGTTTGTTTACATTTTAAAACATGTCTTTCATAGGCGTACCATTGGGTTTATTAATGTTTATTAATGTATTAAATAAGATAGGAATTCATTAAATTAGTAGCCATTTTTAAATTGTAAGTAGACATCATCTGATTAAAAAATATCTGTTTAGTACCTTTTTATTTTAATCTTTCTCATGGATACAAATAAATTAGTGAAATGAATACAACTCATTTATATTTCTATGTAGGTTTCCAAATAATATTGACGATGGAACTATTTGGATAGCACATTTAGGAGAAAACATAAAGATTTTTTATTGTAGCATTATTTTATACTATTACCTATAAAATTACCTATTAAAAAATTAACTTGAATTCAACTACTTTTATTTTATTACATTAATTGTATAGCAAATAAAATTGTATTTTAATTTTTCTATAAAGACGTGATTTGTTAATAGTTAAACTCTCGTTTTTTTTTAATTATTTGAACGTGTTTTTATACATTATTACTACTTCCAATTTTTAAAGTCTGAATAATTATCCCCGGGAGTAAAAATTCAAGCACGCTTTTGCTCATTGAGGAAGCATCACGTTCTATCGAAGCTTCAAAACATTGTGTGTTACAGGTATCTTATTGCTGTGTCCATCTGTGTTTATACGTCCATGGTTACAACACTTTATCTAAAATTATCCACTAGCAGCGATGAACAAACGTCCAATGCAAAAATAGCAGGGCCAGGTTTATTCGTAAAAAATTTAGAAGCTCACACTAACTATCATCGACGACCAAAAATTACAACGTATGCGAATAATGTATAAGAGTATAGGATATTGTGGCAACAATCTCAACTTTCCTTGTGGACAGAATATAAAATTGCGAGAAACTTCACATTTTCGCTTACATAGTGACCAAATGGAAACCAGTGGTACCGATAAATGAAGTTTAAACTCACCACATAACAGTCACATCACACATTTTAACTTTGGTCAAAATATACCTAAGAATAATATAATAAATTTAACCCTCCAACTTAATTCCTTCTTTATGCCGTAAATGTACAAATCAAGTAGAGCCAAATCAGATTGAGTAAGCAGTGTAATCGAAGTTTGTTTCACGATAAATAATATAGTTTTCAAACAGGTCCGTGAACTAAGGATGGAGTGTATTACTGTTTGGATCGTTGCATCATTATGTTGCATCTGTACTGGCAGATTTCGAGCGCGCAAAGTTTCGTAATCACTTTTAAAAAAATGTAGTAATGTTCCCTCTATGACCCACTCCATTGAAAATAATTGGATTTTGGTCCTTGTTCTCAACAAAATAGGGACCAAAATCATAAATCCAGACCTAGAACACAAAATGGCAACTCATTCGTGTGTTAAAGCGTATAATATATCTAACACGAACGACCCTTACATATTTCTATTAATAATGCAGAGTACTCCTCTGTACTATATTTCTTTGCAATATATTTACCACAAATAGGTTGATTTTGTGTTGAATGTCTTGTTAAACGTTTTTTATTACCTCATAAATCTCTCAAATTTGTATTACCTTAGACTTTCATATATAACAAAATATTTTAAATAATATCTTTTGTACCAAGCCGGCGTGATGTCAAAACTATAATCGGCACAACTTGAACCAACCCTTGTTCACACCTGCATATAAAAATCTGCAAAAGACTCTTTTGTATTTATTACTTTTTGTATGTATATATCTGGTTAAGTTTTATTTTGTCGTTATAAAAAGGCACTTCGAACCACACACCTGTATCTTTATCGTTTTATTCTCACTAAAAGGTTTTTTAATAGTCGATAAGAAAAAACAATATATTGCTTTTGAATTTACAAACTAGAAAGCCATAAAAAGATCGTAAAATTTCCTCTGACTTTGTAAATCCCTATAAAATGCTGATTCTTTCCCTTACAAAAGACGTCCCTCGTCCTTAATGGTACAATCATATCTCACGCTCTACTTACAATTGCATATCTCGCTCTCCCAGATGTATCTCGCACTTTTAGAAGAATCACATATTCTCTTGTCCAGAGTCGGACAATTCACCACACCCTCTTATCTCGCCTTAGATCACATCGCGCTCTATCTACGTATTAAACGTACATACTCGACAAAGCAAAGTAGTAATTTACACTTTACAGTTATTTTCAAGACAAATTGTAAAAATAAAAGTGTTTATAAAATTAACTGTGCTCAAATAAAATAAAAAAAAAACTCTCAGTTTACAAGATTTATTTAATATCGAAGTGTACCTTACTTCGACGAACATTCATTAATCAGAGTTTTTCATAAATAACCACATAGAAGTTTGGTTCTCGTCTTATGTTGAGGATACAGTTTTCAAGAAATCCTGTAAACCGTTATCAATAATAATAACAAATATAACCCTAAAACCAGTATAAAGTATAACGTTATATACCCTTCATCTTGTTCCGTTTTCTATTTTCTGATAAAAAAAAAAGTTAAAAAGCCAAACCCACAAAGCTCATCTCCTGAGTTCAATCTGATAGCTCTCAAACGCCAACGACCGCACCGTTCGAACCGTTGCAAAAAATTTCAATTTATGCGTCTTTCCAACACTCTTCTGCATGTAAAGTAAACAAAGCTTATTTTGAATCAACCGAAGCGAGCGGAAAAAAGTGTCTAGTGCTCATTTAAACAAATCTACGTTTTTTTACAGTCGTTGGGTTTTTGATAATTAATAGCACGAGGGTTCATTTTTCATCAGAATTCCCCATTTAATGCGTTTAAGGGTATTCATTTGAATATTCACCCCTATGGCTTGATAGTGTGAGAGTTCGTACATATGCATGAGTTGTTTTAGCACTTAAATCTATCCTTCACCCGCATTTACCGTTTGGTAGCATGAGCATTTTATTGAATGATCGATAATATATTTTTTTATAAAAATGTGTAGACATTAAATACAGTTATCTATAAAATCTATAAAAATTGGAATTTATTAGTTAAGAATAATGTGATGCAATAAAATACTTTTATTGTCGAATCTATTATTTTTTGTCACTCTGCTATTAAAGAGCACTAAAAAGAATCCTGATATCACGAATTTTAATCCGTGATTCCCATTCCCATTAAATAATTTTTGCTATTACTCAAAAGAATATTAAACCCGTATCAGCTCATAAAGACTAGTTTTTTTTCTGGTAGCCGTCAGTTTTACATCGGTCGTGGTGCAACTAATTTGCTCATTTTACATTCCATAAACTACTCGGACCTTCGTCCGACCTGCTATATATACTAGCTAGCACCACCAGAAGAGATCAGAATAAGTCCAGACAACCAAACAATCGAGCTGAAAAGAAGAATAAACCTCGCTTGGGCTGCATTTGGAAGGATGAAGGATATTTTTAGGTCTAAGATTCCAATGTGTCTGAAAAGAAAAGTATTTAATCAATGTATTTTGCCAGTGATGACCTACGGCGCAGAAACCCTAACGCTCACAAGAACAACAGTGAGTAAACTACAAGTTGCGGAAAGAGCAATGGAGAGAATTATGTTAGGGATTTCTCTACGTGATAGAATAACCAATGCTACTATACGCAAAAGATCAGGAGTAGCAGACGTTATTGAAAGGATAACAACACTAAAGTGGAACTGGGCAGGTCATGTAGCAAGACCAGTTGATGACCGGTGGACAAAAAGAATTTTGGAATGGAGACCCCGAATACAAGCTTACAGAAATAGAGGTCGACCCCCAACGAGATGGACAGATGACATAAAAAGAGTGACTACAAATTGGATTCAGATAGCGCAAAATCGGACTAAGTGGAAAAGCATGCGAGAGGCCTATGTTCAGCAGTGGACGTTAAAGGCTAGTTGATGATGATGATGATGATTTATTGCTTACTATACATGTTTACAGAACTGAGTCTCGAATGCTACTACTAAAAATACATTACAAAATGCCTAACAGACATAACTAGTAGAGGGGAGGGAGTTACTAAGAACTATATAATTTTACCTTTTGGAAATCACGTAAATTACAAATTGATTCGTATTGTCTTTATCAGAATCATCTACAGACGCAGCGGCTGCGACAAAAATAGCCAACGGATTTTCCGGGTACATACTTTCTAAAGGGAGGGTTTATAATGGACAAATTTTCCCCAAAAATATGTAAAACTTATAAACATTTTAATCTTTTAATAGATTTCTGAAAGCTAATTTACCCAAACTTTAACAATTATCAATATCAATCTAAAATAATAAGGGAAAATCGACAAACAAGATGAAGTCAATTATAATGAGACGGAACAAGTATTTACACTAATACGTCACTTAAAATATGCTGGAAACATATTAGCTTTTAAACTACCCGCATTACGAAAGTTTTCTGAAAAAAAAAGAGTTCAGTAGGCGGTACTGTAGACTAGCGCGAACCTTTATATTAATTAACAAAATTGCTGTTTTGACTATTCTCTTTACAATTTCATATTTTCAATCAAATTTCTATTCAGCAGCAGTTTTTGTAGGTGTGTCTTATCTTTTTTCATCATTTATCGCATTAGTTAGTAGATCGTTTTTTACGTTTCCTGCACAAAAATAAAGCTAACAAATTATGGTCGGATTTTACATTTTGTATACCTAACGGCCATCCCCTCTTTAGGTACACAAATGGACTCTTTCGCTGTGACTATAAATATAAAAAAAATTTACTGTACCAACGCATCTTTTGTGGCCATATTCTAAACCCAAAATATGTGTCACTCAGTTTATATTCAAGAGTTTAAAAAATTCTGATATGTATTATTAATTTTTATTGCTGTGTAATATTCGTTCTATTACTATTTTTAGAACCTATCATTTCTTTGATTTTTTTTTGTACCTATAAATTAAATCTATCATAGTTTTTATCCATATCTTCTATTTCCTTGCATCTGTCAGAAAGCCTCTTTTGGCTCTCTTTTTCAATTTTCTTTTGATGTTTCCTTGAGATTCTTGTATTTTTTCAAGTCTTTTGATTTATGCTTTCTTCGTTCTTCCATAAGCTCAAGAATTTCTATTGTCATCCAAGATTTTTTTTCTAAGTGGTTTAAAGTTTTCTTTTTCAACTGTCATGAGGGCAGGCTGAACTTTTCACTATTTATGGTCAATAATTAGTGTTTCCGCATTATTTTCTTTATCATATTGGCTATTATGAGTTCCTCATGGATACGGAAATCAACCAACCTATCGTTCATTCCTCTCCCCTGTCCGTAGGGCCCCACACAATTCTCCACTTCTCCTTGGACCACTTTGGCGTTTCAATCACCTATTATATGTATATCATATCTTGTCGTTACCTTTTAAAAATTTGTTCATAGAAGGCGAGTGTGTCTTTATCCTTGCCTGCGGTGGTAACTTCTTCTTTAAGTGCCGTCTCCCAATCGGAGTGGATATCAGAGATATTCTTTTTTTTTTAGAGTGCCGTCTCCCTACGAAGGTTGGCAATCATAAGGACTATTTTTATTTTAGAACTTAAAGAGTTTTATAGAACTGCATTTAAACCAATCCCTTAAATTCTTCAAACACGACACTCTCCTTCTTCCTCTACTTCTTTCTCCTCTTATCTTTCCCTGTATTATCAGCCTTAGCAGTTGATATCGCTGTCCTCTCATTACGTGTCGCAGATATTGTAACTTTCTTATTTTTATTGTGTTCATTATTTCGCATTCTTTGCCCATTTCCCGCAATACATCCGTGTTAGTATCTTCTGTGTCCATCGTATTCTAAGCATCCTCCTGTAACAACACATTTCAAAGGACTGTAATTTATTTATGGGTTCTTGCTTCAATGTCCAGCTTTTAAGTACATATTGCAGTATTGAAAACGCTCTCAGTGCTCTTACACTCAGTTATAAGATCTTTGTTGCAGAGAATTGTGTTCATTTTTACCAACGCATTTCTTGCTATTTCTATCCTAGCTCCTATTTCGGTTGTTTAATCATTATTGTCTGAAATCCAGGTTCCTAAGTATTTGTATTTATCAACCCTTTCTATCGGTACATTTCCCAAACGTATGTTTGTTGGTGTATTTGTTTTCTTTGCTATTATCATGTTTTTGGTCTTTTTATATTCACTTTTATTCCATATTTTTCACAGAAACTGTTTGTTTTGTTTAGCAGTAATTGGAGTTCTTCAGTAGAGCTTGCCATAATCACGGTGTCATCCGCATATCTTATGTTGTTAATAGATCTTCCATTAATTATTATTCCTTCACTTTGAGATAGTAATGCTTCATCAAAAATGGCTTCAATATATACATTAAATAGTAATGGGGACATAATACATCCGTGCCTAACTCCTCTCCTGATTTAAATTTCTGAACTGGATTAATTATCTATTACGATTTATGCTTACTCTTTGATATCAGTAAAGGTTTGTTATTATTCGTAAGTCCCTATAGTCTATGTTTTTTGTCTTTAGAATTTGGACTAATTTTTCATGTTTTACTTTGTCAAATGCTTTTTCAAAATCAACGTAACAAACATGCACATCAACATTCATATCCATGCATCTTTAAGCTAACACATTAAAAGCAAATAACGCTTCTCTGGTTCCCAGTCCGTTTCTGATCCCAAACTGACTATCATCTATTCCTTCTACCAGTTTTTTATTTATACGACCATGTATTATTTTCAGGAATAATTTGAGAATGTGACTTATTAGTGATATTGTTTTGTATTCACTGCAATATTTAGCGTTTGTATTTTTAGTGATAGCACAAAAGGTGGAGACGATTGTTTTGGTATGTGTCCTGTTTTGTATACTGAGTTAAATAAGTCTACTATAATGTCTAAGGTTTTATCATTCATGGATTTTAAGATTTCTATAGGGATTTGGTCTGGACCTAATGCTTTAACATTTTTGCTGTTTTTTAATGCCATTTTAATTTCCTATTTTAATATCTTTAAAACCATATCCTCTTCTACTTCTATCTCCATCTGTTCTGCTCTATCGTCTTTGAACAGTTTATTGATGTATTCTGTCCAACTCTTTAATTTGTCATTAGTATTCAACATAAGTTTCCCATCTGCAACTTTCAGTATTCTCGGTTTTTCTTGTTCTATTGTTGTGAGTTAGTTCTTTAATTTTTTTGTGTGTATTAAAACTATCATGTCTTTTCTGGTATTCTTCCATTTCTGCGCATTGTTTTTTAACCATTGTTCTTTCGCTTTTTTAATTCTGTATTTTATTTGTTTATCCACTTTTTTGTACATCTGATCATCTTTGTTCTTATATTGACGTCTTTCTTTCGTTAAATCTAAAATTTCTTCCGCCATCCATTGTTTTTTTTTATATCTGGTTGGTATTAGAATTTCTTTTTGACTTTTATCTATTTCTGTCTTTATTAATAACCATTTTTTCTCTGATCCTATGTCGGCACTTGAATATGTTCTTGCGGATATAATTGCATTCCTGTATCTTTGTCTAACTAACACATAGTCTATTTGGTTTCGTACAATTCTCTCTTGATCTGCTGGTGACTTCCAGGTATATAGGCTTCTCTTTGGCATTTTGAACAATATATTAGCTATAACAAAATTATTGTTTTGGCAAAATTCGATTAGCCTGTCACCTCTTTCGTTTCTGTTGCCCAGACCATACTCTCCTGTACATTCTTCTACTTTTTCTTCCCCAATCTTTGCGTTAAAGTCTCCCATTATAATTGTTACATCTTGCATTTTAATGGATTTTAAAATGTTGTCTAGGTCTTCGTAGAAACTTTCAATATCGCTCTCTAGTTTGTCTGCAGTTGGAGCATAAACTTGTAAGATGTTTATTTTGGGTCGGGCCGGGCCATTGGACATCGCTGATTCCTAAAAGATCTATATTCAGCCTTTCCATTTCTTTAACGGCATTATGTACGTTTCCAGCTTGATGTAGACTTCTATCATTCCAAGTCGCTACTTTGCAAGGTTTTCGCATGTTGACGACCGGGCAGGCCTTGCAGTCTTGTGAGTTTCCTCCTCTGCCGGATCTTGTTTTCCGAGTTTCGTGATCAGTAGAGTGTTTGGTTGTATTGTTAGTCATGATGATTAACTAGGGATGCTCTATGAGCTTTTAATGCATTGGTTTCCCGTTGCCTTATGCATCTCCACGCCGTTGACCATGTCTGGTGCGTCCGCTTTTAGACTTGATTTTCCATTTCTAAGACAAGAAGCTGCCCTTCCACTTACCGACTCTTGTGGTCGTAAGTCGGAGAGTGGTCACTTGGATTATATTTATTTTACTTTTTAAATGAGAGTTGAGAAGCAGCATCCATACTCGATCAGAGTAAGGAACATAATTACAGCATTTATAGAACTTTTGTCAACTATAATGCCTACTTCCTGTTTGTATTTTTTGGATTTGTTGTTACCCGGAATAAAACATTGTTGTATTCCTGTTGTTACGTTTTCCTGATTTTGGCCATTATATATTGCTAACCCCGGTATGTTAATCTTCATTCTTCACATTTCCGAAGCATATTCCAATTTTTAAGTTTGTTTTCTCTTCTTTGTCAACCATTTTCCATCCACTTCTGAATGTAGGTCTCTCCCAATTGCTTCCATCTTTCTCTATCTTGCGCCAATCTAATCCACTGTTTGCCTGCCACTGCTCTTATGTCATCTACCCATCTTTTTTGATGCTTCCCATGCTTCTTGTTGTCGTCCTTGGTCTCCATTCTAGAATTCTCCGTGTCCACCTGTTGTCATTATATCGGGCTACGTGACCTGTCCACCTTAAGTTTATAGAGTTATTTATTATTTGTTTGACAGATATTTACCTTCATGGGGACCTGAGAGGCTTTGTCGTCGTCAGTATAAATTAGGAACCAAGGAATTGAAGATTTTTATTTGTGTTTCTGTAAATTTTCCATTAACTATGATTTATATATTGTTGAACATATCAAGTTTTTATACAAAGGTAATATACGACTTCTGACTTCTGTCAAACTTCCTACAGTCTGTCAAATCTGTCAAACTACAGAACATCTGTAGTTCTATGTAATTTTATTAAATATACATGTTATTTCGTGTTTCTTTTAATTCTATTACCACTTAACAGAAACAGGGATAAGTTGACGGTTTAATGCAGATATAAGATTGGAGCAATTTCCAGATTAACGGAAAATAGCAATCTAATTTACTGATAAGATGCTTTTGATATTTCTTACTGTATTAGTCAGTAAAGTAGGGTTTTTATTAGTCTGCAATCTACTTTGTTCTTTGATGGATTCACATTATAAATATTTTAAAATATATGTGTATAAACGTTTTAAATGTTTGATATTTAATCTACATTTTACTTCCTTTATCCTTGTCGATATTAGTATTATCAAAATTACAGTTTCAGGAACGATATAGCCATAAATATAACCTGATAAAGATAAGTTATAGCTATAATTTATCTTGAAGTTCTAATTAAGTTAGGATAAAGTTATAAATCTATTTAGTTTTATCTGGTCAGTATCAAGCGTTCCTGCAAACATTTTTTTTGAGGATGCTCCTCATATGTTTTATTATCATCGTTCTCTATAGATTTATCCCTAGGCGAAGTCAGCTTCTATAATTACATTTCTCCATAAATTCCTGTCTTGGGTCATATCAATATCAATTCCCATTACTCCTTATCTGTTTATTTATACAAAAAGTGTATTTTTGCTAAAAGTGGGGAGAAATTTGACACGAAGAGTCTAAAAATCCATAAAACACGCCGACAGGTAGCAAGTGTATGTGAATGGAATTTCCAGAAGACAATATAAATACGCGGGTGTTTATGAAATGTGCGATACAAAAACTGTTGCCACTTTTATAGGAACTATTTGTTATGGAGTGGATAATGCTCTGGACTATTAATAAATCCGAATTACTAATGTAAGTTAAAATGTATGACGAACCAACAGTAGACGGAATTGTACATAATTTTGAACATTGTGAGTTAAAATTTCTGCCTTATCGCAAGATCAACCGCTTATCGCTTATCGCTAAATCAACCTAATACACCTAATATAAATCTAATAGACATTATCGGAATAAACAGGGAGATAGCGATAACGATAATAACATCAGAAAGTAATATCAGACACATACAAATCCGCCAGAAAACATACACACACAGGCAGCCACACCACAACTGGCTCATTATATAAACAGATTTTCTCTGCGACTGCTGCGCTTTCCAATTCCGAGGTGTAACATTATCCTGCTAAGGTGCCCAGGCAGGGAACGCATGACACTGCCGTGCCTGGCAGTTTGTCGTCCCAACTCGTGAGAAAGAATGGTCAGCGAAATAAAAAAAAAGATCTTTCTGACACTAGTACTTATTTACACCATTGTCATGATTAGCAACTAACTGGAACGAGCAGCAGATAAGGCTCCTACCAGAAGTCAGAATAAACTTCTGCAGTTCGATAAAACAACACATGGATCCTGTGGATAAACTGTGTAAAAGAATCAAGATCCCAAAGACTAGTCGTTGAAAAATCATATGACCGGGGAGGACGAGAAAATCCTAGTCTACACGATTAAAAGGGCCCATACAAAGATTTAAGAGCTGCTTATTTTAAGGGTCATTACATACTTTTAAAGGTATTCTTTAAAATCAAATGAGGCCTCGATGGCTCCAATGAAAGTCCTGTAACCGGACATCCAGCATAATAAAGCAGCTTCGGCAAAAATTACTCTTGCTATAGGAAGGTTGATCGTTCAGGGGAAAATAGACAGCAGAAGGGGTCCAGGGAGGAGAAGACACTCGTGGATCCAAAACTTGCGGCAATGGTTCGGATTCTCATCTGCTGTAAACAAAGTCAGAATAGTCTTGTTGATTGCCATCGTTCGGAACGAACAAGGCAAATGAAGAAGATAGGAAGGTTCGATGTAGCTTTGTGCAATGAGTACTGATGCAGAACTTGCTCCTCCTACAAACATCTTGATTCCATCGCTCTTCTAAGTCCTTCTTTCCATGAACGTCGAGGTCTACCTCTTTTCTTGATGTTCTAGCACTTCTCAAATAATCCATTGCAACTGCCAACAATCTTCTCTTCAGGTCTGCATTAATTGTCCATACTTCATAGCCTTAACAAAGAACAGATTCAACCATGGTTTGTCCTATTTTTTTTGTTTCTTTTGGAAATGTTCAGACCATACTGTTATCCCACCATAAGGAGTTCAGACATTTATCTATTTTTACGTCCCTATAATTTTACGTCCCTGATTAATTCGGTGTTTAATTTCGGTTTCTCCCAAGTCGTTCTTATCAATGAATGCACGTAAATATTTAAATTTTTCCACTTGTTTGATTTCCACGTCCTCGTCTACCAACACTTCAAAGCTTGCATCTGAATTGGTAACTAAATATTCTGTTTTCTTCATACTGACTTGTAACCTCCATTTTACATACTCTCTGTATAGACGTTTTATCATAAATTCTAGATCATAAGAATCTTGAGCTAGGACGACTGGTCATCTGCAAAGTTCAGGGAGAACAGTACGTCATTTCCTATGGGGATTCCTGGCAGTGGTCTTTTCAATTTTGGAGGGCTCAATATATAAATTAAACAGTAAGGGTGACATACTACATCCTTGTCTTAATCCTTTAGTTACTTTTATTAGCTCTGATAGTCTATTTCCGATTTGTAGGTAAGAAGTAGTGTTATCCCTGTATACTTCTGTGACTATTCGTAAAAGGTATTGACTAATGCCGAGTTGTTGTAGAGCTTGCCACAATTTAAGCCTTGGAACTGTATCATACGCCTTTTCTAGGTCGATGAAGGCTAGATGTACTTAGGTACCAACCGCTATTCTTTTTTCTATTACCTTTATCTTTACCGTTGTTAAATTCCTGTTCCACGAATTTAACAACGGTAAAGATAAAGTTAATAGGGGAGGAAGTATAAATATTTGGATCATCATCATCATGTGATGATTCCGAACAAGCACCAATGAGTTAGTTAGAATGGTTAATGAGAGATTGCAGGAAAAATAGACTGCAATCGCATGTAATGCGAATACGCGTAATCTGACATGGGCCAGTGCAAACATCAATGACAGAGGTAACTCATTGCTTCAGTTTGTTACAGTTCATGATTTAGATTTAGATTATACTAAATATATGAAACAAACCAACAATCGCAATTCGAAGACAATTGTCTGGAGATAGTGAAGAATTTCAACAAGAGGGTACCCTGATGAAATGACATGTCGTGGGGAAAGTGCACTCTCCTATCTCTAAAATATAAAACTAATACCACTATACACATGGGGATAGATTGGATACCATGATTACGGTTCTATTGAAAACTACAAGAAGCAAAAGAGTGGTAAACCAGGACTAAATCAAATGGGCAATAAACTCGTTTGAGCCATATAAATCATCGGTTTAGGATGGGATTTTTCCAATATTTCTACAGACGGGAAATGATACTACAGGCTAGCCTTCTGAGCGTCATACAAACTTAATTTAACTATACCTACATGGGGTTTAAGAGGTCAGAGATGAACCGAATCTATCCTCAAAAATACGTGTGAATGAGTGTGAAAGTCACGTCAACGCGATACTTGTTTTTGTTTTCAGATGGTATAAGGTTATTATTTTGTCGGTAAGTTTTATACTGATACTGTTAAAATTAAGAGGTAATTTTGTTCTATATTTGTACAGCTAATGGTATATTCCACTTAATATATATACAGAATGTTAGACTTTAACCCGTATTTTCGCGTAATTTAAACAATACGTAAGTGTTGGAGGAATTCACTCTTAACCTCTAAGCAGTGTATCATTTTGGTCGATGCTTTCATATTTAATTCAAAAAAGTCGCAAATTGATGCAGTAGATAGACTATGAAGTATACATAATTTAATGTATATATATATATATATATATATATATATATATATATATATATATATATATATATATATAGTAGTTTTGAGTTTCTTTGAACCGTATTATATTTAATATAAAATTAATATTTCTTGGGTTAGGTTCAATAAAGATATATTACATGTGGAACTAGATTTTATTTTCCATTGCAATTAATCAACGTTTCGGCAGGAAACCCTTGCCTTTGTCAAGATTCAAAACGTAAAACGTGACACAGACATTAAACGAACTGAGTTCGTTTAATGTCTGTGTCACGTTTTAAGTTTTGAATCTTGACAAAGGCAAGGGTTTCCTGCCGAAACGTTGATTAATTGCAATGGAAAATAAAATCTAGTTCCACATGTAATATATCTTTATTGAACCTAACCCAAGAAATATTAATTTTATATTATATATATATATATATATATATATATATATATATATATATGTATGTATGTGTATAGTGGTATAGGTGTTAGTGTTTGCCCTGGAAACCATCAGGTTCTTCTAACTCTAATGCCACAAATTGGTTGCATTGCTCCTGTAGTAATCCTTTCTCAACTTAATATGCTCCTTTCCTAACTTGGTTGCACCGTACTGAAGACGACCAATAGTCAGAAATACGTATATATGGTTGCCTTCCGTCTATACACCATTTTTGGTTTTTTGTTTTGTGAGACATGCCATTACTTTTCACTTTTATTATGACCTTCCTGGCCTAAACGTTCCTGGAACGTTTGGCCTTCCTTACCCCAGGTAGCTGTAGCTTCCTCCGTGGTTGGTGTTAGTTGTTGCCCTGGAAACCATCAGGGTCTTAACTCTAATGCCACAAATTGGTTGCATTGCTCCTGTAGTTATCCTTTAATAAGTCAATATGCTCCTTTTCTAACTTGGGTGCACCGTACTGAAGATGACCAATAGTCACAAATACGTATATATGGTTGCCTTCCATCTATATACCATTTTTAATATCGTACCAAGTATATCGTATAATATATTGACAGAACTATGTTCTGCATTTCGTTCCTCTGAATAATTTTAATTTTTTTTAAACTATTTTTTTCCAATTTTAAAGTCTTAATTTATAATTATCCGTCGTTCCGTCTATCCCGCTTATTAAAGATCTTTTATTAATAAAGCGAAAAGGAAGGTCTTAATTATTTTTATCGGGGAATATTCTTTTTTAATAAAGCATCAGCTCTTATCAATTAATTCCGAATGATCTAAATATAGGTGGAACTCATCGAGTAGACGTTGGAAAATAAGTGTGCAAAAACCGAACGATAATAAATTACGAGAAATTACCATCATGAATGATCGAATGGCCTTGAAACGTTTAAGCCGTTGTAAAGTGATGCTTTGAACCCCGATTTAGTTAAGACAGAAATGTCCCCCAGGCAGACGTTCGCTCATATTGATCGTTTGTGGGCCGTCGTTATGGGGGATTTTTGAACGGGGAGTGACTATGGATACGGTGCGTTCCGTAATCTGCTTACACCTACAACTTCCCTAATAATAACTCCATTTTCTCGAATATACCAATTTAAATTTATATCTAAAATTAGATACGAAGCGAATAATAATATAAAATCCAATAAGCTGGACTGAAAAGAGTATCTGTAGCGTATTAACATCATCAGTCAATACAAAATACGAAACTATTACTGTGGGCTAAATAAAATAGTGAAACTATAATAGTATTTTTAAAATTTTCACAAAACTTAACAAATTAAGAAGTAGCGTATTTTGTAGCAATTATTATTTAGTAAATCTTTAGTTAGAATATTGGTAAATTTATTTGGATGAAGATATAATTAGCCGAAATTAAGCTGTTTACTGAATTAGCCTAAAACCATCTAAAAAATGTTTGAGACAAAGCATAAGGAAACTAAATAGATAATGAAAAATTTATCTTTTTTATGTTCCTTCCCGTTTTCTCTCCATGTCTTCCACTAGGAATCAATGAATGAGCTTCACGAAACTACTCATCCATCGGCCGACTAGATTTTGTACCCACTTTAATGACAGAGTAGAGGATACACAGGGAACGGTACTAGGCTCGGGCTTCAGTCTGGTAGAGGTCTCTGGTCGGGGCTCTTATTACGGATCAAAAACAAAGAATTAGAAGAAGTACTGGAGATAAAGAGAAGAGAAGTTAGAAGAGAAACAGAAGGGAAATATTTGGGCACCATCCTATTTTTAGAGGAACAGGAAACCTACGACATATAAAATAAGATAACGAGAAAGGTAAGGTACGGTTAAAAAAATCACGCGAGAATAAAATAAACCGTGAGAGAAAAGTTATTATGATTGTGTGGTAGACAATTAATATTTCGACACATATACACTATATATATGATAAATCAAATAGAAATATAAATCAATAACAATGTTTGAAAGAGATACACCATGCACATGAAATAAATTTGTATACATAATAAAAAAATAAAAGGCAAATAGTTCAGCAACAAGGTTATATTGAGGTATAGTTAAAGTAAATTCACTATAACAATTTTTACTGAACAGTTAAATGGCACGAGATAAGTTATTTCACAATTTATTATTAAATACAACAAAAAATATCTTTTTGAAAAATAATTTGAATATTTTAGTATCCTCAAGAATAATAAAAAGGCAAGGAATATTATAATTGTATCTACGTCAATATTTGATAATTTGAAATAAAACAAATGTGATTTTTACGATTTTAAAATACGTAAACATGAAGTTACTAAAATGTTTGATTGTGATCACCTCAAATATGTGTATAAAATCTATCATAAATATAGTCTACATATAAAATAAATCTGTTCCTATTCGTATGTATATATATTATACCGTAGTTTTATACTAATAATAGTTTAGGTAAGGTAACGAATTACGGTGACTTCAATCCGCACATTTAACATTAAATGGTAACATATCAGTCTATTCTCGCACTAGACTAGACTGAACTGAATGGATGCAGGAAGAAAGAAAAGGGAAGAAGAATACGAAGAAGGACGGCAAATAGAATTGACTCCGTGTCCTCGAATTGGAAGACGTCTGTATGACAAAAGAGAAAATAGTTAAGTTAATATAGGAAGCACTGTATAAAGATAGATGGATAATGGTGAATTGAAAATACACTTACCGCTGTTTGATGAAGACAGCCGCATGTCACAGGAACCACAATGGAAATGAACTCGATTTCTGATGCTTAGACAAGCTAGGGATAAAAAAGAGTGGGAGTATTGGCCAAAGAGTGCCACGCGAAAATGATACTTAAATGACAAGGCTAGTATGGTAGTGTTTCTAACCTTACTACTTTCTCTCGACAGAAAAGATTATTTCATAGAAAACCGACCTCTCTGCTTTTCTTAGAAAATAGGCTGGGTGCCTCGTCAATAAAAACTAACTTCTTTGTTAAGAGGAAGGGTTTCTATTTAATAAATGAAAGATAAAAAAAAAAGAGGAAAATATGGCGAACTATTTCGTTGTTGAGAAAAAGGCATGACAAATCGCTCTTTGCGTATGTTTTATTTTTAAGGTTTCTAGCAAAGTATATACCATAGGTGGCGTTCGAGTAATTTTTTAAGGGGAATAATTTAAGGAAATTTTAAACATGCTTTAATTTTCTAGCGAATTGTAATTCAAACCTGAAGATCCATTTTAGATTTTATATCCAAATTCATTGTATGCTTTTTTAAAACCAATAACTACACATAATAGGTTGTTGGATCTTTCTTTCTCAATCTATATTTTTTCATTAGTTGACATATAATGAAAATTACATCTTTGTCAAATAAGTTTTTTTTGAACCTATTCTCTATCCTTACATTGTTGGATATAGGTCTCCCCCAGTTCTCTCAAATAAGTTTACCTTCATTATATCAAAATTATTGCATACTACTCTGCTGCAGTGCAAACAAGCAAGCAATAGAATACAATATATCCTAGCTTTGGAGATTTGTACACCCCTTATAATGACATTGGGGTGTTATTATACAGTTTATTTGGCCGAGAATTGTTAATTCGTGAGATCAGGAATCACTCCACCCCGCTTCAATGTGATATAGAGCCTCTCTATCAGCAAAGTGCTTGTCGTGTGAGAGTCCTGGGTACAAGGACTCCCACACGAAATCCTAATCCGAATAAATACAGACCAGAATTAGGCAGTCTGTTCCCGCTATCTTCTAGTGACATGCCCGAAACATAAACATCAATTAGTAAATGGCGAGTGCCATATAAGCCGGGTTGTCTTTTGTTGATAGATGTTGGTCAATATTTACTGTTTTGGTCTTCTGTGCTTCCATCGATGGAACGCATCATACCTTATTATCTTTCACAGTATCGGGCTTGGGTGGTTATCTAGCCCAGTCAATGTTATTCTGGCTTTTTCTTTCATGATATCTGTTACCCTTATTTGTTTCAGTTATCTGAACAGGAAACGTTTATCAACGTACCTTCTGGAGTTTCTCTTCTCTTTTTGTAGAGAACCGCTTGCGTCTCTGAGTTTATGCATATTTTCCATTGGATAGTTCATTCTCCTATGTTATCCAATGCAGTATATGGGTTGTTTACCGCTATATCTAGGTTTTTATGTTTTGCTGTAATCACTGTGTCGTTTACATATAGGCTGAGAAATATTTCTGGTATTCTTGGGACATCAGGGGTGTATATTGTGTACAGTAGGGGTGACAGGGCCAAACCTTGTTTGACCTGAATGTGGTCCTGTCTTATCTGCACCCTGAACCTCCGGTTACCAAGTACGAAGAGATTAGTCTCGTTATAGCCCCGCTGTATCCGTATCCTCTCATTTTGACGTCATTTTATCAAAATTCATTTATTCGAGCATTCAACCTATCAATTTACTAATATTACTAATAAATATCTAATACAAATTATATTAATTCTTAAAATGAGATATCGTGGACGCTAATAAGTCTAAATGCTAAATACTGATTCCTTCAGCATGTCCTAAATATATTATGAATAAAGTGTTGTCAGAACAGATGGGTGATCTGAGTACTCGAAGTCTGTTCTACGAGAAATTGTTCTGTTTTCAAAATGTTCCTGAGTTAAGGCTATGGAACTTTGCTCCGTCTTGAGCCAACGAGCTTGATTTGTTGGGCCATTCTGGTAAAACAATTGCCTGTGCATCTGCAAATTTCATTCGTGCCACGGTGCCATGGTGTAATAATGTAACGTTCTTGGTTAACGGTAACTGGATGCTCGTTCTCATCTTCAACAAAACAAGCACACATAATCCCATGCAAGACACAGCACACCAAATGGTAACTCCTTCATTGTGTAGTAGTTTCTCTATCATCACATCTGGGCGTTCAAATCCAAAAAATCAAGTTGTTTGTATATTAATATAGTTAAGGTGAATGCGACCTTCGTCTATACTTATCTCAAGAAAGCAGGATCTTAATTTTAATTTGGATTTTGACAATTTATCATGACATCTGGGCGTTCAAATCCAAAAAATCGAGTCGTTTGTATATTAATATAGTTAAGGTGAATGCGACTTTCGTCTATACTTATCTCAAGAATGCAGGATCTTCGTTTTAATTTGTATTTTTGTTTCAGGTATTTATCACGTTTTCATCTAAGACATTAGTAAGTAAAATTTAAATGTATTATCATGATTAATACATATTGCATGTACATTATTTTCAAATATAAAATACCATATTGGCGTTTAATCGTGCGAATATCGTTTGATTTCGATTTTGCTTTGAAAGGATGCATTACTATCTGCGTTCATCTGCGTGCTCAGTACATCAAATTTTCTTTTAATATGTGATAGATATCTCTTTAAATATAATATGTGTTATATAAAGAAACATTAACAATGCATTACAAAAAATGAATAGTATAGTCTAACAAGCTATCTCTAAGAGACTCATTAATATTCAGCCCAGCGTGGTGCTGTTAGAGGTGTGAAATTAAATAAACAAGGGATCATTTCATAAAACGGGTAGATCCCTTGTTTATGGAATTTTAGACCTCGGAACAATAGCACTCCACTGAACTGAATATTCATGACTCTCTTAGATAGCTTGTTAGACTATACCGAAAGTGAACATTGTATTTTTTTTAATTGACATATTTTACATGTTCAAAATGTTCACCATTGCGGCGCAAACAAGCTTCATAACAATTTTGCAGATTATCCAACATAGGTATAAAAAGTGGCTGCAGTTGTTAAAAACAGGTTATCTTTTATTGTAGTTATTCAATATCTGCTGGCTAACCTTCTGACTAAAATGTATGTATCAGGTGTTGTCAGATCTGGAAAGTGGCCTGAGTACTCCAAGTTTGATTTACGAGAAATTATTCTGTTGTCAAAATGTTTTGTGAAGTAAAGCTAGATAGCGTATAGCTACAGGATGCTCGTCGAGCACCTGTTGATCTTATGGTGCCTATCCGTTACGGATGTGAGACACTAACATGGCTATTCTGACTTTGTTGACTGCTGCCCTGAAAAGTCCGGTAGTGGTTAAGTTAAACCACTTTCGCAGGTTATGCAGCCAGGATATTCTTCTCCATCCTGGACCTCTTTTCCCATACACTTTACCTTGAAGTATGGTCCGAGGTAGGTCATATCGTTGTTCATTGCGCATTATATGGCCCCGTATAGTTTGTGACGTTTTATGGTTACGACTAGTTGGCGCTCTTTACCCATTCTATGTAATACTTCTTCGTTGGTAACTCTGTCTATCCAGGAAATCCTCAACATGCGTCTATAGAACCACATCTCAAATGCTTCGAGTCGCTTTAGTGATGCTTCAGTTAAGGTCCATGACTCCACGCCATATAAAAGAACGGAAAATACGTAGCATTCTAGTAAACGAACTTTTATTTCCAATTTTATGTCGTGGCTGTTAAAGATTTTTTTCATTTTGACGAAAGCTGATCTTGCCTTCTCGATCCTTATCTTAATTTCCTTCGATTGGTCCCACTGTTCATTTAAGTTTGCACCCAGATAACAAAAGTTGGTGATTTGTGTTATAGGTTGTTGGTTAACTAGTAATTGACCAGGTAATATCCTATTTTTGCTTATAACCATGTATTTGGTTTTTTTGATGTTAAAATTAAGCCCAAACCTGCTACTTACTTCTGCCACCCTGGAGACAAATGTCTGCGGACCTTCAAGACTGTCTGCAAAAATAACAGTATCATCAGCGTATCTTATGTTGTTCAATCGTTCTCCGTTTAAAAGTATTCCCTCGTCTATGTCCGTTAGCGCTAGGTTCATAATGTGCTCTGAATATGTATTGAACAACTCTGCGACACTTAACCAAATATCCACTTTCACCTCATCTTCAATTAAGTTGGGTGTTCTTTTTAATGGTTTGACATGTCCAAGTTCTCTGAATTGTTCATAAATTTTAGACACAGTACCTTGTGAAATATTAGGCAACTGAGGATACCTCTGATTAAATAAGTTTGCTACTTCAACTTGACTTCTACAATTCTTCCCGTAACTGATCATCATTAAAACCTCAATTCGGTGGGTTTCAATTAAATATTTCATTTTTATTTCTGCAAGAAATTAGCGTTTAATTAGAAATTTAATATTTTAATGTAAAATGTCACCACACCAACAACTGATTAACAATCCGCATTATTTACCGATTTAGTTTAATTAGCAGACTATGTAGACAGTTTTTACCTAATTCATGACAAAAAATGGTAGTTACACAGTTACTAAACAGAAATGAGCTAAAAAACTCATCCATAATAGAATACACGCTAAGCTGGAGATGGATATTAGTGATTCCCAGTTTGGATTTCGGAATGAAGTGGTCACAAGAGAGGCACTATTTTCTTTTAACGTGCTGACCCAAAGATGTTTGGATTTTAATGTATGCTTTATAGACTACAACAAGACATTCGATAAAGTAAAACATGACCAACTTATAGAAGTACTCAAAAACAAGAATCTGGATGTGAGGGATGTAACATTGATATCAAATTTATACTACAGTCAACGATCAAATATGAAAATTGGAAGAGAAGTGTCAGAAGAAGTGGAGATAAGGAGGGCGGTCAGGCAAGGTTGCATACTGTCGCTGTTATTCTTTAATGCTTATTCTGAAGAAATCATACAAGAAGCTTTTGTAAATGAGACAGTCGGCATAAAAGTGAACGGAAGTTTAATTAACAACATTAATGTTACAGCCGACGATACAGTCATAATAGACGACAACTTGGATGACTTAGAAAGAATAATGAACGAAATATTAAGGTATAGTGGAGAATACGGACTCTCTCTTGACATCAAAAAAACCAAATTCATGAAAATTACCAAGAACAACAATACAAATGAAATATTGACGGTAGGCGACCAGCAGATTGAGAGATTAAAAATGTATACTTACTTGGTAACGATAATCACAGAAAATAACGATTATACTTCTTCTTCTACAACCTCTGGTAACATGTCCGGAGAAGAGAGTGCCGCGAATTGCGATCTAATTAAAACTTGCAAAGGTTGCGAAAGAAATGTTGTTACCACTATTGTGAGATGTGTAACGTGTAAAGCAGTTTTCCATCCATCTTGTGCTCTAAGGGTAGCTGGCTTGGTAGTTGTTGGCAAAAATAACTTAGTGAAATGCTGTGCTATAGAAAGTGAGGTTATACCAGAACAAAACTTTAACGAAAACATCAAAATGCTGCTAGCTGCCAAAGAAGAATTACTTAAAAGTCAGGATGAACTTATTTCTGAATTAAAAGCTAAAGAGCATGTCCTATTAGAAAATATTAAACTATTAAAAGAAAATATATCATTATTAAAGATGAATACTGGCAACGTTGCAAATAAAAGTTACAGTTCTGCGGTTGCTACGCCAATACCACAGACACAGAACATTGCTGTCAGGCAGATATCAGCTGACGAATTAAATTCAAAATCAAAACAAAACATTAACCAAACGCATCAACAAAATACAGACGTTAATAAACAGAACTTAAACGCTGGTATTCTGCATGCTCATACGGCTAATAAAATGCAAGAAATAATAAATTTAGGCCACACAGAAAATCATGAAGGAGATTGGCAACAGCAGCATAGAAGGAGATACCGCAAGTTTATGGTTGGGAATAATGAAGAAACCAAGGATGTGCAGTCAGTACCTAAGTGTGTATCCCTTCATGTAACTAGGCTTGCACCAAATACGACCACAGAAGACTTGAAGCGGCTTTTAGACCCCAATTTTAAGGATGTACGGTGTGAGTCTCATCCATCTAAACACCCTGAACTTTATACATCCATGAAAGTTACCATCAGAAGAGATGAACTAAAAAAAGCTTGGAAGAGGGAAGTATGGCCATCTGGTACCCTCGTGTCTCATTTTTTAGTAAAAACGAGGATGCCAACAAGGCAGATGGATCCTCAGAATCAGAATTAATGATGCAAACATTGCAGACCCAAAATCTAAACATTTTCTATCAAAATGTACGAGGCCTACGCACTAAAACAAGTGACCTATATACCAATGTTCTTAGTGAAGATTTTGATATAATCCTATTAACTGAAACATGGCTTATAGATGGAATCTCCAATGAAGAACTTTTTGATAATCGCTACATAGTCTTTCGCAAAGATAGGGCCAGTGGCAAGACATTGGGTGGTGGAGTTATGGTAGCATTAAAAAAGAAATTTATTGTAGAAAGTATTAAAGTTAATTGTAATGTAATTGTTGAGTGCTTGTTACTTAAGGTAAGGTTTAAAACATATTCATTTTATGTCTCCTGTGTATATATACCTCCTGGTGTAAGGTTAGATATTTATGAAGAACTTTTAGAATTTTATAACCAAGTATTGTCAGAAAATATTAATATTATCATATTTGGAGATTTTAATATTCCTGGATTTATTAACTTAAGTTGTGAAAAGAGCAGCATGCTTAAAGAATTTCAAAATCTAAACAATTTAAATCAATATAATACAATTTCAAATTGTAAAAATAAACTGCTTGATCTTATACTGTCAAACATATCCATAACCAATCTAACTAGGTCTGGGTCTCCTTTGGTACCTGAAGATTATTATCACCCGGCACTAGAAATGTTACTAGAATATAAAGATAATTCATACACTAAGAGTAATATACAACAGTCTTATAGGTATGATTATGCCAGGGGGACTTTAATCTTCTGTATCAATTAATAAGAGACACTGATGGTCAGATATGTATAATTGTATAACTGCTACAGATTGTATTAATCAATTTTACGATAAATTGTATGACTGCATTGATCAAGCCATCCCAAAGAAAATTATTAAAAATAGACAAAAACAGAAATATCCAGCTTATTTTAGTATAGACCTTATAAAAAAAATCAGACAAAAAAACAAATTAAGCAAACATATAAAAATAAGGAAAGCTAGTGCTGTCGATAACAATAAATTCAGGAGTCTTAGAAATACTATTAAAAAGCAAATCAAAAATGAATTTATGCATCATCAAAATAATATTGAAGATAACGTTTTGCATGACCCAAATAGTTTTTGGACATTCATAAGAAGTAGGAGACAAACCAACGGTTTTCCTCACGAGATGTCTTTAAATGATCATACCTATACAGGCCCTCAGGATATTGCCATGGCTTTCTCTCATCATTTTAGCTCAATTTATCAGGTATCATCTACACATCAGGGTAGTTCACAGGGATCTTTTAACTTTTCAGTTATTAGTGAAGAAGATGTGAAGGTTAGTATAAAAAAATTAAAGCCAAAAAAGGCCACTGGTAGTGATAATATCCCTGCCTATATCTTTAAAGGATGTTCTGATATATTTCAAAAACCATTATCACATCTATTTAATCTATCTCTTAAAACTAACACCTTTCCAGACAAACTCAAAGAGGCTACCATTACTCCAGTTTTTAAATTAGGTAATAGAAACAATATAGAAGACTATCGTCCTATAAGTATCCTTAATTCCCTGGCTAAAATATTTGAATCTATTCTCTATATGAATATACTGAAAAATTTTGAAAATGAATTTGCTCCAGAACAACATGGTTTTTTGCCTGGGTTATCCACAACTAGTAATCTGTGCATTCTTTCTAATTTTGCTAGTGAGGCAATAAATAATAAACTCCAATTAGATTTAATAATGACTGACTGCTCAAAGGCATTTGATATGGTTGACCATGGCATTCTTTTATCGAGATTGAATGAGTTTGGTTTTTCGCATGATGCTTGTACATTTATAAAATCGTATATGGAATCAAGGTTTCAACGACGCAAAAGGTCAAAATTTCAGGCTACATCTGGTGTCCCCCAAGGGAGCAACTTAGGGCCTTTGTTTTTCTTAATTTTTGTCAACTCACTACCACAATCTCTTAAATTTTCTTCTAGTCCGATCTATGCTGATGATTTTAAGCTTTTTAAGACTATACATACTTCAAATGATTGTCAGATTGAATGGTTTAGGGACAACAATATGATCTTGAATATTACGAAGTGTGGAGTCATATCCTTCACTCGCAAAATTGATTACATTGAAAATAATTATAGAATTGACAATTGTGTAGTATCTATGAAAACCAAATGTAAAGATCTGGGAATATACCTACAGGCTAACATGAAATTTAATGAACACTATATCATCATCATCATCAACTAGCCTCTAACGTCCACTGCTGAACATAGGCCTCTCGCATGATTTTCCACTTAGTCCGATTTTGCGCCATCTGAATCCAATTTGTAGTCACTCTTTTTATGTCATCTGTCCATCTCGTTGGGGGTCGACCTCTCTTTCTGTAAGCTTGTATTCGGGGTCTCCATTCCAAAATTCTTTTTGTCCACCGGTCATCAACTGATCTTGCTACATGACCTGCCCAGTTCCACTTTAGTGTTGTTATCCTTTCAATAACGTCTGCTACTCCTGATCTTTTGCGTATAGTAGCATTGGGTATTCTATCACGTAGAGAAATCCCTAACATAATTCTCTCCATTGCTCTTTCCGCAACTTGTAGTTTACTCACTGTTGTTCTTGTGAGCGTTAGGGTTTCTGCGCCGTAGGTCATCACTGGCAAAATACATTGATTAAATACTTTTCTTTTCAGACACATTGGAATCTTACACCTAAAAATATCCTTCATCCTTATTCTTCTTTTCAGCTCGATTGTTTGGTTGTCTCGACTTATTCTGATCTCATGGCCTAAGTATTTATAGGAGTCAACTGGCTCAATATCTTTGTCTTCTACTGAGATGTTTTTGTTGTGGACTAAATTTGTCATTTAGAACACTATATAAATATTGTTAATAAGGCCTACAAAATATTGGGATTTGTAATAAGAAATTCTAAACACTTTAGTATAAACACAACCATTAGACTATATAACGCTTTAGTCAGACCAAACTTGGAATATGCATCAGTGGTATGGACTCCTGAAGCCAAAGTTCATATTAATCATATAGAAAAGGTACAAAAAAGATTTCTAAGGTATTTATACCTTAAGAAATACAATGTGTATACTCACCTTACGCCATCAAAAGAGTTGCTTCAAATATTTGGCTTGCAGTCATTAGAGCAAAGAAGAAACATGTATTGCGTTGTGTTTATTCATAATATCATTAACAATGTTAAATATAAGACATGTGGTTTGATAAACTTTATTAGGTTTCATGTGCCAAAGGTCAACCTAAGGGTAAACAGTAATGACCTATTTTCTTGTAGTCCTTATAATTCAGGTGCAATAATAAACTATATGCAATATCAGTGCAATGAGTTAATAAAGATCTGTGATATAGACCTCTTTACCTGTAGTGTAAGGGATATTAAAAAATGTTATAAATAAGTATGATAAGTAATGGACTCAGTTTTTAATATTTTATTAACTTGTGTCTTTTTATTAATGTGTTTTATTTTGTGTGTTTTTATTTTGTACTTGTGTGTATATTGTTATACCAAGTAATAAGCACTCTTACATGTAATTACTACCTAGGTGGTGTTTGTAAGTTTTAATAAATAAATAAATACTGCAAAGATAAGAGTCAGAATTGAAAAAGCACGTGCCAACTTTGTGAAAATGAAAAAGATTTTTTGGCAGCAAAGATCTGACATTGGCCCTCAGAATAAGGCTAATTAAATGCTATGTACACAGTGTACTATACTATGGAGCTGAAAAATGGACATTAAACCGGAATACAATAAATCGACTTAACGCGTTTGAAATGTGGATATTTAGAAGATTGTTAAAGATTCCATGGGTAGATAGAGTCACGAATGCAGAAGTGTTAAGGAGAATAGATAGAGAGATGGAAAGAGAAAATACAATAAAAGAAAGGAAATTGCAATATCTTGGACATATAATGAGAGGCGAAAGATTCAACATCTTAAGGAAAAATAGAGGGTAGGAGGAACCTAAGAGAGTGGTTTGGTTGCAGCTCAAGGCAATTGTTCAGAGCAGCTGCCTCGAAGGTCAGAATAGCCATGATGATTGCCAACCTTCGTCGCGGAGATCGTACTTAAAGAAGAAGAAGAGTTTTTATTATTTTCTATAATAAGGACACAAACAATTTTATTTCATAAGTGGTTTCCACACTGTACATTTCAATTTATTGTGCGTCAGTAAGATACCTGCAAATGCATTAGATTATCTACAGGTAAAGTGGACTATTTAGAGTTTATAGTCTTCAATAAAACACATTAATTACTGATAACTTGTCTGCGGACTTAGTTTAAAAATAAATTGATGATGAAAGTGCGTCAAATGCGTTCACGGTTAAATTACATTCTTATTCGATAAAGGTTTATTGTTTTCGCTGAGCCTATCAAAACATCAAAGCAAAAAACATTTTCTGTTTCTGGAGATTATTCTTGCTTTGTCCTTTATGTAGGTAGATTGTTAAGCGTACCCTTTTAATCTGTGAAAGAAAACTTAACCAAGTTTAAAGATGCTTCAAAGCTCCAGAGCTTCTCGCCTTTTTTATTTACATTTTCTGTTTAACTTAATTAATTAATAAAGTTACTTATGTATTTTGAAACAACGTAAAAAACTGAGAAGTTTATATCCCACCTTCGTTTAAAGTTCGAACTTAATTTCATATTACACGATAGTCGGGTTTGTTTTTCCATTTTAAAGGGTGAGTTACTGAGTAAGCTCTTTAATTATTTATCCGACTTCCGGTTCAATTAAAAATTTAGTAGAACGCTTAGGTCGTTTACCTAGTAGTCGATAAATTTAACGTAAGAGGTAGGTGTTTACACACATTTCATCGAGGAGTTGTAAGAGTAAACGGAAGAGAAAACGCAGTAAGCTAATATTTAGAACACCAAAACATTATATATAGGGTGTGTTAAAAGAAGCGAACGGCCGAATATTTCGCGAAATTTACGTTTGATTGAAAAACTGGAAAACACGTTTTCAATATTTTTCAGAAGAAAGTCTATCGAATGCCCCCAAACATGACTGCAAACACCCTCTGGGGATGAGCTTTGACATCTTAAATGGGAATTACCCCAAATTTTATTGCGGTAGCATTGGGTGGTAGAATGCTATAATGTAGCATTCAGCGATGAATCGCTATTTTGTTTAGGAATGCATGATGGTCGTAGGATGGTAAGACGCTGCCGTGGAGAGCGACGAGATATCGGGTTTTGCTTATGGTAGCCGATCTACTGTCCGGTCTCAGCTTTCGTGGAGGAGGAGCTCTGAACTGAGTAGGGAGTCTGTACTTCACGGAAGACAGACTAGGCGAGGGATGTCCTCAACCTCGACACGGCACGTCCCATATGGCTGATAGGGAAAATTCCTGCAGTTATGCAGGACAGGTACGACTAAGGCATTGCCAAATAAGTACCCGCGGATCAACTGAGGATATGACAATGGGCAGCAGTAATGTCATTACTGGATTAAGGCTGTGGGAAGTAAAAATCCTGTAGGCTTAATTCCAGATACTTACAGGCGTCACTCACATTATGAGTTAAGCGGCTGTGATACTGCGATGGGGAAGGCAACGGGAAACCATCCCATTATGGTCCCTAGTAAAATTAACATGGCTCAATACAATGGTAACGGAAGTATTACTGATCATGGATCACGGAAACCAAGATCCGGCAGAGAAGGACACGCATCAGACTGTAGGGCCTCCCCGGTCGTCATCACATGAAATCCCTACAATTTTAGAAGTACGACAACTTTAAAAATGTCTAGCAGTACAATCAGATTAGGTACCTGGAACGTTAAAAGCCTCTATGCAGCAAGTAACTCAGTAACTTAGTTCAAGAGGTTAAACGTTTAAAAATTTATATAATGGGCATCAGTGAGCTCCGGTGGCCTGGAACGGGAATATGTGAACAAGATGAAGGCACACTATACTATTTTATAAGTGTAGAAGATGACACACATCATAGGAATGGAGTTGGAATATTTATAACGTCTAAATTTAAGAAATACATATGTGAAAAACAACACAGAAATATGGAACACATTTAATGACATAACACATGGACTGATGAAATCCTGGAATTAATGGGGCAGAGAAGGAAACTGAAAGAATATAAGGAAACAAGACAGAATATAAGGAAAAACAGAAACTAACTAAACAAAAAATAAAGATGGCTAAAGAAAATGGATGGAGGATAAATGCAAGGAAGTAGAAAAGTTGAATGAAAAACATGATACGTTTAATATGTTTAAAAAAGTTAGAGAAGTAACTGGTCTTTATCATAAGAAAACTCCACATACTCTAACCGATTCCTCGGGAAAAATGATAATAGACGAACATGAAATTCGAACAACCTGGTGTAATTATATAAGTGAACTATATAATGATGATAGACCCGAAGAACTGGAGACTTTAGTTTAAGGTGAAGGACCAGAAATACTAAAATCAGAAATACTGCATGCTATAAAGTTAGCAAAGAACAAAAAAGCCATTGGCCCTGATAACATACGACAGAGATGTTAAAGCTTATAAATGAGAAGAACATTGAAATACTGGTCAAGCTTTTCAATGATGTTTATTCGACTGGTAATATCCCTGAAGATTGGTTAAAGTCCGAATTTATAACAATACCAAAAAACAACGTCCGAAAAACTGTAGCGATTATAGAATGATTAGCCTTATGAGCCACACTTTGAAAATATTTCTACGCATCATCCACAGTAGAATCAGAGATAAATGTGAAGAAGACCAGGATGAAACACAATTTGGCTTCAGAAATGGACTGGGAACTCGGGACGCCCTCTTTGCACTAAATGTATTACTGCAGAAGTGTCGAGATCAAAGGAAAGACGTCTTTGCTGTATTTATTGACTATTAAAAGGCCTTTGATCGAGTACAGCATCACAAATTAATTTCAATATTAAAAGATAGAGTTGATAGTCAAGACATACGATTCATATAAAAGTTATACTGGCGTCAAACAGCGAAAGCTTGCATAAACGAAAAATCAACAGAAATATGTAAAATACAAAGAGGTGTCAGACATGGTTGTATACTATCTCCACTGTTATTTAATTTATATTCAGATAGAATATTTAAAGAAGCGCGGCATAATTTGGAATGGGGCGTGAAAGTTAATGGAATTCTGATAAATACAATCAGATATGCAGACGATACATTTATTTTAAGTGATGACATGAATGGACTACAATGCATTTTAAATGCCATTGATACAGTGGGAAGAGAGTTTGGCCTAAACATAAACTGTTAAAAACAGAACACATGGTGTTTAGCCGTTTAGCACATCAAGATGCACGATTATATGTTGATGGTCATATAATTCAAAGAGTGTCCAGTTTTGATTATCTTGGTTGCCATATTACTGAACAACTAGATCCAGATCAAGAGATAAAATGTAGAATTCAGATAGCCCGCACGACATTTTTAAAAATGAGGTCATTCTTCTGTAATGATAACTTGCAACTTCAACTTCGAAAGCGCATGGTTAAATGCTACATTTGGTCAGTTCTCTTATACGGTGTCGAAGCATGGACATTAAAAATATCCACCATTAATCGTCTGGAGGCCTTTGAAATGTGGCTGCACAGACGGATATTAAAAATTCCATGGACGGCTATGCTGACAAATGTGGCAGTCCTTGAGAGAGCAAATGCTGCTCGCGAGCTGCTTGATAACATCAAATGTAGAAAGATGGACTATTTTGGACACGTAGTAAGAGGAGACGGATATAATATTCTTCAACTTATTATGATGGGTAAAATCGAAGGACGCAGAGAAATTGGTAGATAGCAGGCCTCTTGGTTGAAGAATATCAGGGAGTGGACAGGAATAAGGAAAGCTGAGCAACTCTTTAGAATAGCTCGAGACAGAGACAGTTTCGCCATGTTAATCGCCAGCGTCAAGGGGACTTGATAGGGCACATTAAGAAGAAGCCGATCTACACTTGTGTGTATTTAAAGTAGTATGACAGCTGCGGGTTATGTTGAAACCACTTTTCTGTCTTATCTAGACTGTAGCGGTTTTATTTGCCTACCACATTGGGTATCATTTATAGGGGGTTGAAATTGAGGGCAGAAATTACTGGGCTTTAGATAGAGTAAGCAAACAAACCGGAACGTGTGCGAACGGCTACTCTTGGATTGGTTGAGAGCTGGGTCATAAGTAAGTGAATAAAAGGGGGACTGGAAAGGGGTAATTACAAAGAAACTTAAAAAGAAAAAAAATTTAAATAAGATAATACTACACTTGGTTTAGAGAGAAATATTACATATTTATTATTACTGCGCTCGAAACTTCTTCACTTTCGGACTCGAAACAATGAAGTGACCACTTCGGTGATCCATTGCAGAGTGATGTAATTCTCTTGCCTGCAATATTTTCTCGGTAATCTAATCGGATGTTTATTTGTCGCGCGATATTAGGCGGCATCACGATTAAAACAACGCAATTAAAAATTATTATACACAAACCAGAAATGTTTATATTATCAATCCCAACGATGCAAAAGGATTGAAAATATATTTCGGTGTTTTAACACTTATAAGGTGATTTGAAATGCTACAAGACACCGTCGATACGTCCTTTTTCAAAAAGACGACCCGCGTTCCTATATTGCTCGTCAAACTATGGACTTTCTTCAAGGAGTTGGCGTTAATGATATGATGGGAAGGGGACTGTCCACTTTGCACCATCCTTTACAGACTCTGACACAGTAGTTAATCTATGAAGTGTAAGTTGCTGTATCTTGATGTAAATCTATCATTTTGCCAAAAAAAAAGTTCAAGAAATTATTCCTTCTAGGTGTAACACATATGGATCTAATAAAGTAATAAAGGATTTTTCATCTTAGTTTTTCACTAGTATTCTTGGTAAATATACTTTTAAGATTATTATTTGGTAAGTTTGTTTGCTTCCGTTTTGAAGATTAAGATTATTAATGTATGTTTTCAAATAATCTATGTATCATTTTGATAGCACAGCTTAAATTCCTTATAACTGAAAATAAACATTACTTCTTGTTCGGAATTTGCTTCCCTACACCCCTATAATCTCACCCTCTTAGTTTTCGAGATTCCACCATAAAAGATTCTTTGCAAGATGCTTATATTTGGAAATAAATTTGGAAGTGGCTACTACGCCGTGTTTGTACCATTTTCAGATTTATAAGATATAAGTTAATTATGACTTAATTAGGTAAAAAAGAAATAAGGCATATAATATATAAATATTAGATGAAACTTTTGCTTATATATTTTTGTCGGTATTTTAAATTTTATGTAATGTTTAAAGTAACTATTAAAAAGTATTCATCACTTTTAAACTTATATTTGGTTATGTTTTACCTTTAACTCATATTTGATTTTTTTTTAATTTAATCATTTACATATTTTCATCTTTTCGGCAACTACATACTTGGTCAACAAATTCAGGCTCAAATATGGATCACAAATAGCAAATCATTTGACGTGCTGCGGAAAGACACGTTAGAAATGGCATTTCTACGCAGAAGAAGAAACAGCAAAGTACATTTTATGTCAGTGTGACAGCTTGGCAAATGCCCGATTTTTTGCTTTAGGCGAAGAAAAGCCACCGGCAAAAAGCTACATGGAAGGTTCAGTCACGAGGATATTATAGACCCTTATGATTGAAGGACCACAGTAGATCTGAAAAAGTCGTTGTGGAATAGACCAAAAGCCACCTCATTGAATCTATCTATCTATCTATAGGAAAACAATTTCTTTTTCACTTATGTAACAAAATGTATGTATTTGTGTAGTTAAAAGTTCGACTTACATATTATTATGTCAGTTATTTTTCAAGACGTATGTAGAAACGGTGTTTTGTTTGTGTTACAAATATACAAAAGCGAAAAAATTTTTACGGTATAGATAAATTATTTTATCGTAATTTATCGTTACATAGGGTTAAAAGAGATGCGAAAAAGGAAATGATAGTTGGTTACGGACAACTTAAAAACATGGCTTTTTTATCGGATTGGAATTAGGTCTAAAATGGTTGTGGAGCATATGTACATTAGATGCAACTGTAAATAACTCTTGGATTTTTTACAGAAAGCACCGCAATATAAAATATCTCAGTTAGTTTTGCAGGACTATAGCTCAAGCTTTCAAACGTATAGTTTAAATAACAAATATAGTCGAACGGTTAGATTTTTATGTTTTGATAGTTGTACTTTAAGCTATAGTGCGGCGCTATTTTTTTCTGATATTTAAATGCCTAATTAAAAATATTCATTTTTTTTTAATCTTGCCCATTTTTTATTTACATTTATCCTTACAGACACTGTAAGGATAATAGACACTGATAATAGATGTAGAATAGCTGTTGTAATTACACTTGTTATTGTTAGAATTATTGATACTAAAACAACTTTACAAAAACCTAGTTAAATCTAATATTAACGTAAGTATACACTCAAAAATTTTCAAATTCAGCAAAAAATGTCCCCCGCTTCATTTATTTATTTCAAAAATACAAAATCTAAAAATATTTTTTTTTAATGAGTGTCTCTTCATTATTACACTTATAATTGGTCAGAATATTCATTGCACAACACAACAGTTAATCTTCCGCATTTTCTGCGTCAGTATTAAAAAACTATTCAATAATAAATTTATATATTCCGATTTCCAAATTTCCGATTTTACTCATTGAAACAATTTTGCTCTGTTTGAGAATTTAAATTCATTCGAATCTTCTTGACGGGTGGTGCATTTCAGGAATTACATTCACAGCAGCACTGGCATTGGCACTTTCTACAAAATCATTATTTTCCTAAACATACCTACATTCCAGTAAGGAAGTGCTCCCCAACTAACATGTTTCGCACATACGGATGCAGTCTGTGCAAACCGGTCGTAAGCAGATATGGGATCAAAAGTTTCGCTCTAAACTGTTTCTACTATATTTCTTACTTATACCATAGTATAAAGAGTGGTTTGGTTTATGGTTAAACTGTGCTTATACTATACCAAAATCGTCGTAACGAAGGTGGATGACCATCTATTCTAGGGTACGTTAACAGAGACCATTTATTTTACCTCGCGATCGATACAATGGTCGGAGCGAGGGTCGGTGGTCGGTGCTTCGTAGTGTCCATCGTAGAGTACTAGGGGGGAGGGTGAAAAAATACTAAGGGACTAACACTGGGCTTTGACAGTGAACGCTGGAATTGTTAAAATAATACATTTATTTTACCTGGCGATGATAATATAATACCATCCTATGGTCCGAGCGAGGGTCGTCGCTTCGTTATAAGCGCACACTAAGACCCAGTGATTCTTTGGAAACCAGTTTTATGTAACAGAAACCTGCGGATGCATATTCGCCAGAAAGTACTGAAATTTTATGTGTGGTCTATCTTATTATGTTGTTGTCAGACATGGACATTAAAAACTACAATGCTTAATAAATTAAAAGCATTTCGGATTGTGGTACTATCGATGGATCCTAAAAATACCATGAGTTTCACACACTTCTAATGAAGATGTTCTTAAAATCATGAATTTAGAACATCTGCTCATAGACATCATAAATAGGAGAAAAACAGATTACTTCGGCCATATACACTTCTGAACATCATCACTGAACATAAAATTAGGGTCACCCCGTAATTTGAATTTATTTTAGAAATTAATATTCTTTTTTAACTATTTTCGGTTGTTTACTATATAAACATAGTTTACTGATTGCTTAAAGAAAACAACGTTTTTGTCTCAGTAATTTGTCCCAGTTTTGTCCAAGTAATGAAAATGAACAATTTTTCTTTGATATACTTAATATTGATATACTAAATAATGTCCTTTTTGTTAAAACAAAAGAAATTTTAAGAACTTCCGTAGCAAGTATTCTCTCCTCTGGCAGTGATAACGGCTACCAAACGACAAGGCATCCTTTGGATTACATTATGTGGAAGATTGTCCCTTTCCTATATCAATATGTCGCTAATCTCTCTTGTACTTCTAGGGCACATTACTCCCTAAACGTCTCTTCATCTCATTCCAAACATGTTCTATAGGTGTGAGTCTTCAAGAATCTTAAAAAACGGTAAAAACAGTAGAACCTGTATCGGGTATCTATAAGCAGTTAATGTTACATTCTTAATAAAGACTAACTCCATGCAAGCATCAAACGACATGCCTCTCTATGTCATAACCGACCCTCAACAATATGGAAGTCGCGCGGTAACGAATGCTTAAGAATATCACTCGCCGGGACGTTACCACACTCTTACAAGTTTATCTGAGCCAGTAAGATAGAATCTCGATTCATCGGAAAACAATACACAACTCCAATCTTATATTTCCCATGCCAAGTGTTTTAGTGCAAAATTGAATCTGGGAATTCGGTGTTCATGGGAAAGCGGCGATCCAATTACCATAGTTCGAGCAGATAAACCAGCAGCATTAAGTCGCTTGTAGATGATTTTGAAGGAAAACTGCCGTGACCGTTCGATTTTTCAACGCACTACAAACGACAATGGTTATCTCTAGTTGTTGTAATTATGCCTCGACCTGAACCAGGTCTTCGAGTAAGCAGACCGGTCTCTTCGCGATACAATTATTGCCACCATAACAGAACTTATGATCATTGCAATACAATGACAGTGACAACACTACAATAACAATTGACAATAATTGTAAATAGCACAGAAACAAAAACTATGCTGATAATGGTTTTTAGGAATTAGAGTAAGGGGCCCTTTTTGTTTTAAGCGCTTATGGAAACAGGAACAACAACAATTTGTTTTAAGCAATCGATGAGTAAACTATGTTTACAACCGAACATAGGTAAAAAATAATAATAATTTCTTAAATGAAATCAAATTACAGGATGACCTCATTTTATGCTCGGCAGTATAATTAGAGGACCCAAATACCATCTACTTCGCCTTAGAATACAATGAAAAGTGGACGGAAAGAGATAGATTGGTTGAAAGAAACTTTCATGGATGCGTAATAGTAGACAATGGTGTGGTACCACAGTAGAAGAATTATTTCGCACAGTAGCCGATAGAGAAATGTTTCAGGAAATTATAAACATGATTACGACCAACGTTTGAATACGGACACGGCATCTAAAGAAGAAGAAGATTCTTTGAATATAGGTAATTTCAGACAAGCTTTACGATGATGGCAGAAAATGTGGCCTAACTACGATTCCTGACAAGAAGCTTAGACGTTATGCTGGAGAAGGCTGTTCTTCCAGTACGAGAACTATATTCAACAAATGTGACTTTGACATATTGTGCATAATACTTCATACAAACTCTTGTTAAAGTCTACATAAGAGCCTAGCGTTACATATAATGTAACATCATGTTTATGCAGTAATAAATGTTTTTTGTAAAACTACAATTTTTTCATTTGTTTCCACACTTATTAACCCAAAAATGTAAAAAATAAAGTATTAAGTACCACAAAAAATAATTCCGGTCATAATAGGTTAACCATTCGAGTATGTTTGATCTAGTGTAGTTTGTAAAACACATTATCTAGGTTTCATACTTTACGAATAAATTTGTTTTTCTAGTTTAATTATATTAAATAAGAAGTAAAAGCTTTCATCGTCAGTTATTCTGTATCTGACAGTTTTAATTCTCGAACCGACAAACTGGGCGCACAAAACTAAAGCCTCTATTTTTTTATTTTTATTTCCATCTAAATTCCAATAATACAATTAAATAGCTATTGAACAATATCATTTTTCAATCCGATGTGACAATTAATATAAATTTAGGTGGTAATAAACCTAAAAATATTTTTCTTTCCCGTAATAACTTATATTTATTACACATCTAAAGTGTCATACACACATGAAATAAATGTAGCGAGTGAAACTGTGGGGTTGCTTGATTAATTTATGAGTCTTTTAATTATCCCTTTCAATAATTAAACATATTAATGATGAGGGAGCACTTAAGTTTGGAGAAATAGGGGCGTTTGATACCTAAAATACATACCAACGGTAAGTGCGTGGTGTGTTTAATTTCTACTGTAAAAGGTAAATTTATAATCGTCAAAATATTGAAAACAATTGAAAATTAATGCAGTAGTACTATCACAAGGCAAAATGGTATATTGGCATATTCAAAAGTATAAGAAATACGAGAATTAACACGTACTTCATATAAGACAAACGTTTCAGAAAATTACTTTTTACATTTTTTGTTTTGACGTGTCTATTTATTTTATATTGTAAGAGGCAATGTGGCAGCTGACTTACTTGGCCTCGAACTTGTAGGCAATTAGCCATGTTTGAGTTGAAATCTTGAGGGTGATATCAGTTGTACCTTCAGCTTGATGTCAAATTATAATTTTTGTGTGCTAATGTAGTCTCAGAATCTCAACAAACAATTATTTAAACAAAAAAATATCGAGATCATCTATATAATTTATCGACTCTGGCGTTACAGAAAACAGAAAATTTTCGGTACTATCTTCATATAAGTACTGGTGGTACTCTTGAGTTATGTTGGGAATTTTATATGTTCAATGGTTTGAACCTCATCTCAGTCGCATGATTGAGACAGTAGTTTACTCCACTTGTTTAATGGATGTGCACATCGCTGAGTTCTGATGCGATTGAGTGTATACCAGGTTATATGTGGTAAGTTAAATTCAAAAGGACTATCTGTTATACAGAACATAATGAGTTGGGTTTCACACGATTCGTGTACCCATTTGTTGGGTCTGTTGAATTCAGTAACTGTAACCGTTTTCGCGGTTTTTAGATTTTATAGAGCGTAGTCATTATTTGCTTGTGTCTTCAATATAATTGTGTAATGGTAGTACCATATCCATAAATTGGTATATTCATATAATAGGTCGAAAACTTTTTGGTCTTCGTTTGCTAGCATGTTAAGTTGACGGTAGTATGGTGATGGAATATCGCTTAGCAAAGTAAGTCATTATGTTGGTGTGGATTCAGTTACTTCAGCATATTATTCAGTTGGGTATATTATTCTGTTACGCCATACTGGTGCGAAATACTTAACGACAGAAAAACGAGTGCTAACGCCGAAGACCTGAATGAGGATGTCAGTCCTTCCCAAGTTGGGCTACGATGTTTCTGGATGATGTTGCTTCTGGTCTTCAGTTTCTTAGCAACTTTGATTAAATGTTCCTTAAAGCTTAGTTACGTATCTTAAGTCACGATTTAGATAATATGTATATAGACTTTATAACCACATAGCTAGAAGAACGGGCACCATGGAACTATTGGTAGTAGAAGGTAAGGTAGAAGGCCGAAGACCAAGAGGAAGATCTCCAATACGATGGGTGGACCAAATGAAGAGTTTGGTGGGAAAATCCCTACATGAAGCCGTCCATATGGCACAAGATCGCAGTCAATGGAGACAGCAGACTAATAATATTTAGGGTGTCACTTCGCCCTGACAAGGGCTAAAGGATTGAGGAGGAGAGATATAGACTTTAAAAAGCTTTTGGTTGTGTGAAATAAAATGCTGGAATATTAAAGCTAAGATTTGTAAAAAGTCATGACTGTCATGGGTGGGACATGTCCAACGACAAGAAGATGGAATGGAAGAGGATTCAAGAATTGAGAATGGAAGCTGATAGGAAGATGAAAAAAAGGAAGACTCAGAACGAAATGGTTGGATGACGTGAAAGACAACCTGAAAACTATGAATGTAAGACAATGGCGGAGAAGAGCACAAGAGAGGTCTGAATGAAATGACATAGCCAGACAGGCAAAGACTCATCCAGGGTTATGATGCCAAAAAAAAAAAGAAGAAGAAAGAATGTATCTTAAGTTATACCTTAGTATTTTGGTGAAGTTTTTAAAGTAAGCGTTAAATATTCTTTGAACCAAATTGTTATTTAGATGAAAATAGGTTACTTCGGTTGTTTTGAAGGTGTTAGGTTCAAGTCTCTATTTTCGAGAGTAACTTTCTATTTAATATTTATTATTATATTATTTCCAAATATTTAATCAGAATATATTTCGCTTCCTTAACGGATTTTGAGTTGATAGAGCTCAATCGTCGCGTAACCAAACGTTGATAATGTTGATTCAGGCTTGTCTGCAGTGTAAAGGTTAAAAATCAATGAGTGCATGTGCTGATCCTTCCTATCAATAACTTTCAATCAACTTTCTATCAATATGAGTGTTAATTTATAACAGTGTGGATTCTAGCGAACGCTGCTAATAGATCTATAACAGCAGCAGAACTCTTCATCTTCTTCTTCTTCACGTGCCATCTCCGCGACGGAGGTTGGCAATCATCATGGCTATTCTGATCTTAGATGCTGCTGCTCTGAATAGTTCAATTGATGTGCATCCGTACCATTCCCTCAAGTTACGCAACCATGAGATTCTTCTTCTTTCTACACTTCTCTTGCCCTGGATTTTCCCTGGACTCTCAATTCAAGCAGGTTGTATCTCTCATTACGCATAACATGCCCAATGTATTGCAGCTTTCGTGTCTTGATGGTTTCCAATACTTCCATTCTTTTGTTGATTCTTCTCATGACTTCGTTGTATGTTACATGCTCGGTCCATGATATCTTCAGGATTATTCTATACACCCACATTTCAAATTCTTCCAACTGTTTAGCAGTCGACGCGTTAAATGTCCATGCTTCCATCCCATAAAGCAGAGTCGAGAAAATATAACACCTTGCCAGCCTAACTCTCAAGTCCGATTTTAGTTCTTTTACACAAAGTATCTTTCTCATTTTATTGAAGTTTGCACGTGCTTTCTCTATTTGAAGTTTGATTTCTTTGGAGTAATCGTGTGTGTGATTAATTATTGTCCAAAATAGTGGTAGTTTTCAACTTGTTCTAAAGCACTACCGTTAATTGTCAGGCTTTCGCCATTATTTTGAGTTCTTAATATCTTCATACATTTGGTTTTATTGGTGTTTATTGATAATCCATATTCTTCTCCATACTCATCTATCTTGTTCATTAGCGTTTGGAGGTCTTGAAGGTTGTCTGCTATTATGATAGTATCGTCCGCACATCTAATGTTGTTAATTGGTGTTCCATTGACCTTGATTCCTGCTGCTTCTCCCTCAAGAGCTCTTTTCATACTTTCTTCAGAGTATGCATTGACTAGTAGTGGTGACAATATACACCCCTGTCGTACTCCTCTTTTAACTTCGAACTCTTCTGATCATTAGCTCTTTGTGGCGAAATTTGTCGAAATTTGTCGGCTTTGTTGTAGTCTATGAAACAGACGTACATATCTTGGTTCACATCCAAGCATCTCTGGACTAGTACGTTGAATGCAACGTGAGCTTCATGGGTACCTACGCCATTACGGAATCTAAATTGAGTTTCTTCAATATCCATATCAAGTGTTTTGTAAATGCGTTTATGAATGATCTTTAAAAACAATTTAAATGTGTGAGACATCAGGCTTTTGGTACGGTGGTCGGTACATTCTCTAGCATTTTTCTTTTTTGAGAGACAAATTAATGTTGAGGTCAACCATTCATTTGGTATGTCACCCGAGTGATAAATTTAATTAAAAAACTTTAAGAGGACATCAATGTACTAATTTTCTATTATTTTAAGGATATCAATGGCAGTTGATCTGACCCCGGGCTTTTTCCGTTTCTGGTATTCTTTAGTGCATACAGTATTTCTTCCTTTGTAATTTCTACACTTGTTTCTCTGTCCTCAAAAGACAAGTCCTGTAGGCTTCCTCTTTCGTCGTCGAAGAGCTCTTCTATATACTCTTCCCATCGTTTTAGTTTTTCGTCAGTCGTTTTCATAGTATTTCCATTTTTATCTAAAAGAGTTGTGGTTTTTTTTGCAGCCCTGCCATTTCTTTGACCTTTTTATGTATGTTGAATAGGTCGTATTTGTTCTGAAGATCCTCTATCTCTTTACAGTTTTCCTCATAGTAAGTTTGTTTTGTCTCTCTTATCTTATTTCTGATTTCATTGGTAATGCTTTTGTAATTATGACTGACTTTGTTCTTGGCTTGTCTTCGTTGTTCCATCATCTCGTCGGTCATCCAATTGTCTTTCTTTCGTGTCAGTTCTTTTAATAACTCTTTGCATGGACGAAGGAGGCAGTTTTTTAGTGTTTCCCATTGTTCGTTTATCTCGTAAGTGTTAGTATCTAATTTATCAAAGTTTTCATATATTTTCTGTTGAAGTTTGATTTTTATATCATCTTCTTTCAGTTTTCAAACATCTAATTTTAGATTTGTGATTTGTCTTTGTGATTTTCTAATACGTTTAAGCTTAAGCGTGACTTTAGCGATTAGTGGGTTATGATCTGATGCGATATCTGCTCCTGGATATGTTTTAACTGATTTGATGGTGTTACTATATCTATCTTTATTCACTCTAGAATCGAGTTGTAAGAACTCTTCATGCCAGCTATTAAATCACTCTCTTTCTGCAATGTTTCTTTTTCTGCATGATAACTTGTGGAAACTATTATTTTGTCTCGTGCTAGTACTTGGAGTGTTAATTTATAACAGTGTGGATTCCAGCGAAGCTGCTAATAGATCTATGAAAGCAGCAGAACTCTTCATGCCAGCTATTAAATCACTCTCTTCCTGCAATGTTTCCTTTTCTGCATGATAACTTTTGGAAACTAGTATTTTGTCTCGTACTAGTACTTGGCCAAGTTATTTTAGTTTTTCCATAATATAGCTTTATATAACTTTTTTTCTATTTCGTTTGACAGTATTCTCAAGACTTCTTCGTTTATTACTGTATCTTCGTAAGATCCTTCTCATATTCTGCTGTAGACCCACATCCCGAAAACTTTTTGATCATCGCTTCAGTCGCAGTTTTTGTTAAATATATACCTACTGTAAACGTCACATCCAATTTCTCGCATGTGACCTATGCCGACTTGACCCGAAGAGATGAACAGTGACATAATTATGCTTTTAGTTACCGCTGAGCTACTGACGGAGTGGATAATTATGTAAACAACTTATGAAAATAAGAATCTGCTTAGCTCTTCGTAACTGGCGCTTACAGTACCATCTTGGTATGCGCCAAGTGATCTTTTTCGATTCTTAGTTGTATATTCTTAGATATTTGGGTTGTCAATATTGAGCATTCGTATTTGGTTTCTTGGTGAAGATAAGAATTTGGTTTTTATCTAAGTTTATGTTTAAGCCATTAAGTAGAGATGTGCCTGCGAGCATATATAAAAATTATTTCTGATGTCCAGACAGCATTAAAGGCATTGGAATAGAATTGACTCCAAGTTAGTTTGGAACTGTCTTCAGAATCTTATACGAATAGAAAAATTAGGTAACTAAAGTTTAGTCTGGGTGCCTTGACATACTGGTATTGAAGGAATTGAAAACGCTGACCTACTTGAGAGGAGAGGGGCAAAAGAAACATTCATAGGTCCAGAACCTATCGTTGAGTCTCAAACTTTTGAAGGGTTTTATACATGAACCTTCGAAGAAGAGATCCAAAGATCTACTAGATATGAACAGGAGTGATATGCTTATTATCCTAGATCTTCTAACAGGACGCTGTCGCCTCAATTAGACGAAGAGAAAGTGCGAATTGTACATTCTGTCAGGCTAAACACGTTCTTTGCGACTGCCCAGGATTGTGCAGGATAAGACTTAATACATTTGATCAATATTAACTAAATCTGAATAGTGAAGGGACATAGACCCATAGACATATAATACAAGATAGACTGATCGTTGCAATACCAGCCCTTTCCCCCAGTGCGACAGTTGAAAAATTGACGCAAAGCAGTCCCTAGATCTCTCTCTAATTTGCCAGGTTTGTTTCCGACCAGGTGACCTAAGCAACCAATGAGAAGGTCAGATATGCAGGGACTGCTTTGCGTCAGTTTTCTCTGTCGCACTGGGGGAACGTGACTGTATTACAGCAGTAATTTATGACGAGTGGTTAAGCGCCCACTCATATTGAACCTAACCTAATCCATTAAGTAAATATGGCGTATATAATTTTTTATGTATTCTCTGCACCTGAGAACCAATATCCTGACCAGTACTACCACTACAATTTTACTTCACAAAGTCATTTAACAGAGTTTAGATTAAGGATAAGGACATACTTAAGGTTTAACAAAAGGGAGAAGTTCTATTCCAATGTTTACAAGAATTTATTATTTAATGACCAAGAATACCACAATACTAAGAGTAAAGAAAGAAATCGTGAGTGAGCATTACTAAAGGAAAACGTTGGTTCATTTCTACCGAATTTTATCCTAGATAAAATAATTTAGGAAGTTGCTTGACTACCTAATCATTACCTTCTTTTTTCAGTGGGTATTATTTTGTTGTGCTTGTTGTTTTTGTTATTTATATCCCGTTCAGGCAACTTCTGACTGTACAGGATATATGAAATAAATGACGTTAAATATAGCACATAATATACTCAGTGACAATAGAAGTGTTACACCCAGAAGGAATAAATAATTTCTTGAACTTAATTTTTTGGCAATCGAATGACTATATTAATTTAGACTATACTATAGACGTAGACCAATGTTTTATCTTTTCTACTTTTTGTAAAAATAACGTTTTATCTTTAAATTTTTTGCCAAGATACCGATTTATGAAAGCCGGTTCGTCTAGAAATTTTTAGTTATTATTCCTTAGTCTAATTTGTAATTCTGTGTAAGAAAATGATTGTCAGCAAAACGGAGTTACAACCACCGACCATCAGAGCGTATGGAATAGAGTTAGAAAGGGTCCACAATATTACCTACTTGGGTGCAATCGTTAACGATAACTGGGATATAAATAAAGAAATAAGAATAAGCATTGAAAAATCCAGAGCCGCCTTCTATAAATTAAAGAAAATTCTAATTAATAGAGATATTACGTTATACCTTAAAATCAGATTAATACGCTGCTACATATTCTCCACATTGCTGTATGGTATGGAAAGCTGGACCCTTACAGAGGGTCACATTAATGAAAAAATTAGAGGCCTTTGAGATGTGGATTTATCGACGAGTATTGCGGATAAGTTGGTTTGATCGAATAAGAAATGAAATAGTTTTACATCGAATAAAAAAGAGCACAGAAATAACAAAAACGATAAAAATTCGAAAGTTACAATATTTCGGTCTTGTAATGAGACATCCAGAGAGGTATAACCTTCTACACCTCATAATACAGGGTAAGATCGCCGGAAGGAGCGGCCCAGGCCGACGAAGAATATCCTGGCTCCGAAATCTCCGAGAATGATATCAAGAAACCACCGCTAATTTATTTAGAGCTGTCGTAAATAAAGTTATTATTGCCAATATGATCGCCAACGATCGATAATCGGACAGGTTACTGAAAGAAGAAGAAGAAGTAAGAAAATGCCTCGAGTTTGAAGACACCAGAGTTACCACCATGTTAGTGATTTTGATAGGGGTAGAATTATTGCGGATAGAGATATGTTAATTGTACGTGAATGACGGTTATGAGTGTCTGTCGTGTGTGGACAAACGAAGGTAGAGGAACACGAAGAAGACCAAGGGGTCAACCGAGGCATACCACAGAGCGTCAAGATAAGCTCTTTAGATTACTGGCTTTGCGAGACCGTTCTGCTATTACGCGTAAAATTGCTGACCAATGGTTTGGAGTAGTCGGTTGACCTGTTAGTATGCGTACACTATACCGTCGCATTCGAGTCTTTGAACTGGTATCATTCCGCCAACTGTTATTAAGGTTTGAATTGGTGCAGAGAACAGCAGCATGGTGGCAGAATGGCGTAATGTAGCATTTAGTGATTAATTACGATTCTGTTGAGGAATGCATGATGGTCGTAGGATGGTAAGAAGCCGCCGTGGAGAGCGACGAGATATCGGGTTTGCTGTTGAGTGGCATGTACACAGGACAGTTGGAGTAATGTTTTGGGGGTTATTGTCCATGGTAGCCGATCACCACTTGTGTTTATTCGAAGCAATATGATGCGCGGTATGTGGATGACATCTTACAAACCACTTTACTGCCTTATCTCGACGGCCGTCGAGACGTCCTTTTTCAGCAAGATAACGATCGTCCTCATATTGCTAGTCAAACTATGGACTTTCTCCAAGAAGCTGGCGTTAATGTTTTGCCATGGCCGCCCCGTGCTCCGGATTTAAATCCTATCGAACATGTATGGGATACGATGAGAAGGAGACTGACTGTACACTTTACACCATCCTCCATTACTCTGGCACAGTTAATATATGAAGTACAAGTTTCTTGAAACAAGGTGCCACAGGCAGACATCCATGATCTCATTTTGTCAATGCCTAGACGTATGCAGAAGTGTATTCAGATACGGGGTCGCCAAACACATTATTAATTTTTTTTTGGTTGCTTGTTAATAAAAATTCTTGACAACGTTTTCGTTTCATTCGTGATGTAAATCTACCATGTCAAAAAAAATAAAGTTCAAGAAATTATTCCTTCTGGTTGTAACACTTCTAATGTCACTGAGTATATATATGCTAATTATGCTGGAGTACTATTTTAAATTATTCGGAGGTAAATATGATAAGAAACAAAACTTGTTTGCTCTTCTCAAACAATTTTTTGATTGTATGTATTTTTCTTCAGTTGGCAAACAATAATGTATATAATTATGAATTGACGTGTCTTGATTAAATAACCTTCACCGAGCACATTTTGGAGGAGAATTACATATCAATCAACAAATCACTTTTGCGAAATTAAAAAGAATTTCACGATTTTAAAATTCTATTGGTTTCGTGAAGCGTGAAAAAGTCTAAAAAGAGTAAAATTTCAAATTAACGTTGTAATTATGTATAAATTAATTAGTTTTGATTACCTAAGCGAACTTGGCATCGAAATAATTGACCTAAAAGCTTCTTTTGACCCTAATGACTTCAGCGTGTATTCGACGAAACAACAGTTCATTATCAAAATACACAATTTTCATAAACGTGTTTTTCATTTCAATAATTATGACAAACAATCTTAATGATTACGTCCCTAACATCATCAAGTTAACTAACTACTGTGGTTTGCTTATGGTTTGATCGCCATACGATTATATGGAAGTTTAACACCCTAATTATACGTGGTTATACTGGTTCACCTTACCCGTTGGATTAAAGTGAAAATTAATACTAGATGGATATTTATCCGTTTTTTTCATATTTTAGTATTTTATAATGTATTTTGATAAATTTTACTTTGGCATATTCTTTTAGAATTAGTCGTAATGTGGTGCATTTAGGATTCATAACTACCACCATGGTTACTTAGTAAATTATTTGCCGACAATTCAGACTATAGACCTCCCATGTAAAAGTATATTTTTTATATAATAGTGTCAAAATAAGAAATCGTAAATCAAGCACATTTGTTACAGTGTCGGCTACGATTGACAAAATAAGTTATCAACTGTAACAAGCGGTAGCTTTCAAGAATTAAGAAAGCAGAGCGCAATACATTTAAATAGAGAAGTGGACCCAACGTCATTATAAATTTATGACAGGGTAGAAAATTTTTAGTGCCAAGATAGTAGTTGATACATCTACTGGCTATTTATCAACAGGGGGGTTGTTTGTTGACCGATAGGGTCGGTTTTAACAAAGAGTTTGCTTATTTTCAATGCCGGCACCTATCAATGGATGATTGAAATGCCAGATTGCGATTGAATTTCTATTGGTATCTATTGTTGTGAGTGGATGATGTGATAGATGCTCTATTAGATAAAATAATGAATTTTCATATAAAAAGAATTTGTATGAATAAAATATTTACATTTAAAGTACAGCCTTAGCTTACACGTTCTTCAATAAATCTATGGCTAATATTTTAAATGTCTTGAAAATTGTTTGTCCTTTAGTTAACGTTTAAAACTCAATATAGTACATTATAGTTACTGAACATTTTCTACCATTTAAGTTGCTTCCATAAAGTCCTCGTAGACACACCGTCTCAGGACTAGCAACTTCCCGTGGAGTCATATGTCGCCATGTTACCTAATCCTAATCCAACGGTAACTTTAACATTATAACATTTTATAAGAAATACTGTAAACCAAATGTAACTAATTATTTGTTAACGGGTTTTTACCCATATATTTAGTGGCTACATTCATGTACTCCTAGACATTGATGATGGAATATGGATTCCGAAAACGTTTTGTCTAACATAGCCCGTTTGAGTTTTAAATATATATCTTTTACAAAGGATTTTAATAACTTTTTTTACTATTGCAAGCTTTCTTATCTGAAAAAATCAGAACAATCATAAATAATGGAGATGTAGGTATATTCATTAATTTTAATTCAACCGTTTCTATTTGCAAGTACAAATATGTAAATGATTATAAAATTTCAAAAACAAACGTTTAAACTTTTGTTTTAATTGATGCAGTTTTATGTTGTTAATAAACTGCATATAAATCATTTTTTACTTTTAGGTTATAGTTAATATTGGCACAGAATAAGAAACAATCATAATGCCCACTCTCAGATGCCGCCTTTGAAGTTTTTCAGCACGCTATCGCCATGTTTTAAACGGAAACATATACTCGAATTGAGAAATTTGTGACAAGTTACGACAGAACTGTAATTTAAATTTTAGAGATTAATAATTTAGTACATTTGAAATAATTTAAACTATTCTTCAACTAAAAGTACGAATAAAATAGATGCGCGTACTTATTTTTTCAAGAAGAGTTGGCATTTCGATTGTTTATTGTTCTGTGATATTGGCTAGAAACACGTGCGTATGCTTGATTATTATAGTAACTTCCAGCCACTGCTAGTTGAAGTCAAATTTTGATCAATAAAACACAAAATGATTTACTAAAATTACTAGGCAGTTTTGATTGAGTTCAGTGAATATAGTATATCCAATATCATACAATCTTTGGAGCTATTTGAGCTAGTAAAGTAGTTTTTCCTTATCTAAGTGCAGCTAAATATACATCTAGTCCTATATGATTGAATAGTATAAGATAAGATACATGATCATATGAAAATATAACTGTTTGAATATTTGACATTGATCCTGAAAAAGATCTTAAAGTACTATCCATAATCTTTTTATATGTTTTAATGGTAAAAGTATATAGAACGTTCCAGTGAAGTTAGCTAGAAATGAAAGAAAGTTTTGTATTTGGCAGTGTTGCCATGCCGTTTTAATAAATCGCGAAAGAGCATGCCATATAATATTAATTAATTTTATTAGACATTCTTTTTAAGTGATTAAATGAAGTTTAATTAATTAAATTTAATTTCAAACAATTTAAATTAAGTTTAATTTATAGTTTAATTTACATAATAATCTTGCCGCATTGCCCTTGCAGGTCCAACAATTGTTGCAGGCATTATTTTAAATTGAAATTTTATTTACCGAACCCACAAATTCACACAATTTAAAATGTAGTGACGATCTGAACAAATTCCAGTAACTAACTGAAACATTAATAAAACTGTATTCAGGTACCATTTCATTCCAAAATGATAAGAAAATAGTCATAAAATCATAGTCATAAAGAAATCTGTTAAACATCTGTTGCAATCTGACAACTAGTGTTTTGAAGGTTTTGACAGTATTGCCAAATTTATCCGCTAATTTACCAAAGAGCAATTATAAAAAATGTTTCTAATAACTAACTCCAACTAATATCGAAAGGAATAAATATTGATTCGTTCTTGTTTTATATAAATTTTAAAAAAATTTAAAAATACTAGATTATATAAAATAATATAATCAAAATGTACTGTTTCAAAGCATATTTCAAGCATAAAACATATACATAATAAGGACATAGCAATGCCGAAGACACAAATTTGACGTATCATTTGTAGCTAACTTAACCGGAAGGTTTTATATACTTTTACCTTTTAATGTAACTACCATCCAAAAAATGTTGGGAAATATTACAAACACAACTTCTTCTTCTTCTTCTTCTTGTGCCGTCTTCTAACGAAGGTTGGCGATCACTTCTTTAATCGCTTCTCGATCTTTTGCAACGTGAAATATCTGTTCAACACTGAGGTTAGTCCAATCTCTGATATTCCTCAGCCAAGATTTCTTCTTTCTTCCTAAGCCTTTTCTTCGCTCTGCTCTACCTTGCATGATGACTTGTAGCAGAGAGTATTTATCGTTTCGGAGTATGTGGCTCAGATACGATGTTTTTCTTATTTTAATTGTGTTCATAAGCTTTCTGCCATGTCCAACTCATCTTAACACTTCCTCATTTGAGACTTTTGCAGTCCAAGGAATCTTCAAAATACGCCTATATAGCCACATTTCGAATCCCTCCAATTTTTTTATAGATTGGGCTTTCAGAGTCCAAGCTTCTACCCCATATAGTAGTTGCGACCAAACATAACATTCGACGAACCTCAATCTGATGGCCATACTCAATTTCTTATTTGTTACAAACGCAACACAAAGGGCAAATCATTAGACACAATATCAAAGTGCCAAAATATAGACTCTATATTTTATGATATTATTCATTATAGTAAAAAGCAATTTAGGCACAATATCTTTGTATTAATGAATCCTAAAATTCTAATTGGCAAAATATATCTATTGTTTCGGGCTAAAGGAACAAAAAAACACGGAACTTAAGAATCTCATAACGGTTCAAACATTCAACATCGGTCAACGTTCAATTATACAATTAGACAAAGTAAAAAAAATATATACAATGTATACACTGGTAAAACGGTGTATGTTAATTTTCCTTTATGTTTAAAATATTTGCTAGATTTGGTAGAATAAATAAGTTTTTTAATAAATGTAGTTAGATATAAAATTTCTTACAAAACACTGAAAACTACTGACATTTAAATTTTAATAGTAATCATTTTGCGTCGAAAAGACATAGTTCTCTATATGTAAAATGTATTTGCCGCAATGAACTACAATTAACTAGACCACAAGCCTTCGTTGTGAGATGAAGAAACCATTTCGCTTTCGCAGACAATAACTGCTTCTGAAATACTTTGCTAGGGTATCTATCAAAACATCTTTTAATATTTGTATACAAACCCTATAATTGTGAGCCTAACAATAAATATCAGACATTACCTTTAATTTTATTTTTCCTTACACCATAATGGATCTTTCAGTAATAGATACTCATACCATCATCAACCCCGCCTTCGACTAATTACGTGCCAAAAATTAAACTTTTTTACTCAACTACTACCACAAAAGGGAAACAACAGCCAAATCCTGGGACAATCTTTCCTAAAGCTGGTCAACACAAACTCATATGGCGAGATTCTCTTCATCTAAAACTGAGACAGAAGTTGAATATTTTATAACAACTGTGGACAGTATTATTCGCCTTCCATTATCCACTTCCATGCACACAGGAGAGTTGTATGCCTTTCTACAAACATTGCACTGTTTATCTAACGAAACTAAAGCCAGAAACACTGCAATATTAACAGGTTCGATGTCATTCGTCAACTTAATTAAAAATATATATTCCCAACATCCATTAGTTCATGCCATCCATGAAGCAACAAACCGTCTCACTTCTTCTGGAACAAACAACAATAATTTGGACTACTTCTCACGTTGGCATTTTAGGCAATGTAGACTGCTGCCATTGCTGCAGAGAAAACAGTTCCAAGACTGTCCAACTTGCATCAGATTTAAAACCACTTTTCAGGTTTCAATTAAGTAAGTCCTGGTTAAACCAATAGAGAAAATCTGCTTTCAGCAATCTAACTTATTAATCGTCCGCAAGTTAAAAATTGGTCACAACTCATGGACACCTCATGGTTGGAAGGAATCCAACCAACCAAGAAGGTTGCACTTTTCACAAACCAAGAAGGTTGGTGAAAAGTGCAGTGAATCATCAACAGTTCAAAGTACAGTGTATCGAATAAGAGTAAGTGCGAAAAATATATTGTATACAAGGTTGTACGAATTGCGATCCTCAGCCAATTAGTACTTCTTCAGAATATACTAGATTTCCTAAAAGAATATAAATTTGTATCACAAAATTGAATGATATTTTTTTTTCTATGTGATTTAGGTAGTAGTTTTTGGTTATTAGATTACAACTTCAAGTTGTGTTACTTTTGCTATGTTCTCTTACCAGTAAAAAGTATTTAAAACAAAATTCAAAATAACTATTTACTATGGTGCTTTTTGATTGTTTATTTACTTAGTCATAGCTTAGAAAGGTGTAAAATAATTCAGAATCCTTACCTTTAATTACTCTTCTTAAAATGTACCTACAAGCTTGCTACTGTGTGGAAAAGTTTAGGCATGTCTTGAACCCCTTAAAATGAATGTGTAGAATTTCCAATATTTTGAAATAGTACTTGTTTTTAATTCTGTAAGTATTTATAAAAATTTCCATAAATCGTTGTCAACTTTTTTGGCAATATCGTTCCCAACAAAATCGGTGATTGATCGTATTAAAATTCTGATGGTGCGCGTGGCGATGAATGTATTTAGGACTGAAAAGTTTAATCTAAGTTATAAACATTACACATCATCATAATCATCTTTGGCTCGATAATCCTCTTTGGATCCTGGCCTGCTCTAAGATTAGTCGCCATTCTCTTCTGTTTCTGGCAACGTGTTGCCATCTTCTGATCTCTAGTATCACTAAGTCGGTCTCAATTCCATCTTACCATCTAATTCGCTTCTTCTTCATGTAGGTGTTCCTATCGTTAGCTTTGTAGAAATCATGTTGTCAGGCATGCGCATTTTGCGAAGTATCTTACGCACAAATATTCCCAGAAGTCTTTTATCATTCTGCTTTAGAGTCCGTGTTTCCGCCTCGTATGTGGGACCGGCCTCAGCAATGTTTTGTATATAATAATTTTAGTTTTTCTTTGGATATTTCTTGATTGGAATTGTTTTTGGAGTCCATAGTATGCCCTATTTGTAAGGTTTATTTGTCTTTTAATTTCTTCGCTTGTTTTATTGGTAGTAGTCACTAGCGAGCCAAGGTATGTGAAGCTGTCAACACGTTTAAATATATTACTTCCAAATGGTGTTTCCCGTTCCTCATTTGCTATAGGATCCTTAGTAACCAACATGTACTTGGTTTTCTGTTCGTTACTGACTAGACCGACCTGTTTCGTCGCCGTTTCCAATTCTAGAAAATATTGCTCAACACCTCGCTTGCTACGCCCTATTATGTCAATGCCATCAGCGTATGCTAAGATTTGTATCAATCTATTGTAAATAATAATAAAGGGTCTGCGCCGACAAATGACTGAAGAATCAAAAAATATTTGTAAACTTGTAAATAAAAAAGGAAAAACTACAACAAATAAGGAAGATATTTTAAAAATTGCTCAAGATTTTTACTCAAAATTGTATAAGCGAGAAGAACTTCTAGATCCTGATCAAAATCAAATACCAAAATTAATTACTATTTAACTGGGAATAAGCCACAATTAAAGATAAAAATACGTTTATTGACGTTTCAATTTCCACTTCGGAAATCGTTCTCAAAATACAAACAGTAAATTAAACAAATTTTGTTTTTGGTTACATAGTGAAAAATTCTTCTAATAATTTAATTTTATCTGACTCATTTATATTGACAATTCAAACATACATTATGCATTTTAAAGTAGACGACTTTAAAATGATATTGCCAATATTGTTGAGTTGCGCTCCTGGGACGACTTTACTTATAAGATAGTTCATTCAAATATAAACGTATTTTTATCTTTAATTGTCGCTTATTCCCAGTTAAATAGTAATTAATTTAAAATGCCATAAGAAAATAGTTTCAGAACAATACAAATACCAAAAGTTCAAAATGTAGGCTCAGAAGATATCCCAGATATCACAACAGAGGAAATAAAATCAGCTCTCTCGGAGATGAAAAACAATAAATCACCTGGAGAAGATGGGATAGTCATTGAACAAATCAGAGAAGGAGGAGGAACGTTACTCAATGTCTTGAAAAAGATGTTCAATGCTTGTTTGACAAGAGGCATAACCCCCTCCCAGTGGCATAACCTCCCACAGGCTGGGTTCCGCTCCAGATACGGAACAAATGATCATCTGCAAGTTGTAAAAACGCTAATAGAAAAGTGTACAGAGTATAACAAGCCTATCTTTCTTATATTCGTAAATTATGAAAAGGCGTTCGATACTATAGATTATCATAAAATGCTTCGAGCATTGGAGGACTGCCGCATTGACTACCGATATATTGCCTTGATTAAAAGTATTTACGAAACTGGTACAGCTTGTGTCCGCCTTTATGAAGATACCAATAAGTTTCGAATAGAACGTGGAATTAGACAGGGTGATACTATCTCCCCTAAATTATTTACTGCTGTTCTTGAATATATGTTCAAGCAAATGGAAGGAGAGGATAATATGGGAATTAATATAAATGGTGAAGATCTGAACCACCTAAGATTTGCCGATGACATCGTTTTAATATCTGATAGAGTTGATAAAGCGGTAAAATTCTGATTGAGAGCCATAGCATCGAGCTTACAAATATCTAGGGCATGAGATTCTCCTAGGCCGAGATAATCAGACAACTGAAATACAAAGAAGGATAGGTCTCACGTGGGCTACCTTTAGTAGATTGAATAACATTTTCAAGTCTAGTATCAGTTATGTTTCTATTGGTAACAGTTTGTTTAAAAAGAAAGGTTTTTAACCAGCGCGTTTTACCGGTTCTTACATATGGTGCAGAAACACCGACTCTGACAAAAAGAACAATAGATAAAATAAGATTACACATCTTTCCATAGTACACAACTCGCTATGGAAAGATCAATATTAGGTATTACCATCAGAGATAAAGTACCAAACCTAGAAATAAGAAGAACAGGACTCACATATGCAGTTGAAAAAATAGCCAGGGCTAAATGGGCTTAAGCCGGACATGTTACCAGATTAACGGATGACAGATGGACCAAAAAGATTCTGGAATGGCGACCAAGGCAAGATGCATATCGAAGCAGAGGACGACCACCGATTAGATGGACGGATGATATCAAGCGCATCACCACAAACTGGATGCAAGAAGCTCAAGACAGAAATAGGTGGAAAATTTTACTTGAGGCCTACGTTCAGCAGTGGACAAACATAGGCTAATTGATGATGATGATGATTGTAAATAGTATCGCTGTCTCTATTTCGTTTGTCTCAAACCGTCTCAAAGGATCGAGAATTTTCTCCCTGTATCCTAACCCTTGCTTCTAAGTTAGACATTTTCATTCCCGTTAATCTGATAAGTTTTTTTGGTATACCAGACTCACGCAATGATTGGTATAGTACTGTTTTCTTCAAACTGTCGTATGCGGCCTTAAAGTCGACGAATAGGTGATGGTTTCATTGTTAAATTCTAATGATTTCTTAAGGATCTGTTTTATTGAATGAATCTGGCCAATTGCTGATTTTTTTGGAGTAAATGCGGCCTGGTATTTTTCAACTATGGCAACTGTGTAAAATTGTGTCCTTTCGTAGAGAATATTTGCGAGTATTTTGTAAGCAATTGTTAACAGGGTTATACCTCTGTAGTTCTCACAGTGGAGCTGGCTGATCGATTTTTTATGTAACAGGCATATCACGCCTTGAGACCATTCACAGGCGTCGCTCATTTTGCGACAAGAAGTAAAAGTTTATGCAGTGCTTATAGCAGGGTATCGCCACCATTCTTATAGAGCTCACAAAAAATTTGATAAATTCCTGAAACTTTATTATTTTTAAGCTTTTTAATGGCTGGGGCAACCTCTTCAGTGGTAGATGGTCTTTCGATTGGGTTAAATAGATTCCTATCATTTCGATCTGCTGCAGTGTTATCTTCTTCTTCGATATAATGGCCGTTAAATTTTGTGTCTAAAAATTCGACCCACTGAAAGCCGAATCACTTTTTCGTACGACTTTCCTTCTTTATCCTTACAGCTCCCTATTTCGAGTTTCGTTTTGATTTCTTAGTCATTCTATGCTTTCTAACTGCTTTTCTTTAAATTGCCTTTTTATCTTATATGTTATCTTTTTTCTTCTCTTATTAGAGTCCGGTATTCCTCCTTTTATCTTCTTGTGCATTTAGCTTGATTTTTCTTTAGGTATGCTATATTTTTGTTATCTGTTGCTTCTTGGCAGTCCTCATCAACCCATTTATTTTGTCCAACAAGTTTAGTTTTCCCCAATATTTCCGATGCCTTCTCAGTTATTATGTTTATACATTTTGTCCATAATTTCTCTACATTTTCCCCCGCTTCCAGACCCTCTATTTCCTCATCCATTTGTCTCCTATACACTCTCGCAACGGTTTCTTCAATACGCAGATTATCAACATTATTTCTGTCTTGTTTCATATGTTTATCCTTTTTTAGCTTTGATATTCTTAATAAAAATTCCACAAGTATACCAAAAAAGAGGGTACAGTAGGCGTGCAAGTAGACTATCGCGAAGCCTTTTACTATGTTTTCTGTTTTTTGAAGTTACATTTAAAAAGTCAATAAATTATTAAGCTTGCACCTAACGCCACCTGCTAATGTATTAACAGCGCTACGTTGTTTACTTCTGACAGATCGTCAAATTCACACGAAATTCATAATAAAATAAAACATAAATATCATTTGATAAATTTAATTATCATATAAACTAAATAGATATTTAAAAATATAATTGTATTTATATGAAATTACATATTTTAAAATGAGAAGTGTCATAAAAATGATAAAAGACAATTGAAAATTGTTATTTATTGAATGGCATTTATGACTTTTAAATTTTGACAATAGTTACGAATCCAATCTTTTATTGACAGATATTCTTTTAATTTTTTACTTCTCATGTCTGTCTGTATTTTGTTAATATGCCATAGTAATATAAGATTAACAAAATAACAAATAATGATATATTTTTTAAAATAATTGTGTTTGTGTATTCAATGTATTGTATGTATCCAATGGTCATGTACAACATACAGAATATTACATTATTGAATGGTGAATAAATGTATTACTTCGGGGTAGTGAGAGGCTACAGTATTATACATCCTAGAGGAGCCTTCATATCTCTGGTAGTTAAGTGGTAACTCTTTCATATAATTTGTCTAATTTTAAACTTTTAATTTTAATATAAATTCTACATACCCCATATCAAATAAACAGCTAATGACTGACTACAAGTATATGTACAGTTTCCATCAGACTGGTTATAACCATTGCCACTGATGTCTCAATATATTTTATATTGTGCCACTTCTCTTATAAATTAAATTTACAGTTCCTATTAAATTAACATTTTATATAAAATATCAACTTTCGTACTCAATTAAGTTATAGTTGCTGGCATAATGTTGTTTTAATTTTGTTTTGAATTTAACTCTTGTTTTGTATTGTGTGTTCATTCTTTGTTTTTGTTCTTTTTAGCTTTTAGTTTTTATTAAAACGAAGATTTATATTGTGGCCTGATGACCCCCAAAACCGGTAACCTACAATTTAATTACAATAAAACCTACAACTAGCTAAGATTGTGAAAATCTCCTATACATAACTATTATGGACTCACATTGGCAGCCTGTTCATCATTTAAGATATGATTTTTTAAATTAAATTTAATTAAGCTTTCGAAAATTTTATTACATTTCATGTCAAATGTTGCTAAAGCTCCATGCCACCACTTTTTCAGAAACTGTTCAAATTAGTATATGCCGATTGCTCTTTATTCTGATTCTATCTTCTTTTCTTTATAGAACTAGAATGTGAATTTTTCATCGTATATACACATTTTACCAATTAACTAAATATATTATTGAAGACCATTCATTTATCATCAAAAAAGGAAATTTCAACGAGGTCAAAATTCCATATTTATATTGGCTCATTTTTAATAATTCACCTCTGGTTTCGTGGGTGTCACTCAATTACTGTTTAATTAAGTAACGTTATTCCGTATTTTATAATTTAGTTTTTGTACTCCTATATATAATGAATCTTTACGTGCCAGACTTTCGGCGACATGAAATAAATTACAGAGTGATAACACCGTTGTGTAGGCGTTGGTATGTTTGCATAGTATAAAGAGATTTTGAGTATAGCCTAGATTGAAGAGTGATTTTTATGGACCATATACTAACAAAGGATTTTTTATTTAGATTAGATAATATTATATAAACGTAAAATAAGCTCTAAAAATACTATACAAATACGACAACAAAAACATAAAGATATACATATATATATATATATATATATATATATATATATATATATATATATATATACAGATTTGGAAAAAAAATTACGGAACATAGGATTTTTAATACAATAACTCAGATTCTTTGATGTGCAATTAACCAGTGTAAATTTCAATACAACGTCGCGATGTTTTATAATTAATTAATTTGTTCGACAGGAGTCTCAATTCACGCCGCGATGCTGCCAGTGTAAGTGTAAAAACGGAACACACCAAGATTGCATGTCAATTCGACGAAAACGTTCTTATTTATAAATGTAGATATGTAATTAAAAATATTTTATAACTAAAAAAATGGTTATGTTTTATTGCCAAAACGGCTTGAAAAAAAAAGTAGATTTCTAAAATTAAAAATAAAAAGGAATTTTAAAAATAATAATATTACACTCTTTTTAATTTGAAATTACAAACAATATTTGGAATAATAAATGTATAAATTTTATAACTAACATAATACTTAATTAACACAAATTTGTTGTTAATAAAACATTATTTATTATCTGCACAAAACCGGACTTTCAGGAAAAATCGGTAGACAGAGCAACACTGTTGGCGTGCCACACATACGCCACTACAAACCGCTGAGGAGAGGTAATCCAGTGGAACAAATAAATATTTATAAAACATCGCGAAGGTATATTTATTTTAATTTACACTGGTTAATTGCAAATCAGGGAATCTTAGTAATTGTATTAAAAATCCTATGTTCCGGAAATAAAATTCCAAATGTGTATATATATATATATATATATATATATATATATATATATATATATATATATATATATCTGCCTTCCCTCGCCCAACCGTATCCATCTCTCTCTGTTGTCCCATTCTCCATCGTTTAGGCCTCTCTCACTCATGGCGTCGTCGACTTCGTTCCTCCAGGATCTTCGGGGTCGTTATCTTTTCCTCCTTCCTATGGAGCTCCATTCGGATATTCTCTTTATCCACCTGCTGTCGCTAGTTCTTCTTACACGTCCATACCACTTTATTCTTTTTTGTTTTATATATGTTAGTATGTCTGTTTCTATTGATGTTGTTTGCTTTATTTCTTCATTACTTCTCATATCCATTCTTGTTACTGTGCAGCATTCCATCTCTGTTGCTACTATCTCACTGCTGTTTTTCTTGTTTATAATCCAATTTTCAGCCCCATATGTCATAATATTTCGTACTAATGTTTTATAACTCTGTGTTTTTGTCTTCATATTTAGGTCTCTATCCCACCATACTGAGTTAAGTTGTCGGATTGCTATTTTTGTTTGGCCTAATCTTTGCGTAATTTTTTCCTCTGTTGTTGCCTTTTTCGTGTTTATAAACCCCAAGTATTTGAATTTCTCTTTTCCTTTGATTGTTACGTTGTCATCAATCTGTAGATCTTCTGTCTTCTTCACTTTTAGATAGGTGCTCTGTTTTCGCGAGGTTAATATCTAGGCCAACCTTGGTATAGTCTTCTTGTAGTTTCTTCAAGAAATACTAAGGAGCGTCAACAAAGACAGAGAACTGCTAAAGACTGTTAAACATCGAAAAATGTCTTATCTGGGACATATAGTAAGGGGAAGTCGATATAAAATTTTACAACTGATCCTTAAAGGCAAAATAGAGGGCCGTAGAGGTGTAGGAAGAAAACAAGTTTCTTGGTTAAAAAATATTCGTGAATGGACTCAGATACCAAATGCAGGACAATTATTCCATATTGCAGAAGATCGAGAAGCCTTCGCAATGGTGATCGCCAACATCGGATAGTTCTGATATGGCACGCGAAGAAGAAGAAGTTTCTTCATCATGTAGCTGAGGCCGTTTTGGTCTTATGCAATCACTACTTGATCGTCTGCAAAGCTTAACGTATATAGGTATTCGTTCCGTACCGGTACTCCCATGCCTTCGCATTTTCTTTTCCATGTAGCCAAGGCTTCCTATAAGTATATTTGGAATAGGGTTGGAGATGTGGAACAACCCTACAGGAGCCCTTTTGTTGTGATGAAGTCTCCCATGATTCTTGTTCCCACTTTAATGGACACTTTATTTTCTTTATACAGAGCTTTTGTAGCTTCTATGAGTTCCGTCTGTATTTCTAATTTGAACATTGCCTCCCATAGTTCTGACCTTGGTATAGAGTCATATGTGCCTTTCTCAGGTCCACAAATGCCAAATGTGTATGTCTATTTTTTGCTTTTTTCTTTTCCAAAAGTTGTTCCAGTGTGTATATCTGGTCTATGCATGATCTTCCTGCCGTGAAGCCTGCCTGATCCTCCCCGATTTAGTCTTTTATCGCTTGCTCTATCTTTTCTCGCAGTATCTTCCCATATAATCTTCCTATTGATGATATTACGCTTATTCCTCTGTAGTTTTCGTATAGTTTTCTATTTCCTTTCTTAAATATAGATGTCATATATGCCTCCGTCCATTCCTTTGTGAAATGTTCTCCATTTATGGCTTTCTGAAATATCCATTGTATCATCCGGTATAACTTAAAGTTATTAATAACTTAATTGGTAGAATCGTAACAAGTTTGTATTATGTAAAGATTTTTGTAGCTAGTTTTACACAGCCCAACATATGAACAATAAAAGATCAGTGGGAAATTATACCTATAATCCAAGAAAACTACTTCATGTACTCGGCTTTTGGATCATGCAAGCTATTAATAAAAAATATTTTCAGGAAGTATATTCTATATATTTATCCTGGGGTCATTAGTCAGTCATAACCCCACTATATGTGAAGATTTAAGAATGAAGACAGCCGACTCTGCACAATAATGACACAAGATGGAAATACTTTAGAAAACACTTTGACGTATAAATCACTCTGTTAATTTCACTAAAACACCGTTAGAAACAGAACAAGCAACAAAAAAATTTGCAATAGTATTGACACAATCTTAAAGAAAAAAATACTACATACATTCCTTTTTCCACTCCTGAAGCCCTATATAACAGAATGATACTTGTGAAACAGCAAGATAAAATGAATACACTCAAATACATCCTATAAAAGCAGACGTACCTCAAGAAAGGTCACTTTTCTTCTATATGATCTACACTGCAGTGTCATCTAACAACAAAACAGAAGTTGCCACTTTCGCAGATGAGACCGCATTCTTGGCTCTGTACACTATTTCAACAAAAGCATAAAAATGATTTGCAAGCAAACCTAAATCAAATTAAAAGTAAAAAATGACGAATTAGACAAATTATGCCAAGGCAACACACGTGACCTTCAGAATTAAACAAGCTGAATACCCGCCAAGCAATTAAAGGCAAAGGCAAGCAATTAAAGGAAAACGATACAAAAGACTTACACATTCATCTTAAAAGACGATGCATCTGGATGCAAAAAAATTAACTTGGTACTAATTTAGGCAAATATGGTGGTTGATTGGTCAAAATTCCAGGCTAACGTTGGATTATAAACTTTACAAGACAATACTCAAACCGATTTGGACGTATGGAATTAAGCGATGCGATGGGGTCCCGTAACCTTGTAATTCTCTGACGCTTGCAGAATAAAGTGTTAAAGGTTATATTATAGTAAACGGTGCATGATATATACATGCACATATATCGAAAAAGATTTGATAAAGACTGCACTCAAAGAAGTGATGACAAGTTACATCATTATGTTCGACAACAATAGGAAGTGCGTTTATTAAAATGTTTTAAACCAGATGACCTAATAGGCAGATTTATAAATCTATATAAATTAAAATGAATCTCCGTAAGATTTGTAAGCGCATAACTTCAGAACGACTGCACCAAATTAAATAATTATTTTTTGTGGTATTTGTTATTATCAGATGAAGGTTTGTATAAAAGATGATTTTCAAAAAATTGTAGGGAAAGACACAAAAACCAGTTTTGCTGTCATTTTAAATCGCAATATAACTAATAGATATCGCCACACTATGATTAACAAGATAAATGTCAGTATTGATAGATTAACATAACGACATAGCTGCATTTGGTATTGCAACCAAATAAAATGCAATAAAATTAAAATTAAATAATATAAAATATGATCAAATAGAAAAAGAAAATAAAATAGAACAAAATATAGTAAACTAGAGTAGAATAGTTTTTTAGTAGCTTAGTAGTTTAGTAGTAGAAGAGATAGTTTTTTATGTAGCTTAATATATCTTTCAAAGAAAATTTATGACACACCCTTAATATTTGACAGTAAATAAATGTCACAAAAAGAACAGCAGTTTAACACTAAAGCATTTGCGAAATAGTTCGTAAAAATTTTCTACAATTGAATCAACAACAAAGAATTTAGTACGGATACTTTGATATAAGCTGTGAGCATTGGATCTGGTGGAATTTACTTCCTTGATGCTAGGGATCGACAGAAATAAAATTGATAATTTTATTGTTATTGGCAAGGATCAGGTCGCAGTAGTCCTTGCGTTGGCTTCATCTGGAATATCTGCAACTTTATTAAGGTTGTTTTAGCAGTTCAAGCACACTGCGATTTGAAATGGTCGTATCACTTACATTTCTACACTTCTTACGCGAGACTATCTTTACTCAGTGGCATCGGCGAACGGGCGACAAATGCATTACTCTCCATTCAAATTAGTTTTAACACAAACTACCGTATGCTCATGAGATTTGACGTCACGAATGCGATAACGGTGAACCTAAGCAAAAATGATGCGTAACACGTTTGACTATTAGATTTTAGTATTTTTTAGCAATTTTCTTCAAAGTTTGAACACGCTTTTCTCGATTATTACTGGACACAGAAAGGTGAAAAAAAAAATCAACGATTACAGAAAAAAAACTCTTTCAAGTGATGGGCGTAAAAAGTTTGGTTATAATAGAACGTTAAACAGTATAATCCAATTTTTCAACAGAAGTTTCCAAAAAAATTAAAAAAGCACCATTTTAAAAGCGACATAGTTTCGAATATTGTGTCCAAATTTTGAGATATTTTGTCGGCAAATAACAGTTCCTAGGTTTTGGTGCACCTATAAAACAGCCTTAAGAAGGCGGACGTATTGCACATTTTGCGTTAAAATTACCAGTTGACATACAAATTAATGAAAAAACCAATTGCAACATCGTCAAAAATAGAGCATTGGCAAAGATTTATCAGGTATGCAAATTAATCTTTTTGAATGAATGTACACTGGCCCACAAGAAGTCATTACATGGACTTAAAATATATTCGTGACAATTAAAAACATTTTTGGTGGGGCCATGATTCTATTGTCAGACTGTTCCTTATGTCACCATATACTATTAGATTGGATCCAATACGCGTTTAGGTGCGCATCGCCCCTCCTCTTGACAGTATTAATAATAGCTGTGGGCGGTTGTACTGAAAGTGTCCATATATCGTTGTTTTCAAAACATAAATATGCGACACCTCCAGACAATCGCTCTCTTCAGTCTCTGAGCACAGCGTACCCGTTGGCTGGCCAGGCACCCTTTACCGTAGAGCTTTATGCCCTAAAGGGCTCCTTTTGTATCCTGGTACTGCTCTTTGTAACAAGTGCTACTTTTTATTTTATTTTGTCTTCACGGGCTTGTAGCCTAATAATCCTTTTGCTGAGATATGGTTGACCACTACAAATACTGTTTTCTTAGCATCTACCCTTCCTCCACCGAAGAACAAGTAGTAACCTATGCCTTGATGGATTCTCATTGCTAGAATGTACACAACTTTTTACTTCTAATGCAACTTAGAAAGGAAAACGGAAATGAAACTAAATAGAAAAGAAGTGGAAAGGGAATTAAAATATGGAAATGGATTATTATAACAATAGATGGATAACTTCCTAATGTCAGACCCAACCTTATCGGCTTGATTCACTCTACGTTGGAATTCTTCCGTTAATCGATTTTTAATGCACCCTCAAAGATGACATTAGCATTTTTTCCGAATGTTATATCCACGACGTTTTCATACTTATTTAATAATTATTCCCCAATTCATTGCTGCGGACGAATTAAAGGCATGCCTAACATCATCAAATTTCTAGATATATTGTAATATTGGGGTTGATAAAAAACTTGAGTGTAACAATTATTACCTGTTGTACGTAACCAGAGATATGTAAGAGAGGTACTATCTAATATGGTGACGGGTAGGTCCGGATTTAAATTAATTTAAGCTATATTTACGATACCTTTATATGTAAATTTTTTCCACCAAAACTTGCAAAATTCCGATTCTTCAACATAGTTTTGGGTAATATATTAATACTGTGGACTTAGTGAGATAACTTACATTTGACAGAATGTACAATCAAATATGGCGGAAGTGAACCCATCTACTTCACCGTAAACCCCGTCTGTGGCTCAGTGGTAAGAGCGCCTGCCTTTAAACCTAAAGGTCGTGAGTTCGAATCTCACCTGGGTGGAAATTTTCGTTTATTAAAAAAAATTAATAAATGAAAATAATTTCTACCTTTGTGTGATCGGTACTCACCGGAGGGACCGCAGACGTTCGGATACAATTCAAGACATACGGATACAAGAGTAATTGTCTTGATACAAAGTATCAAGACAATTACTCTACACACACAAACACACACACACACACACACACACACACACACACACACACACTACACTAATAAACTTATCTTGATTGAGACTGACTGAATGACAATTGTCCAAGCCAAAACACAAAAAAAAACTTCACCGTATGTCATATCCCCTCTCTTACATATCTCTGTACGTAACTAACAAAATTATTTATTTTTTCATTTTTATAAAATTTTACACTTCATTCTTTAAATCAACTAAAAGGGTTTATTGTCTTTGTTCAGTTTACATCCTGTAACACTTCTATATTTATTTTATGGTCTATTTAGTGAAGTATCGACTAATTTTATTACAATACACAATTGACAAAATGAACCGATACGAATAAAAAAGGAAAAGGAGTGTCTCCGACAATTAATTAGGCCCATTGTTACTTTTCAAATATGACGCAATGCTTAGGGACTAAAAGTATTGACGCAGTAAGTCTATAGGATTTGTTGCATGTGATTTTATTCGTTTAATAGAGTAAATTTGTTTTTTTTTTCTAGGAAATAGTAGGAAGGTATTTTACATAGCAGTGTATCTATAAAATGAACGCTTTTATTTTAAAACATGCTTCTTCTATCGTTTCGGTGGCTTATTAATTTCCCAAAAGTGACAAAATATTTTCTTTATGTGCCTGTTTTTATCCATTATTTCATATATTCATTCCCGTATAGTCTTACTTTATGCGCACGTCCTACAACTTGGTTCTAAAGCTACTTACTTGATCTATTGTTTTCTTCTTCTTTTCATGGCACCGTCTGTTTTCGAAGGTTGGCGATCCAAATGGCAATTGTGGTTTTGGAAACTGCTGCGCGAAAGATTTCTGCGGATGAGCGGTCGAACTATCTCCTCAGGTTGAAACCTTAATACTCAGGGAGTATTGGATTTTAGGAAGTGTAAGACTTCCAAATTCCAGAAGAACTGGAAGAGAGGTGATGAAAATACTAAAAATAGGGCTAAGCTCAGAGGAACAAATTTAAAGGGCCAAAGAGACACTAAATCTCAAGTGAGTGTTCGCGCTAGCTTCAATGCACTGGATTGTGGCTTTAAAGATATAAACAGATAGCAAGGATACTGAGCTAATGAGACAAGAAACGAAATGAGACCTAGTAATATCAAACGTGATACAACTGAAGAAGGTCACTGGGAATAAATTTATAGAAAGAGAACAATAAGAAGAGAAAAGAAGGGCGCCAACTCAACGATAGTTGAGATTTTGAAGTAACAAATGAATCTGGAGATAATACTCTGAAATACAAAAATACTAAATAATAATCTTGTTTTGCTATGTTATATACTGGTTAGTAGAACTGAAATAAAACTCAAAATAGCAACAATAAATATATTTATAAAAAAAAAAAAGTAAAGTTCGTGTAACCTTCTGGCTAAGGTCTAGTGTTAGGGTTTTCAGGTCGCGCAAGCGCCCCTAACATGACTTAACGACTACTTTCGTAGCCGGGACCGACGGCTTAACGTGCCCTCCGAAGCACGGTGGCAGCTCAATTAAATTAGAAATTTTTAAATTTTTGTCGGTGCCGGGGTTTGAACCCGGGCCCTCCAGCTTGTTAAGCCAGTAACATAGCCACTAAGCTACGGCTGCCACTAAATGGTATATATAAAATATAAAAAAAGTATATATGTATATGTGTATAAACAATTTACATATAATGCAAAGCCAAATAACAGTGGTAGTGGATGGTGTACACATACAATGGGACCTAATAGCCCCTCAACAAACGAATAGTCACTACCACTGGCCAAATAAAATTTAAAATATGAGTAACACCAAGAATAGTCCGTATGGTAGCCAAAGTCTTAACACAAAAGGTAGTAATTTAAATTTAAATAGTTCTACTAATATGAGATACTAATTACCGTATTGTACAGATATCAACAATGATAACTCTGTTACAATTATATTATCTCAAAAGTGAGTTCTCAATACTCATTATATATATTTAAAAAAAACCACATTAAATTTATGTCCCTCTCTCAATATCAAATTGTATTATATTAACAAATGTATTGTATTAACAAAAATATTATATCAAAAAAAAGTGAGTTTGGTCAGACTCTGTATATCCTATTTAAAAACCCAATAAAACATGTAATGTATTTTCTTCTCCCCAATATTTTAGAATTAGATTATATCAAAAATTAAATTATCACAAAGGTATTCACCTTATCATATGCATATGATGAGTTAACAGTAAATAGATAGTAATACAAAAAGTCAAATAGTTAAACAACTTATCTTTACAGCACTATAAGTCCATAGGAAAAACTCCTCTTGGCACGGCTACATCAGTTTATGGCTGTAAAGACGAATCCTGGGCACAAAAGCCACAACCAGTCACTGGTCTCTGGGTGACAGCAAAATCCACGAGTTACATACACAAATTGCTAACTATCTAAGGATTCAAAGTTACTTCAATGAACTTAAATTAATATTTTCAAGTGACGGAATCTAAAATGATTATTTAATTTAATAAATATGTAATTTAATAGGTGTAGCAGCATGGATTGACTGCACCAAAACAAAACATCAAAACATTAGGTTATGTCAACATGTCAGAATTTCCGAAGTTACTTCGTAGATATGACAGGCTTGCGCCATGAAAAGAACATGCGCAGAATACAGAAGGCTGTACCACATTTGTAGAACCTTTTATATTCCACCAAAAAAGTTAGGTAAAAAAAAGAACCAAAAAACTTAGTGATAACGACATGGACTAAAACAGAATTTAAGTTTAACTATATAAAAAATTGTAAAATGAGAAACGTACTTTGCAGTCATGATCTTAGCATTGACCTTAGAGTTCGTATGATATCTTGCTACATCTTTCCTGTCCTGCTGTATGGAGTAGAAGCGTGGACCCTAACTGAGGCTATGCTTAAACGCTTGACAGCCTTTGAGATGTGGGTATACAGACGACTACTGAAAATAAGCTGGGTCGACAGAGTTAGAAATGAGGAGGTCCTTAGACGGCTGAACCAAACAACACAACTGGTCAATATAATAAAGAAACGCAAGCTGGAATACTTCGGTCATATTATGAGACACCCTGAAAAGTATGATCTTTTACATCTGATCATTCAGGGAAAGATCCAAGGTAATCGTGGTCCTGGTAGAAGAAGAACATCATGGCTGAAAAATCTAAGGCAATGGTATGGAAAATCAACTACATCGTTATTTAGAGCTGCTGTCAATAAAGTCACGATAGCGAATATGGTAGCCAACATGATATCCAACGATCGATAGCGGTCATGGAACTAGAAGAAGAAGATATAAAAAAAAATGACCTTCTGTTCTTTGCAAGTAAATCAAGGAAATTTTATATTTAAATTATTTCGGAACTCAAAAATAAATCTCTAAAGAAATACTAAATACAATGATAAATTTGATTATATGATAAAGAGATAATACGTATGAAATGATTTACTTACATGGAGTCGCAGTACGCCAAAAAAACTCTTCCTTTTTATATGGAACTCTTAGATTAGTATTGATTTTATTAGAAAAATTATTTATTTATATTATTATTTATGAACTATATTCTTCCCCAAATTATCTTCCTTGCTCCAATTCCGTCACTTTGAAGGTGAAAAATTTCACTGGTTGACGTGGCTGCGTAGAGTTCTGACCAAAACTGGCCGCTTCGCTTCCGCACAAAATCGATCAATCTTCCTTTTTAAGCGACTACTGCGCGTGTGGGGAAAAATGTCGATTTAAAATCGATCGTAGGCGGGTAATAAAAATTTCTTAAGGAGTTAATCAGTAGCGTAAACGCTACAAGGTCTTTCAGAAATGAGTTTTGGCGTCTTCCCACTGATCTTTTGACCTGTACTTTTCCTTCCAGCATAACTTGAAGTAATTAATATTTTTCGCCTCTCAACACTTCCTTTTTTTGATTATTCTTATTAATTCTTTTTGTTTACACGTTCGACGAAGTACTTCAACATTAGTAACTCTTTGTACCTATGGAATTCTCAACATTCGTCTGTATATATACATCTGAAAGGCATCTATTCTTTTTTCTATTTCAGAGTCCATAGTCCAACTTTCACAGCCATATAGTAAGACAGAAAAAACGTAACATCTAATCATTCGAATTAGATGTTACGAGAATTAGAAAACATTCATGTTTATGAATGTTTTCCTTGCTTGTTCGATTTTTGATTTTCTTATTTCTTTTTTTGGATTACACTGACTATTGATATTTGCTCCCAAATATTTTATGGAATTTACCTGTTCTATCGTTTGACCCTTGGCATACACATGTACGTTTATTGGTGTCTTTGAAAACACTTAAGTTTTAGTTTTGGAAACGTTTAGATGTAAACCGAACATTTCGCTGTGGTGAACTACCGCATTTATTATATTTTGTAGTTCTTCTGCGTTGCTTGCTATTAAAACAGTATCATCAGCATATCTGATGTTTATGCTGATTCCGTTAATCTTAATTCCGCCTTGGACGTGGTCTACTGCTTCTCTGAATATAGACTCCGAATACAAATTAAACAGTAGCGGTGATAAGACGCAACCCTGTCTTAATTCTCGTCTGATTTTTATATCTTCGGATGTTGTGTGCTCTATTTCAATTGTTGCCGTTTGGTGCCAGTATAGTTCTGAGATAATTCGCAAGTCTTGTTCGTCCACTCCAGTTGTTCTCAGAATTTTGATCATCTTTTGATGGTTAACACAATCAAATGCTTTTCGGTAATCAATAAAAAATGCTTATACATCTACATTTATCTCTCTGCATCGTTGCGTTAATACATTTAAAGCCTCTCGTGTTCCCAATCCGTTTCGAATTCCAAATTGAGTGTCACTCATCTGGAACTCACACTTCTTGTAAATTCGTGTATGGATAATTCTGAGAAAAGTTTTAAGGACATGAGACATCAGGCTTAATATTCGATAATCGTCGCATTGTGAGGAATTCAATCTTTCATGATCAGTCTGTTGGTATTTTACCTGTCTCATATATCTTATTGAATAGTGCTGTTATTAAGTCTAGGCTTTTACTTTATTGTGTTATCTGCAATTAGTTTTAGTATTTCGACATTGATATTGTCTGGACCGGTGGCTTTTCCATCTTTCTGAGATTTTACTGCGTGAATCACTTCTTCTTTGGTTATTTCTGGGCCTTTTTCATTTATTCGATTATCTGTGGATGGTTGAGAACAAGGTCTATCGTCGTCAAAAAGAGTTTGTATGTATTCTTTCCATCTCTCTAGTTTGTTTTTGTACCCATAATTATTTCATTATTATCATTTTTTAATACTGTTGCTTGTCTCTTTTTGTGTCTACCTGTCATTTCTTTTACTTTTTTATGAATATTAAAGGCGTCGTATTTTTCTTGAAGTTCTATTGTCTTCAGAAGTGATTAATTTCCCACATAGTAGGCGCATTATACAATGATTTTTTTTAACTCAAATATAATATATTTAGTTTCAAATAAAAATATAACTACTGTAGAAATAAAAATAAAATCATTATAAATCTAAATATAACCTATTTAGAACATAACAAACTAGTAAACATACATACAAATAAAAACACATAAAAGTGGATAAAAATCTAGTAACCTTAATTTTAATACTTTTAATTTTTAAAAGATTAAAATATATCTAACAATAAAACGCTGAAAACTTTTGTTTTCAAAACTCCCACAAAATTTATTAAAATTTTTATTTTTTATCACTACAGCTATTTCGGAAGAGTTCTTTTCTCAAGTGATCTATTGTTGATATGCGCTTACACTTTATAGTCTTTAACTGAATAAGTTGAGGAGAAGAGAACTGTTTGTCTCAATTTGGTCATTAGGAATTATGTCTGAATTTTTAAATTTGTTAATTTCCATAGATTCCAGTAATGATAGCTAAGGCTTTCTTTTAAATGTGAAGAATTTGAACTTCATCATTAAAAGAATGATTATGGTCTAGAAGGTAAAGTGCGTACGTAGAATCTGTTTTCTATTATTGAAATCCCTTTTATGTTCTGCTATACTTTTGTTAAAAGTTCTACCACTTTGACCAATGTATAATTTTAGGGCAGTCGCCACATTTGAGTTTGTATGCATCACTCACTGTGTAAGTGTTTTTTTCTTTGGGCTTTTGTTGTTCTTAATATATTTTCCCAAGTTGTTGTTTGTTCTAAAAGCTGGTGTCGTTCCTTTATTTTTTATGTATTTGGCTATTTTTGTTGATATCTTGCCTGTATGTGTAATCGAGCAGAAGGTACAGGGATTTTTGTCTGGTGGTGAAAATACTAATTTCAGGGCTCTCTTCCGTAATTTATTTAAAATTTTATTTATTGTTTGTTCGTTATACCCATTGTTTACTGCTATTTGCTTAATGCTATTTAATTATATCTCGAAGTTGTTCTTTAACATGGGAATGTTTATTAATCTATATAATATGCTATGGTAGATTACCAATTTATTTTGTGTAGGATGGGATGATGCATTGTGCATAGTCGTGTCAGTATGGGTAGGTTTATGAAATACTGCGAAATCATGTTTGTTTTTAACTCAGATAATTTTTAAAAAATGTATGGATTGATTCTGTTCTGTTTCTATTACAAATTCAGTATGACTATGGGGTGAATTAACTTGACCTATTTCTATCGTATATTAATTCACTTTAACTTTAACTTCTGTTAACTGTTTAATCATAAAATCAAGAGCCCTTGAGATATGACACTTTTTCAAGCATTGTATAGTTTGGTAGAGCATAGACATATAATACAAATGACTGAGCGCTGAAAATTAGTCGCGTTCTCCCACCGCGACATAGAAAGCTGACGCAAAGCCATCCCTGCATCTCCTTCTAATCTACCAGGTTTATTGACCACGTGGCCTAAATTACCAATGAGAAGGTCACGTGGTCGGTAAACCCGGTCTAATATGCGGGGGCTGCTTTGACTTTTGAGTCAATTTTCTCTGTGCACTGGAAAAACGCGATTGTATTGTAGCAGTCAGTCTATTTGTATTATATGTCATTGAGCGCGAGTAATGATAAAATAACCTCCAAAAAATGATTGTAACATCTTGAGTAAATATATTTTACTTTTAATAAATTGTGTTTGTGTTTCCATGTATGTGACGTGCCTAAATTTTAAGTTTTACAACTATAATAACCAGACATTGACAAACACAACTATAACAAATAAAAAAAGGTGAAGAAAAATGTATGATTACATATACAGCATATAATACATAATAGAACATAAACACATTCCACATTGTGCAGTTCCCATCAAATTATGTTGTTTTTAGTTTGTTAGAATTTAATTTTATTTAGTTGTTCATTGTTTCGGTAATGTTCTTTTTAGCTTGTAGTTTTTACTAAACAAAGACTAATGTACTAGGGTCTGATGATAGGGCATATATTGTAAGCCTTGAAGCCGGTAAAATGTACCATCAATAAAAAATAAAAATTACTTAAGATTGTGAGTATTGACTCGTTTCCCATATACTAGTATTATGGACTCACATTGGCAACCTGTTCATAATTGAATTTAATTAAATTTATTTTGTTGTATTATTTTTATAATATTAATTTTATTTAATTTTATTTATTTTTATATAATTTTATTTAATTTTTCTTAAGGTTATTTAATTTTAATTTAATTTAATTTTTTTATTTTAATTTTATCTTTTTATATTTTGACCTGTTTCGCCTTAAATTTCTGCCCAGAGAGTGGCCTTTTTCAAGTTTGGAAACAAAAAGAAGTCACACGGGGCCAAATCTAGAGAATATAGTGGATGGGGCAACATTTCGTGGCCCAATTCGACCAATTTTGAAATAGCGACGGCGGAGTTATGAGCGGGTCCGTTTACATGGTGCAAGAGCACTTTTTTACTAAATGGGGTCGTTTTTTCTGCGATTCGGCGTCTAATCGGCCCAATAATTCGGCATAGTAGAGCCCTGTGACCATTTTGCCATTCTCCAGGTAATCCACGTAGATCACCCAGTGTGAATGCTAGAAAATGGAGGCCATCACCTTTTCGGCCGATAGGATAATCTTCGCCTGATGTGTACGAATGAATTTCGTCAATGGTTACGAAACGACGTAAAAACTCCTTGCGATTACGCTTAAATATCGTCAAGCGCTGATCTGAAGTGGTCTCACAGTTAAGCTTGTTACCCGGAGTGAGCAAACGCGGCAATCATCGTGCCGACAGCTTTCCTTTGCCCGAAATTTCACGCAGGATATGACATACCCGGTCTTTTGAGATACCTACTGTCTCAACTATCCTGCATACCTTCAGTCGACGGTCTGTTAATACGAGATCGTGGATTTTTGTCACGTTTTTCTCCGTGGTAGCCGATTTCGCGGCACCTGTTCGTGGCTCATCAAAAACCGACATGCGACCACGTTGAAACTCGTTAAAACCAATTTTTAAGGGTTGTCATTGAAGGAGAAGAGTCACCGTACTCAGCATCCAAGCGCTTTTTGATTTCGCTGCGCGATTTTCCTAGTAAAATCAAGAATCGAATCACCAACCGATGTTACCTTTTTCCATTTTTCCAAAATCCACGCCTTCCAGTGTTCACACGCGGTCGAAACAAAACTACGTGCAAGATTCAGCTGAAATTTTGACATTGTAGATTTCTCTTAAGATAGTGGCGCCATTGGACGCTGAGGCTAAGTATTTATGAGACCGCCTAAGTAAATATGAAGATAGAGTTACCAAGTGCAACATATATTGAACAGATCACCCAGTCAGAAGAGCTACCAAAATTGGTTCTACATGAGTTTCATAGAATAATTCATACGGCACAAGACAGGATGAAATGGAAAAGTTGTTATGGCTACTACGACTGAATAGTATACCGTCAATGATCGAGATGGCTAGATGTAAATATATTGTGTCCCTGTCTTTATGAATAATTCTTGAATAACATTTTTTCGTGTATAGCAATTTTAAAGTTAGGTAGTAAAATGTTTTAATATATGTTACACCCTGTATCACGTAAATGTAAAACAAAATTGAAAACCGCTGTTGAACTCCTGAAATCGCTCTACAATTAAAACTGAACAGTAAATAACTAAAACAACTTCTTTAATGCTATCTACAACATTAATTTGATAGTTTGCTCGAATTAATTACCATTTCGTTGATTTCCTTTTTGTGTAGTATCATCGAAGACTATAAATATAGACTGTAGGCACTTGAAGAGGTCTGCAGAAGTGGTATATAAAGGAGTCAAACAAAAATAAAACACTTGAAATATAACCGTTTTAACGATCCTCATATACAACCGCTTGGCATAGTGACGGCTTTAAAAAAAGGAAAAAGGACTAGTTCAAGCACCTATTGAAAAACATGAGATGGATCAGGGAGTTCCAATTTAGAAATTGGTAATTGCGACAATTATATGGTTTACGTTTATAGGACACCGCTTTTTTTAAATATTTTTGTTTTTAACTTGCTCACGAACAGTACAAAACATTCAGTTTTGTAAAAACAGTACATTTTTATATAAAGTAAAATTTATAATAAAGTAAAATTTTTGCTAAATTTATTAGCAATTGAGCAATTTAGATTTTTTTAGCAAGGAACATTTTTAAGCCTTTATAGGACAAACTTATTTCTTGATGGTATGAACAAATATTATTTTCAGATTATAATTAACAAATGATACATTATTGTACTTTCGTTTGTCTTTCCATTTTATTTTCACTCCTTGTTGATGTGGTTGACACCCAATTGATTTCGACCAGTCTGATTAGGTATGTTGACTTTGGTACATGTAGTTATGATTTCATACTCGACGACAGAAAAGACATATTAATTTAACATTTTTATTATGAAAGAATGGAAAACATTCAATACATAATGCAACCTGGCAATCTGAGCATTTAATACTTCAACATTTTGGCACAACGTCTTGATGTTCCGTTTTCTGACATGTGATTACCAACTAAGTCTCAACGTATTTTAAACGCTTACAGCATTATATGTAATTCTTACGCTTACAGCTTATACCATTCTGTTCAGTTTATTTCTTCTTCTTGTTTCAGTTTCTTCATTGTACCTTTTCCAATTTATATGTGAGCGCTTGCTCACTTACTCACTCATCTCAATCACTCACTTCAATCACTCACCTCACTCACTCGCCTCACTTAATCACCTCACTCACTTACTCACCTCACTCACTCAAGACTTAACTCGCTCACTTCTAAATACAGTATAGTTCAAAATAAACAGTACTGAACTTGTAATTATTTTATTGTTTTAAAAAATACATATCATTGACACTTTATATCATGTTCTAAATGAGCTCCTCCTCTCTCAAGACAGACTTCATACCGATATTCCAGATTTCTCGTAATATTATGGAATAAAGGTTGTCTCAAGTCCGCGAAGAAGGCTCTAACGGCTTCCTTTAACTCATTGATGGTTTGTGGTGCTCGTTTAAAAATGGCAGTTTTGGCCATGCCCCAAATATATGCCTCTGAAGGTGTTAAGTCTGGAGAATGTGCAGGATAGGGGAAGTCAGTAAATCGTGAAATTAATTTTTTTATCAATGTCCCTGAAGAAATTGACGAACTGCGCCAGCAGTATGGCAAGTTACCGCATCCTGCTGGAAAAATTGGTCTTGAAATGCCAAATTACGTGCACGACAAAATTGATCAGGGATAAAGAGCGTTAAAATTTGTATATACCTCTGTTGATTAAGTGTGACTTACATACTATTCTCTTCGATAGAGTATGGACCAATGATTCCGTGTCCCGAAACTGCACACCAGACACTCACTTTTGCGGTATGTAAAATAACTTCTTAAACTTCATCTAGTCTGACAAAGCCCAGAAATCCATTTGTGCGACGATTTATATGGCCTGACAAATGAAAATGTGCTTCGTCTGAAAACCATACATTTTTCAAAAATTCATGTAATGCCAGAATTCTGGCACAATATTCCACTCTTCCGTGATAATCCCTGGGATGTAATTGTTGATGTACCTGAATCACATACGAAAATGAACCCAGCTCCTTCAGGATTCTTTGCAAGAAAGTTCGTTTTAAGCCAAGATGCAACGCTGTTTTTGTCTTGCTGGATCTCGAATTTTCCAAGATTCTTTCAAAGAATAAAATAAATATTTATTTTAGCAAAGAATAAACAAATAAATGAAAAAATACATTCATGGTTATCGTTGTTGTTACGTGTCCTAGAGCGCCCTGAGTTTCCTTTTCGTTGGCACAATACATTACCCGTATGAGCGAAAATAATGCTCCACAAGAAAAATTTTCTCCTCTGTACTTAACACCATTTTTAACAATTAGGCCTTAATAATTAATTGCTTAAGGGTTACTTGACGTGTCTGCACTAGTTAATTTGAATATGACAGCGCACATAAAGAAACATCTTTATTTCAGTTTCAGTACTGTTTATTTTGGGCAATACTGTATTTATAACTCAATCAATTTTGTTCCGACCACTCTGAAATTACAACTGAAAATTATTCATAAATATCCCATTTGTCAAAAGTGCGTCTTTAGTATTTGCCATCGCCTCTCTAAATAGGTATATATTTATAAATATAGGTAAGGGTGGCAAAACACACCAATGTCGAACTCCTGTTTGCATATTAAATGTTTCGAAATAACCGTTGCTAACTTTGACGATGCCTGTTTGTTGTTGATATAAATTTTCTATGATCTTTAGATCACTATCTTGTATACCTGTTTTCTGAGAATATCTATACTTTTACTGTGGTTTACTTTGTCGAAAGCTTTTTCGTAATCTAGAAAAAAGACAGATCATCAATATTTGCATTCGTGGCTCTTTCAATCAATATCTTAACCTCTTCTTGCGATATTATGTTGCAGAAATATAATTCTTTTATAAATTCCTTCCACCTTTGTTCATTCTCCTCTGTTTCTCATATAGTGTTTTTGTGATGCTTTGTTTTTGAACGGCCCCGCTGTATCCTTAACTTTTTAATGTCGATTGAAAGTATTCTATGAGGGATAACGTTCTAAAATATTTGCATGGCATGGGAATACACAGTTGTCAAGAAGAGGTGATTGACCTAAGTAGGTAGAGGCAGTCGTACAGGCATCTAAGACACACGAGAAAAACGAGAAAGAGAAGTATTATGTTTTTCTTCAAGGTCTTCGATTTCCATGCATCTCTTCAGTAATGGTTTCTTGTTTCTTCAATTTGCTTGATCATCTCTATGTTTTTCCCGATATTTTATTTCGTGTCTATTATTATATTGTATCAGGAAATACGAAAAATTACTATCACGATTGTGGAACCTCATTAAAAAGACAGTGTTGCTGATTTACTTTAAACGACAAAACAGAAATACAAAAATCCTTCCTTGAGTTACGTTTACTGTCCGTATTTTAGGTGGTCTGATTAGTAACCTCCTTTGAAATGTAAAACAAGTTTTTTCCGAAAATTCCTTTATTTTATTCGATATAACGATTTTTAACTTCTTTATGCCGTCTCGCCTTCACTCTGTTCTCTGTTGTGAAGCAGTCTATCCAGATTTCATTAACGGTTACTAGTCGACGCCAAAAGTCTAACGGATTGCGCTTTTTAAGGTTAAAAAAAAAGTAGTCATACGATCATTTTTATGTCAATGGTCAGCAAACGCGGCACCTATTAGCAGGATAAATTTTCAAATTTAAAACTTCGTGCAAAATATAACTAGTACGTTCTTAATTCTTGTAGCCTCTGTCAATTCACGCACCTTCAGTTCACTATCAGCTAAAACAATGTCATGAACTTTCTTTACATTTTCCGGTGTAACTACATCGAAGGACCGTCCAGTACGTGGTTCATCTAATGTAGATATACATAAGGACTACACTGATTCACGGAACCAAAATCTGAAAGTGTCGTATGAAGAAGACGTGAGAAGTGAAATAGTGAGAGATCGGAAATCCCCATATTTATCATTTTTCCAAACACCTCAACTTTATGCAGCTGTCAAAAATATACTAATAGCAGCATCGCGCTAAAATTTGACATGTATACCTAAAAAGGTTACACTTTCTAGAACTAAAGTTTTTTTGAAATCGTAGCATCCCCATGAGCGAAGGACGTTGTTTATCAAACAACCAGATAATTTCCTTTTTTATATTAATTGCTCTTATAAAGCAACACGTCTTCCTCTCTGGATATTTGCTTGTCCCATATAAAGCATTTATAATAAATTATTAAAATTGAAAATTTGATGGATAAAAGTTTTCCAATATTTCCTGGCGGTCGGAAAAGTTTTCCATTTGAGAGGAAAGGTTCGTTCTCATGTTTATTTAAATCATAAGTTACTAAAACTTTATAATATATTTATATTTATAATGCACCTGCGTGTTTTTGTAGTACCTTTCGAAATATCTGATTTTAATTTTTATTGTTGTTTCAGGTATTTATCACGTTTTCATCTATGAAACTAGTAAGTAAAATTTAAATGTATTATCATGATTAATATAAATGTTGCATGGATGTTATTTTCACAAATAGAATACGTTATTGCAAGCGAATATCGTTTAATCTCGATTTTGCTTTGAAAAAAAAATGCATTACTTTATCTGTATAAATTAAGTCAAATTTCATTTTTTTCATTCTTTTGAGAATATGTGATAGATATGTACATAGATTCGGAGATATAATATGTATAATGAAACATTAACATACAGTATCCGCCAAAATAAACAGTAGCTAAAGTTGACATTATGTTTATTTTTTTAATTTATATATTTTAAAGGTTTAAAATCTGTACCATTGCGGCGCAAACAAGTTTCATAAGGTATTTTGCAGATTATCCAGCACTTTTATAAAGAGTGGATAATTGTTTCAAAATGTTCTTGAAGTGAGGGTAGGGGCGTATAGCTGTACAGCTCGTTGCGTCATCTTGTTGAATTCATTGCATGTATATCTGCAGATTTCGTTCGAGAAAAAATTTCGTAAATCTTTAACAAAAGGTATAATCATGTTCTATCTGTAACGCTCTTGGTTAACAGTAACAGGATGCTCGTTCTCATCTTTAACAAAATAAGGATCAATAATCGTACATTATTTTAACCTCTGTGGAGTGTGGACGTTTTAAAAATAATTTTCTTTGCCAAGTACTAATTAGCAGTTATCGAATTCTCATTAAAATCCAATTATCGCTTTAATAATTTTAGGTGATTCGAACTAAATTTGATGTTTTGATAAAATTATCTAGCTTTATAAAATATAAAATAATTTATTGTGAGTGCAACTGTAAGTGCAATAAATAAATAAATTAGTGTGGTGATAAACTGTAAAAATGGACGATGAACCACCCCTGGACAAGGGTGGAACAGTGGATGATGGAGGAGCAAGCGTAGATATGGTTACGTCTAACACCACGACAACCAACAATCTAGATGGTAAAAACACATCTGATAAAGATAAGGACACACCTTTAGATATCCAGAAAAAAAGTAAGGTTTTCAATCTACAAAAGCCAAACCTGTATTCAGATTTTGTCTACGTATTTATTGAAAATACCAATAATGAAAATATAGGTAAATTACATCCTATGGCAATCGGTCATATTTTACACAAAAAATTAAATATTCAAAATATTGTAAGAATTGATAGAGTAGGCAAAAACAGAATTAGGGTTCAATTAAAAACAATTAAAGACGCCAATAAACTAGTGTCTAATGATCAATTAAAAAACGAAAATTTAATTGCTTATATTCCAAATAATTTATTATCGAGGAAGGGAGTTGTCAAGAATGTTGATACTTTTTTTGATGAGCAATATCTTTTTACAAATTTTCTATCTGCGGTAACTATTACTGAGATTCGGAGAATCAAGCGAAAGATTATTTCTGATGGAGAAACAATATTTGTCCCTCGACAAACAGTCATAGTTACATTCGAGGGTAACATGTTACCCTCAAACATTTTCATTAACTCTGTATCTTGTCCAGTTGAACCCTATATTCACAGTGTTACACAATGCTACCGGTGTCTTAAATATGGTCACGTAGCAAAGCAGTGTCGTAAAACAGTGGCTCTTTGCATAAACTGTGGTAAAACAAAAGATGAAAATCATTCATGTCGGAATCCACAGGATAATTGTTGTATTTATTGCAAAACAAATTCACATAAATCTATATCTAAATTTTGTCCAACATATTTAAAACAAAGTGAAATAAAGAAGAAAATGGCTGAGGAGAATTTAACTTTTACGGAAGTAAGAAATTTAAATAAAACATCATATGCTTCAACGTTAAAAATTAACAATAAATTTCAAGCTTTATCTCATTTATCAGAGGAAGAATTTCCCCCTTTGCCCACACGAAGGCCTAATATCAAAAATCCCAGACAACCTTTTTCATCTCAATCAACTAGTTCTACAAACTTACAAACAGGGCGAAATCACAACGCTTCAACTCAAATCGAGTCAGGTAACAAAAAGCGAAAAGCCACATCTCCCATTCAAATATCAAATCCCCCTCCAATGTTCCCATTTAATTTTGGACCCGAGAAACCTATAAATATGCCACCTAGAGACAATTTTGAATCTGATATGTCAGACGAATTCATTAAGGGATTTTTCACGGTCTTGCAGAAAGTACTAAGTGAAGTAAAATCTTTTGAAGAACTTTCAACCATTGATGTAAATTTTATTAAAAATATTGCGTTTAATTGTAATGAGAGTATACCTGATGATGACGACACATTCTAATCTTAACCAATTAAAAATTTGTCAGTGGAATGCACGTTCCGCTGTATCCAATAAACATAGCTTAGTTAAAATATTATCAGATTATGATGTTGATATTGCTTTAATATCAGAAACATGGTTTAAACCAAATGTAACTTATACATTTTATGGATATTCTATTGTGCGAAAGGATAGGATAGATGGTATGACCGGTGTCGCTATTCTTATAAAAAATAATATCAGCTTCAAAGAAGTATTTCTTAACAATGTAGTAGATGGTATGCAAATCTGTGCAGCAGAAATTTTCGTTTCTAAAAACTTATCCATCACTTGTGTTTCTGTGTATTGTCCTCCAAATGTTTCAATTACTGTAAACAATTTTTCCAATCTTTTTAATAACATAAATGGTACCTCAATAATTGGAGGAGATTTTAATGCGCACCATGACCTATGGGGCTCATATAAAATCAATCAATCTGGGAAAAATATGGTAAATGCATTAAATCAAAATAACCTGGTAATTTTAAATGATGGGTCACCTACAAAAATATCTCGGTCGGGACAAAATTCTTCTGTCGATTTAACACTAGTATCTCCGGATATCGCGGATAAAACTAACTGGACAGTGTTAACAGATACTCTTGAATCGGATCATTTTCTCATTTTTATGAAACTTAATATATTGAGGGAACAGTTTAGCAACACAATACAGCCAAAAACCAAATGGAACACTAGAAAAGCCAACTGGATGGAATACGAACGAATGTGCATTTTATATTTTAGTAATAAACCGCAACTACTAAATGTAAATGATAAATATAAATATTTCATAGAAGGCATCGAACATGCCAGTACATTTTCAATTCCAATCAATAAGCCTTTTAAAAGAGCCAAGCTGTCACCCCCTCCTTGGTGGGACGATGAATGTGATAAAGTCGTTCGTTATAGAAAAGAAGCTTTAAATAATTATACCAACAATAGCAATATAGAAAATTATATACACGTTAAAGAAAAAATGGCAACATCAAAAAAATTTTTAAAAAACAAGGCTAAGAGTTACTGGGTTAACTACTGCGCTAAACTTAATAAAAATACTCCGTCTAAGGAAATATGGCAACAGGCAAAAAAAAATGCAAAGAATTCCCGCACCTAAGCCTAAATGTAGTAACTATGACTGGATTGAAACCTTTTTGCAAAATATCACACCATGTTCAGCAGATCAGGAAGTAAAGGATTTAATAGATAATACAGATGTACAAAATGATATATTTAATTATCCTTTGAAATTTACTGAACTACAATTTGCATTAAAAAGTACCAGTAACACAGCTCCAGGTATGGATCAAGTTACATACGATATGTTATGGAATTTACCAACTGTGGGTAAATTATTTCTGTTAGAAATTTTTAACGATATTTGGTTTAAAAACGTTGTCATTGAGGAGTGGAAAAATGTTTTAGTTGTACCAATCCCCAAACCACACAAAAATCCCAACCTTGCAGAATCTTATCGGCCTATTTCCTTGTTGTCTGTGTAATGAAAACTTTTGAAAGGATTATTAAACACCGATTAGAATATCATTTGACTAGCACTGCCTTTTTTCCGTTGGAACAATTTGGTTTTAAAAAAGGGTTTAGTACTATTGACGCAGTTTCTTATTTAACAACAGACATTCAGTTATGTTTTTCAAATAACTATTACCTAGGTGCTGCATTTCTCGATATAAAAGGTGCATACGATGCAGTTAATATCATTATGTTAAGAGAAAAATTGTTTCAGGCAGATGTCCCTGCGAGAGTGTGTAATGTCTTGTGCAATCTTTTAACACAAAGAAAAGTTTATATAAGGACAAATAACAATGCTATAATAGGTCCCAGACGATCATCTACAGGTTTACCACAGGGTTCCGTTATCTCTCCTCTTTTGTTTAATGTTTTTACAAAAGAAATTCACGAGGAAAAAAATAATTATAATATTATACAGTATGCTGATGATTTTGTTGTTTATAACACTAACAAAAAATTAGAAGTAGGTATAACTGAACTCACGTCCCATATACAACTAACTACTTTGAAAGTTGAATCGTTAGGGTTTTCTCTAACCCCTCAAAAATCTAGTGTTACCATCTTTACAAGACATAATCTACCCAATATTGATAACATAAATGTAAATGGTACCTTATATCCAGTATCAAATAAGGTAACTTATCTTGGAATTATTCTTGACAAGAAGCTTAACTGGAAACCATTTATACAAAGTATAGAATCAAAATGTTTAAAAGGCATAAACTTTTTAAAATTTATAAGGAGAACATGGTGGGGAGCAGATCCACAATCGTGTTTAACTTTTTACAAAGCCTTTATTAGGTCGATCTTGGATTATGGATGTACGTTATATGGGTCAGCCAGTCCTTACATTCTAAAACGACTGGAAATAATTCAAAATATTTCCCTAAGACTCTGTTTGGGTGCAATGTGTTCAACGCCTGTGGAACCACTTCGGATTGAAGCTCTAGAACCACCATTATCTTTACGGAGGGAATGGCTAGCAGAAAAATTTATTATCAAGTCTTTTTGTAAAAACCTTACTCTGTTAGATAAAATAGCCTTATTAAATAACCACGATTTAACTAACACGTACTGGTCAAAAAAACCTTCCCCTCCATTATGTATGGCTTTTAGAAATACAAGTACATAGTTATAATAGTGATTTAAAAAGAACTATTTCAGTCGAAAAATCTGAATTCTTTGACATGTTGGAACCACTAGAAATTAATATTCCTGTATACAATGAAAATTGGTTGATAAGTAAAAATATATTAAGCACCTGCATATCAAATCTATCAGATTTTCTGGAAATATATACCGATGCATCAAAACAAAATAATGGTACGGGATGTGCATTCTATATACCATCAACAAACGTTCAAGAAAAATTCAAACTGAATAATAATACTTCCATTTTTTCTGCAGAAGCTATTGGTATTATTAAAGCCTGTGATTATGTCGAAAAAAACAAGTTAAAAAAAATAAATTTTTTGAGTGACTCATTATCTGTTCTTAAATGCATTGCTAACCCAATTAATGTGATGGCTACTGATACAAATCCTTTTATTAGAGAAATAAAAGTAAGAATTCATAATTTAAAAAAAGTCAATACGAATTAAAATTTACTTGGGTAAAAGCTCATATAGGACTTCGTGGCAATGAAGTTGCAGACTCCTTAGCCAAAGAAAGCGTTACAACAGGAGAGCATATCAACAACAATTTAGGTGCTTAAGAATATTTAATGATATCTAAGAGTAATTTTAAGGCAAAATGGGAACTGCATTGGAAAAACTATTGCTCTAATAACCTCACACGATACACACTATTACATCCAAGTATTCCGACAGATTTTTGGCACCAAGATTATGATTTTACAAGAAATGATATTGTGACCATATGTAGGCCGAAATTCGGACACGCAAGCTACCCTCAACACTTATATAAAATCGGTGTATTCAACACCGAACTTTGTGAAACTTGCAATGTGGTTTGCGACTTAGATCACATTTTTTTTGCTTGTAGTAAATTTGAAATACAAAGAGAAGAACTTATTAATAGTTTAATATTGCAAAAATTATACCCCCCTTTCAATCTACTTTATTTGATATCATTAAATATGTACAAGGTATATAAAATTATTCTTAAGTTTATTAAAATGTGTAAATTAAAACTTTAGTGTAGGTATGTAGGTGTTAAGTTCGTTACCTCTGTTTAATCACCAAGTATTTTACCTTTTTACCTATACTTTCCGTGGTCTACACTTTCTGTCTGTGAGTCACCTTGAATGACCCCTAGGTGCGAAAAGTAATCCTAGTTCCTCTCCCATTGTAATTCTTCTTTTAATTTCCAGAATTGTAGTGTATTTAGTTTAGTTAGATTAGGTTATTAAGTGAACGTTATTACACATTTGTTGCTGGCTAGATGGGCACTTAGCCCGATTGCCATAAAAAAAAAGGATCAATAATCCCATGACAGACACAGCACACCAAAGGGCAACTTGATCACTGTGGAGTTCAAACCCAAGAAATCGAGTTGTTTGTCTGTTGATGTAACCGTTAAAGTGAATGTGACTTTCGCCCATACATTTCTCTAGAAATCGGGATCTTCTTGTACACAGTAAACTTCTCTTGTACGTTTGTTTGCAACGTCTAGTCTTCACTCAATTTGTCCATTTTGAATAATCCAAGAGATTTGAACAGTGGACATATACGCAGTATGTCGAAGGCTTTATGTTGGAGACTGTAAGATCGGATCGAGAACGCGTCCTTGAATATTGTTAGTAAGAACTGTTTTTAGACGACCGAAAGAACTCTTGGACTGACACACCACACTATCAATGTTACGAAATGTCTGAACGATTGCTAATATTACACTTTTACTGGAAGACGCCTTGTTAAACACATGTTTGAAATTTTAACCACTATTCAGACCATTTCTATTTAGACGGCAAGCCCTTCCGGTAGAGATCTATGGAGGAGTATCACTGAGACGCAAGTCCTTATCTCTTCTCGTACTGCTCCGTCATAGGCCAATCAGACACCAGCATATCGTAGTCCAACCGCAGATTCATCTAGAATTTTAAACTGCTGCGTTAGCCTTTTTATCTTTCTATACACCGAGCTCGGGCATATTCTATGACATGAATATTGCATACCTGTGTATGCTGTAGGATCTCATTCTAAGTTGTTCTGTTCTATTCGGTCTATCGTTGAAAATTCTTTATTTATAGAGGATAAAGGATAATTATTTTTTAATAAAACAGATGTTCATCATCATCATCTTTGGCTCGACAATCCTCTGTGGATCTTGGCCTGCTCTAAGATTCGTCGCCATTCTGTTCGGTTTTTGGCAACATGTTGCCATCTTCTGATTTTTAATATTCGTAAGTCGGTTTCTACTCCATCTAACCACCTAATTCGCGGTCGGCCTTTGCTTCTTTTTCCTATAGGTATTCCTGTGGTTAGCTTTTTAGCAATGGTATTTTCTGGCATTCGTATTATGTGTCCAGCCCATCGAAGTCGCTGTGTTTTAATGAACGTTATGACATCAGGCTCATTAAAGAGCTGATACAATTCAAAATTATATCTTCTGCGCCACTGCCCTTGGTCGTTTACAGCTCCAAATATTTTGCGGCGTATTTTACGCTCAAATATTCCTAAAAGTCTTTCATCTTTCTGCGTTAGAGTCCATGTTTCTGCTCCATATGTGAGGACCGGCCTCAGCAATGTTTTGTATATAATAATTTTAGTTCTTCTTTGAATGTTTCTTGAGTGGAAATGCTTTTGGAGTTCATAGTATGCCCTATTTGTAAGATTTATTCGTCTTTTGATTTCTTCGCTTGTTTTATTGGTAGCAGTCAATAGCGACCCAAGGTATGTGAAGTTGTCAACACGTCCAAAGGTATGACTTCCAAAGACTGTTTCTCGTTCCTCATTTGCTATCGGATCCTTTGTAACCAACATGTACTTGGTTTTGTCTTCGTTGATGACTAGACAGACCTGTTTCGCCGCTGTTTCCAATTCTAGGAGATATTGCTCAACATCTCGCTTGCTACGCCCTACTATGTCAATGTTATCAGCATATGTTAAGACTTGTATCGATCAAAAACAGATGTTAACAAATGTTTTTCCTCTAAGAACGAATTTTCGTTAGAACAATGATTTGTAATCTAGATATCTGTTGGTGTGTGTTGGTTTTCTATACACCTTTGTCTCATATCCAGTATTGTCCTTAGAGAATAAAACTACCAGGATTACGATCCAGGATCCAATACTTACTATTAAGCATAGGTAAAAGACTAGCTAGTAATCTGAGAATCGAAATTGCCACAAATAATGAAAAGCTGTACTCTTCATAGACGAGTCTCGACAACTTCGTATTACGACCAGTTCGTAAGTGCCTAGGAATTGTTGACAAATCGAGCTATCTTTTTCGAGAGCTTAGTTAACAGTGTTAGGTAAAATTAGTCTTAGAGGACATACTAAGTTATACATAGACTTTAAATAGAAATATGACTGCTATGATACAGAGGAAATCATCAAAAATGCAAATCCAGATGTTCACACCACTATCTATAAAGATGATATTTCACGAGTCAAGATGAAGTTTCAAGATGAGTCAACACTGCTCTGTCATTGTAGTTTAAGCAAAGTTTTTCTCTTTTGCCATTTTCCCTAGGTCTCCTAATTTCACTTCATTTGATATACTTGAGATCAACTTCGGAGATTTAAATGCACACGAAAGAAAGCTTAAGATTCTCTCTCTCTATCTCTCTCTCTCTCCCTCTCTCTATCCCCCCTCTCTCTCTCTCTCTATCTATCTCTTCAGTCCTGGTCTCCCGTAGGGAGTTTATTGGTCATGTTGATGTCGTGTATTGTCACTCTCCAAAGATCTCTGTCTCTGGTTATCTCTTTTAACTCATGCATAGTTCTTATGCACATGCCTGTAATTTGGTCGATCCATCTTGTTTGGATCGTCCTCGTGATTATCGGCCTTCTACCTTTACTAAGATAATGTTTTCTGTGTCTGCTTTTATAACATGTGCAAAGTATTTTAATTGTGGGAGATGTACTTTGCTGGAAAAGGCGTTTGCAGAACCTTTATCTCATTTAAAATTGAATTATTTATCCTGGGGTCGGTCCCGACTTGTGTTAAATTACATCTACGTTTTATTTCTTCCTGTAGCGACTTTGAGAATATTCAGCAGTTAAAGTATCTTCTGATGATATGTATCTTGTATCTTCATGTATCTTCAAATGAATTTGGTCGCTTTATAATTGTTGAAATTTTTTATTAAACTTTCATGGTGGTAAATTTTTGTTATAAAAAAGATGATGCTTATTTATGTGAACATAAAAAATTGCTTAACATTTATGTGTAAATATTATTTTGAATAAATACTTTCTAAAACACCATCATTGACCCGCTTAAAAAGAAATAATAAGCTTTAAAATATCTCTTCAAAATGAATTGCTACTTCAACTGTAAAAATCCCTGGAACCTTTTTAAAGTCGATGATCAATGCGAAGAATGAAAACAACATATATATCCCTGTTCCCTTTTCAGTTTCACCCATACTTCCTTTTTGCCACATTCACCTTCTATTTAAATTCGCAACGGCTTTCACATTGGAATTAACACGACGAGTATTCTCGCCTATCACATACGCTCTTTGAACTTTAAAAAAATGTTTGTAGTGGTTTTGTTTTGGTCTTTTAAAGAGACGTGTATTTAGGGTGAATAATGTACATTTTAGCTAAATGTCTATGGCATATTGTTTACACTGGAGATGGAAAAGGTTAAACGGAAACAAAAGTTTTCAGTTTTAAAAGTTTACTATGTGGAATCAATAACTTCCAGAAAATTAATAATTGTTTACGTTAATAAAAGTAACATTAAACTTTATGTATGGTCGGTCTAGATAGAAAATATCCGTTAAAAAGAAAACGCAATTGTAATTTAGTATATATATTTTTATTACTTCAAATAAGATTACAAGAAATAATTTATTTTATTTACTAAAACTTTATTAAATGACCAGGTACATCGAAAAGTAGGTCATCGCCTTAATGTACGCTGATAGTAGAACAACCCTGTAAAATTGATCGAATTAAACATTTAACCCTTTTGCTTAAAATTGCTCATTCTACTTTAAGTTTCGTCACTCTCCCAACGTTTCCAATAGGACAAAACAAGTCTTAATCTAGTGAGGCTGCTGACATGGAGCTGTTGTCAAGTAGTGACCTTGCATTCAAGTTTTGTCTTTCTATACGTCGGTTACATATATTATCTTTTTTTCTTATTCACCAATCTTATTTTGAGGCTTGAAGCTTTATAATAGGTTGCTCTTTAATTATGTAAAACATTAGTTATTGTACAATCAATCACAAATTATATACTATTGATACTTTGCATTAAACCTGAAATTTCTAAAACATACAGTTCAAATCTGGAGAAAATCTGAAAAATCTGGGAACAAATTAAAGAGAGAGTTATTAGAGTATTTATTACATGGAAATGGCACAATCTCTAGATCATTGAAATATAAGCGCATCAGAAAGTGCATCAAAAACAACAAATATTCTACGAAACCTGATCAGAACTTATTGAAAATATAAATATAATAATAATAATGGATTGATTACGGCTGTCGCCGCTTCTCCGCCCCCAATTTTCATCTTTTTGTGTCTTATGCAGTTGCCTCTTCTAAGTCTCTTGCCGCCATTGCTTCATCAATATCGTTGCGCCAACTTCTCCGTGGTCGTCCTCTCTTTCTTCTTTCAGGAGGGATCCATTCCAGTACTCTTTTAGGCCATCTGTACTCTGGCATTCTTTTAACATGTCCGAACCAGATTAATTGCTTTCTTTCTATGTCATCATTAATATTTCGCTCCATTTTCATTTCGTTTCTTATTTGTTCGTTTCTAACTTTCTCCAGTTTCGATCTACCGCAGCTTCGTCTCAGATAATCCATTTCTGTCGTCATAAGTTTGTTTCTATTAGCTTTGGTGACGTCCCATACTTCCGAACCATAAAGTGTAATACTTTTGAAAATATAAATACCCGCAAATAAATTGTACTATTGGGAGATTTTAATTCTTGGACAGGGAAAAAAATCAATGACTAAGTCGTAGGTAAATACGGAGATGCAAAAATAAATGAAAATGGGGAACAGTTAATCGAATTCTGCGAACAGCCAACATAAAGCATACATAAGAATACCTGGCTCTAACCAACGAGAAACACCAGATTATAAATTATGTTCCCACAATCTTCAGTCTAAGAGAGAAAAATATAATATTAAATGTACACGATGCACTTGTACATCAACGCCCTTTAAGTAATGTTCGTGAAATCGTTAACATGTGTTCAAATATGACAGGGGTTGGAGAAGCAACAATTTATAGATTCCTAAAAGAAAGAAAATGAGGAACTGTTTCATCTCTAAAGAAGAGTGGAGGGAGTAAACCCTTGGAAATTGAAGAAATACATAAGAACATGATAAGTCCACTCATTTTTTTTAACAATGAATTTCCAACATTGGACAAAATCCAAACATTAATTAGAGAAAACGAAGAGTTACCAATCATAAGCAACAAGAAATTATGGGCACTATTGAGAGAGATGGGATTTCGTTGGCAAAAGAATAGAAGAAAATCCGTTTTAATTGAAAAAGATTACATTGTATGTTGGAGACGAGATTATCTAAGAACTGTTAAAAGTACCGAGAAAAAAGGAAAACAATTTTTTATTTGGACGAGACTTGGCTAAATGAAGGTCATACTGTATCATATCTATGGGTTGATACAAATGTGAAAAGTTCCCGTCAGTCATTCATCGAAGGTGTATCTACTGGAATAAACAATATTCCCGTTGGAAAAGGACGCAGACTCATAATATCCCATATTGGAAACGAATACGGTTTTGTCAATGGTGGATTATTAAGTTTTGCCTCAAAATCAACCAAAGATTACCACGAGGAACTGACTGCTGACGTTTTTGAAGAATATTTTGAGCAAATGTTGGATTTAGTTCCAAAAAATGCTGTCATAGTCATGAATAATGCTAGTTACCATTCAAGACTAGCAGAAAAATTGCCAACAACGGCATGGAAAAAAGGAGAGATAATCGAATGGTTGGATAAACACGCAATTGAGTACAAGGAGGATTCGACAAAAAAGGAATTATTACCTATTGTAAGGCAACATAAAGCAGCTTATAAAAAATATATAATTGATGAAATGGCATTAATCCGTGATGTAATTATTTTAGGTTTACCCCCATACCACTGTGATCTGAATCTGATAGAAAATAAATGGTCTCAAGATTAGGGTGAAGTCGGACGCAACAACAAAACTTTTAAATTAGAAGACTTACAACAATTGTTAGAACATTCCTTATTAAAAGTAACTCAAGAAAATTGGAAAAATGCTGTTAGTCATGCTCACAAGGAAGAAAATAAAATGTGGAATTTGGATAATATGACTGATGCAATGCTGGAACCGGTAATAATTAACATTTGAGTTGAAGATTCCTTAGATTCTGAAGAAAGCAGTGAATCTGAAATGGAATTTGATTAAAATAATATTCATTTTTTTTACAAATCGGCCCCTGTTACGGCCACAAATTATTTTATATATAACCAATAAAATAAACATCTTACATTTCTTGCAAATTCATTAGTACCTGTTAACCTCCATCATTCCGACACTGGCAACTTTATTTAGGGATTAGTAACCCTCAAAACTATTGTATTCTATTCTGCTTCAACCTTTATACCTGGTGGTCATACACAATTTAAAATTGTTTTCCTATATACTTCTGTATACTTGGTGACAAATATCTATTTTTCATTGAGTCACCCGTATCCACGGTTTAGAGATTTGCATACATAATGTGCTATATGATGGAAATGGACTATACAGCAAAAAATAATGACCCCCATCTAATCTTATCTTATTATGATCTTAATCTAATCTTATTTTATAATGACCTTTAGTGATATCTTTGCATTGTTGTTTGAAGTTTATTAGAAGTTGAACTATGTGAGCGGATTATAGAGCCCATCATCTGTATAATAATAAAAAAACAACAATCAACTGGGACGCTCGGATAGAACTTTCTATTGTGCAGACTGTTGTTTTTTTTTTCGGGATCATTACCAATGGAATAATTAGCGTCCATTTCTAAATTACGTCCAGAGCGACTTTTAAGCGAATATTTTTCTGTTGCAAGTCTCATACGGTATATTTATATCTTCCGTGGTTGTTGTAGGATGTCGAACGGTAGTAACTGATTAAATCGAAATCAATTCAATGATTCTTTTACCTGTGTTTTGCTCATACATTCATTCCCAAAGAACTTACAGCATATGAATATTTTTCGCAAAGCTTTATTCGAGTTTAATGCAGAAAGTTATTGCAAACTCGTTGCACACGTCATTCTCTCCGTTATTTTCAGCGATATAAAAATCACCTAGCGTTTGCAACTGTGGTACATAACAAATTTATGAAGCAATACTCATTAGGGTGCGTTCATTACGTTGACCATCGTCTAGTAGGTATCCTCGCCTAGAGCCTAGCACTGACAGTGAACGGTCGCATTTAAAATAATGCATTTATTTTACGTGGCGAGGATAATATGATACTCTCCTATGATCCGATTGAGGGTCGACGCCTCGTTATGAACGCACACTTATCCGCATAAACTATAGAGGACGCTAGAATAATTTGGTGCGAAAAAGTTTTTATTGTTGAAAACAATAAAAAAAATTTTCTTTCGATATCTTTGTCACATAAGTTTATATCATATCAGTTAAGCAAGAAGAATGTATGAAAAGTACACACGAATTAATCTATGAAATTGGATTTAACATACATCAATTATCTTTTTAATTGTAAGTAAAGACCATAATTTTCCCGTACTCTCTCGTGGTTAGTTTTCCATATTTCCCTCTGATTTTATTTATCTACAAATTATACTTGATTTCATTAATTAAACAGACTGCATAATTATCTCAATAAGGTGAATAATTCTTTGCTTGTAAGAAACTTCTAATCTGCTTGATAAAATATGTATTGTAATACGTATATATTTAATCTGTTCTCCTAAATAGTTGATTCTTTTGTAATATTTATGAGTGCTATTCAACCGTCGATTGAGATAATTAGTTTCATAGAGATAAAATATTTTATCTGCTTCATTATCAGAATATTTTTATGACGTTCATAACATTGTGTCCATCTAATAAAGAGTGAAAAACATATCTAATTCGAGAATATTTTTACGTTTGTGTTGGGTGTATATTTTAGTGAAACTAAACTAAAAGTTTGTTAAGTTTGGTAAGTTTTAGAATAAATTTGGGAAATATCACTTTCCTTTATCAGATATATATTAACAATCCTTTGAAAGTCTTTAAATATTTACAGCATATAGGTGTTAGTGTCCATAAATGAGCTCTTAAGTCACTTACATTTCGAACATATGTGCTAGAGCAGCGAGAACCGCTAATGGAGCGTTTAGCTTGCGTTATTGAAAGGCAATCTAAGAGATATGTACTTGCAGTTCTCAAGCTTTGGATTCCTCGTATTATTTCCCGTTACCGTCAAACGTTATTGTTTTACCTGATTCGTTAGGATAAACTCTAATTAAAGAATGTATTACCTTCGATTGACTATGATTGAACGGAGACATGGGATGTGCGAAGACGTTTTGTCCTCTTCATATAGGCTTAGCCTTTTGTTATTTGGAGGTAGAAATCTTACCAGACTGCTGGGATGGATCCCAGTCAGTTCTGGAATAAGAGGAGAGACATCATCCGCATGCATTTTTCCGCATGGAGTTATTTCCACGCATATGTATATAATGTACTGCTTAATTGACTAATTTGTTTAGACATTTTATCAAGCCATGGGATAATTGCCTATTATCAGTGTAGACTCCTTGGGATCATGCTAGCTTTGAAGTGGTAGTCACATTGGTCTGAGGTCGCATGAAACTACAACTTCTTTATGTATCATCCCGAAAGTACCAAACCTTTAGTACTGACTAGAAAAACTAATGAAAAATTTTCTATTTTGGTTTTTCCTTCGATGCGTTATAAATCAAATAGCATCAGACTGTGTCATCCCACATGTCCTCACGCAACTTTAGCACAATTTGAATGTGAACCCAAAAAAACTACTGTTGGAATCTTATGACGTAGGACCACAAATTCCCCATACGTCAAAACAGTCTTTTTTGATGAAATGTATTCTTATTAAATAATATCAAAATTTAGTTTCCTTGTTTCTTCTATTTCTTATTTTTAATAATAATATGAACTTTTCCTGAACGATAATTATTGAATAATTAACGTTCAGGAACAGAAAAGAAATAATATCAATTTGGTAATTCAATTAAACCGAAAAGTAATGTGATATTCTTTTTCGCATTTAATGAATTTTTAGATAACATCTTTATTACCAAAAAATATATTAATTGGCTTTAACGGGTAGATAATCTAGATGTGTTTTAATATGTACTCTCTCTAAGATGTTTTTTTTTTCAAAAGAATCACCTTTTAGATATAATTTATGACTCAGTGATTAATACTGTTCTGAAAAAAGATTAGTTGACAATATATTATTCTTATTTATGTGTCGACTCACTTTCCGAATTTTTACAATAAATTTTGTTTATTTATTTTTAACCTGAATCTCTCTCTCTTCAATCCTGACCCCCCAGGGAGAGTGTAGTGGTCGACGTGATGTCGTGTATTGTCCGTCTCCAGAGATCTCTGTCTCTGGTCATTTCTTTTAATTCATGCATAGGTCTTTGGCATATTCCTGTAATTTGATCTATCCATCTTTCCATGTCCATCTTTCCAGTCTTTCCATGTTTTCTGTGTTTGCTCTCATAACATGCCCAAAATATTTTAATTGTTGGAGATGGACTTTACTAGAGAGTCGTTGGCTAACTTTTAGCTCTCTTAAAATTGAATTATTTGTTCTACGGTCGGTCTAAGGAATTCGTAACATTCGTCTCCAATAGAACATTTCAGTGGCGTCTATCTTTCTTCTCTCCGATTATCTCAGAGTCCAAGATTCACATCTGTAGGTCAGTATTGGGAATATTAAGCAGTTGATCAACCTCATCTTTATCGCTCTTGAAATTTGACAGTCCTTCCATATTTTGGTCATTTTTGCCGTGGAAACTTTTGCTAGATCACATCTACGTTTAATCTCTTCTTGTAATGACCCTGTGTTTGTGATTAATGATCCCAGATATAAGTATGAGCTCACAACCTCGAACCGGTCAATTGTGGTTATGTGTGGATGATTGTTGTGTAGTCTATCCACTATCATGATCTTTGTCTTTGATATGTTTAATTGCAGACCAAATATTTGACTTTCGTTTTCGATCAGTCGTATAAGTTCTATCAGCTCTGCTTGACTATTTGCAAGAAGGGCTGTGTCATCTGCGAAACGTAGGTTGATTAGTTTATGACCATTTATTGAGATGCCCTTTTCCCATCCTTCAAGTGCTCTTCGCATAATATACTCCCCATATATGTTGAATAATTGTGGAGATAGTACACATCCTTGTCTGACACCCCGTTCTGGATGAAATTCGTTCGAAAGTGTGTCAAGTACTTTAACTGATCCAGTAGTGTGTTCATATAGTTCGGTTATAAGCGTAATTAGATGTTGTGGTACGCCTACTTCTTTTAGTATTCGCCATAAGTGTCTCCACTTGACCCTGAACGTTTTACGGTAATCTATAAAACAGATGTATAGTGGGATGTTGAATTCTCTAGATTTCTCGATTATCTGTTTTATATTCAGCAGGTGTTCTCGAGTGCCTCTACCTTTGGTAAATCCAGTTTGCTCTTGTGGAATTTCTTTTTGAAGGAATGTTTTCAGTCTCTCATTGATTATATGTAGCATTATCTTGCTGGCATGGGATATAAGAGAGATAGTTCTATAATTGTCGCATTTATGGAAGCTGCCTTTTTTATGTATGGTCGTTATTGTAGATTTTGTCCAGTCTTCAGGCCATTGTTTGGAATGTCATATTTGTTTACAGAGTAGATGAAGTAACTTTACGCCGGTTTCGTCTGTGGCTTTAAGCATTTCTGCTGTTATCATATCTGTACCTGGTGCTTTGTTATATTTTAGCTTGTTGATAGCCTGTCTTACTTCATTTTTGAGTATATCAGGTTCTTCTTCCACCTCGTCAGAGATTTGGCTAACAAGCTCTTGGCGTTGATCATCTGAACCTGAATATAACAGAATAATTTTTCTAATATCGGTAGAATTTCGATAAATTTCGCAATTTATATAAGCTCACAATTCTAAGATAACTTTTTTTTTGGGAGGTGAGAATCTTCCCCGTCAGGGAAGATGTACCTGGTGTGTCGGATTCAGTCCGACACGCTGTACCGCGTGCCGAGACCGCCTACCGACTAAACTCACCTCCTCTTCCTCCACCCGGCGGGTCTGAAACCGCTCTTAGCGAGCATGTCTGACCCGTCGACCTTAATCATAGCTCTCCCTAACACCCCCAGCGTGAATTCCATGGATTGGTCAGCTTCACGGACGCCTTCCCCGCACAGCGAAGCGACCGAGGACGGGAAAGAGGGCGGTCGGGACGCTTCCCAACTCATGATGGAACCAACCCTAAGATGTCAGTCGGCAGTTACGAATAACTCCAGTCGTTCATACCTTCATCTATTCACTCTTTCTCATCCACCCATTTATCTATACTTAGACTCATTCAACTCCAGTCATTCCTTACTTTAATCTAGACACACCTACTCATCCACCCATTCATTCTAACATTTAGATGGGGCAGTCTGTGTAGGTCGGATGTAAAAGGTCCTTCCCTGTTGACTGTCCCCAGACGAAACATGACATAGTTTAGAGTAATAGAGAAAGAAAAAAAGAAATAGAAAGAGAGAAAGAGGAGGAAGGATGAAATGAAAGATAGAAAAGAAGGCAAAGAAAGAAGAAAGAAAAGATAGAGAACATTAACAGGAAAAGGAAATTGAAAGTAAAATTGTTCAGCAAACAATAACGTATAAATAAAATCAAATCAAGAATAAAACAACGATAAAGTAAATAAATATATAAAACTATGATAAAATAAATAAATTAGTAAAACCGTGTAAAAATAAAATAGGATAAATTAAAATTAGACAGTCAGTGTGGTTTGGGTTTATAGGGTCCTCCCCCACTGGCTGCCTTTTACGACACAAGACACGTTAAAAGATAAATATACGGTTATCCTGTCTGCAGTCGCCTCTCTTTTTCTTCTTTATGCTTTATTGTCTGTATGACCAAAGCAATGCTCAGATCGAAGTCATGCTTGCTGTCGATAGCTTTATCAATAATTAGCTCGCGAGGCTCGCCTAAGGGGGATCCCAGGCCCAGCTGCAGCTCGGTGCGCCCTACGTGATATGCGGGGCATACGAACACGACATGCGAACGATCTATGCCCTGTCATGTCAATTCAAGATAACTAAATGGCTTTCCTTTATCACTGCAGAAATCATACTCCAAATTCTTATATCACGCGAAACACCAGTCTTACCTCTACTCTTGTGGCAGTGGATGGTTCACGAAGCAAACATAACAACCATGTCACTGCCAGCCTACCCCAATCATTTTTCAATACCATTTTTTTAATAGACGTTCCCAAAATGGTGTATTATTTTTGTGCTTTACATAAGTTTTATTTTTTATTTTTACCTGTTGCTGCTCCTATTTGCACTGATCTTAGTCAACCATCTCACGGTATGGTCTAGAAACGCAGAAGCGCCCAATACTTTACAAGACTATTGGTTACAGAGAGAGAGAGAGGGAGAGAGAGAGAGAGAGAGAGAAAGAGAGAGAGAGAGAGAGAAAGAGAGAGAGGGAGATTCATCTTCTATCTTGAGTCATATCATCATTAATCACGTTGACAGACTGTCTAACCGTTTCTTTCCAGATATTCTTTAGTCTTTCTTTTGTATTCCTTCCAGAATACTGACATTTAGCGATTCTATTGTATTTACATTCTACGCTGAATGTATCCTAATCATCTTAATGTTTACTCTCTTTATTTGGCACCAGTAGGTGCCACAAGTAGACTTTTCCTAAATTATATTGATTTTTATTTTATGCTTTTTTATCGTTACACTTGTGCATATAAGCATTCTTATTTCTGCAACATAATTTACCTTTCAGTTAATTGGAATTTTTTTGTTCCCAAATTCCACCTCACATCAAACACTCGAAATTCTATATACTAACGGCATACAGACTCTGTTTTAGCTAAATAAGCGCCAAGTAAAATAAGACTGTAATGCGGTCTAATAACTATAACACCTATTAACCGTATAAGAAAATGATATCAATCAATGATATCATTCAATGACTACTCAAAATGCATCTTTCAAAGGGAACAAGAATATGCAATAGAAAACATAAAAATAAATGGAAATTTCTGCTAAACAAGCTAACCAGAGAAGGTGAAGACTTCAGCCTGAAAATTAACATGATTAATACAAGACCATGTATTACAGACAAACGTAACTATCAACGACAAGCCAATAAAACAAGTGACAAAATTATTACAGACAACATAGACCTAAAAATATGAACAAGGATAGAGATGGCAAGAGCAACTTTCCTTAAGACCTGGTTAAGCGACCGCAGCCTCAGAATAATCACCACGTTTCAATTTGTTGGATGCTACGTGTACTCTGTCTTGTTTTAAGGAATAGAATCTTGGATTATGAACGTCGGTACATTGGACCGCCTTCAGATCTTCGAAAGGTGGTTATATCAAGAGGTATGTTTAAAATATCATAATAATGATAAAGAATGGGAGAAAATAGGAAACTTTTATCATTAATCAAGATATGAAAGACCACATACATAGTACATATTCGATATCACACATTAGAGATCTTCTTCCTTCTTCGTAATTGGTAGCCTGTTTCACAAGTTTCGTGATTTCGTAAAACCTATTACTGTTAGTTTCCGTTTGTCTCGATCTTCTGCTCTTTTTATTAACTGTGGTAGAGTCTTGCCAGTGAGTTTCGTAATAAGATCTGTATATCTGATTGATAATCTTCCTCGACTTTTTTTCTCGTGGACCGTGCCCCAACTGTAAGTCTGTATAAACTATTTTTCCTAATAAAGTGGCCGAATAACTTAACCAATATTTTCAACTACCATGGTACGTAGTCTCTTCTTTATTGGAATTTGTTGGATGATTGATAAATTAGATCTTTTTTCAGTTCAACGAACTCTTAGGATTCGAGACCAACAGTACATCTCAGTCATCTATTTTCTTTTTGTTTGTTTGTTTTTATGTCCAACATTCAGATGCGTGAAGGTATATAGGGAACATCAGGATTTTAACTATCCATACTTTAGTGTATCGTTATATGATGACTTTTCCAAATGTTTGTAAGTTTTGTCATGACTTGCTTGGACAGTGCAATTCGTCTACTAATTTCTTCATTATATCCCCTTTGCTTTCTTATTATGGAGCCGAGATAAATGAAAGTGGTAACACTTACATTTATCAGTAGGCAGTGTTCCTGCCTAAAGAACATCCGTGATTAGATGGACTCAATTCATATACCCTCTTAAGAACGGCACAAAACCACACACAGTTTGCCGAAATTGTTGTCAACTTCCATTGGTAGAGACATCAATTGAATAAGAAGAAGATATCTAAAAATTTACTAGCCATATTCCTTAAAATTTTCACATTCTTGCTGGGAACTTCTTTCTTATTCAGTGTCAAAAGCACTTTTGAGATACTTGATCGTATGCTTTCTTAAGATGATATAAATACTATATGAACATTTCTTTTTTATATATGTATTTTTTCATTAGCTACCTAATATAAACTAGTAAAAAAAATTACTGCTGTTGAAATACCTTGCATAAATGCCAAGTGGTTGTCAGAAATTTCTGTTTCTTCTTGTATATGTCTATTAAGTACTCTCTCTCATATATATTTAGGGTATAAGTCACTAATTGGTCCATAGTTGCACCTTTATTTGGACCGTAATTTGTACACTGTTGAACATGTCCTTTGTTTTTGTACACAGGTACTAAAATGCTGCCTCTGGATCCCTCTTGCATTTGTCCTGCTTTCATAATTAATTTAAACAGACCTTTTGTTGTTTCATCACTTTTTTGTATTAAGAAGAGTATTCCTTAATTATTTTCTCTAGAGTAATGTTGAATTTTTTTCTAACATGGATTATCTCTGCCAATTCTATTTAAATTCGGACGTTACTATGTTTATTTTATTATAGAGGCTAATAAAAATTAGAGCAATAAGTTGTGTTGATGTATCGCATTCGTTTAATGCTCGCAACAGGAATGTCTTACTATTATTATCAAAGATATAACTAGTTATTTTTCTTTATTTTTAGTAATGCTTTAGTGACATTTTCATTTATTATGTTGTTTTCGTATTCTAGTAGATTCTTATTTACGTCTCTGATATATATTTGGCTATATGTTTGCCTATTTTATATATTTTCCTTTCACATTCCTTGATGTTCATCTTACAGATTTTTCTACGCTTTTGCTTTAGCTTTTGCCAATTGTCTAATTTATGTTTACCAATAATGAAAAATAATTTTGCTCCCTTTTAGCAACTTTTAAATTTGAAAAGGTTGTGTTTGTTGTGCGTGTAGAATTATGTATAAACTTATTATAGTGCAGAATATTTATCATTACATATTCTCATGCTTTGTGTATGATTACAAAGTAAGTTCAAAAAGCGAATTGAATTTGTCAAGCGATTCTGTAATTTTTCTTAGTCTTTCCAATTTTTATTTTACAAACTGTATCTTCAATGTCGTCTTACCAATCTTACAATCTCGTTTTTCTTTGTCACGTCTAAAATTATACTGCATGTTTCCATTTATCAATGTTTTACTTGGTTTCTTCGGTTATTTTTTTGTGACATTAAAACTGTCATGTTACCTTCATGGCCCCAATTTCAACGCATTTGTCTTCCACCGCAGTTATTTACTTCTGTAAATTTTTAGACTTTCTTTGAGTCTTTCTTTGTAAAATTTTATATTTTGATCATAACTTGTTCTTTTATGTATTATGGTTTTATGTTAATTAAGTGAATATTATATTTGTTCATAAAAAAAATAACACAGTTAATTCTCATACAACAATCCGAAATGTGAAGTACTTCTTTATCGTGGATTTCCACCAGTTTGTATACGCAGGTTTAACGCAGTAACTGTGACGTACTTTTAATTTGTGGTTATTGCTTAGGTTTTTTATACGATTAAACAAAACCTTATCGGAATAATTAGATCATTAACTGTTAATTGACAAAATAGAGAAGGGAAAAGCTCGGGTTCGCTCGGAAAAATATTCTCATGAGATTTTTTGTATTATCACTTTCATTAAATAAACGTTTCTAGACTGGAAATCTGTTTAATTTTTTTTAAACAATTTTTTTAAACAAATTGTAACAATTTACTTTTTAGGCCTGGACATTTTTTTAAATTTTTTGGATCGTTCTAAACAAAATACGTCTTTTGTAGTTTTTCTGTAAACTTCGTTTTCCAGGTATAAATGATTTAAAATTGAGTAAGACGCAAGTAAAAAATATTATTTTTGAATTCACCAAGGAGCTAAATTCTAGTTCAAACCTTATTGTTGTCATTTCCCGATAAATATTTTGGGCTTATTTCGTTATAGAACATTGTATTTTAATCGTTAATAAAGCGCTTATGACAAGATGGGTGCTCAGGCTCCGGCGTGTGTAAAAGAGAGAAACAAGATCTAGGGCACATATTTTTGCTGGTTTAAATAACCCATTGTACAAATGAGCGCCTGCCCTGCTATACGCGCTTCTTTAATAATTAAAAACAAGGCACCAAGGGTGTTAAGATGGTTACGCCCGGAGAGCAACCTTATCTAGCCAGAGGGCTTCTTTCCTGAGGAATGGATGTTGCTCGATGAGCATAATCATCCGGTAACACCAGTGGTACATTCAAGATTTTATTTTTCACTTCATCTTAATAATCATCTTAATAACACTATTGGTGCATAAATAACTATAAAATCATTTTTTTAACCCTTTACCGCATGAATTTTTGTTTTTTGTCAAAAATAAATTCTCAGATAAGAATTTTTTCTATTTTTACGTAAAAGTATTAAAAAAAATCTAACTACGAGGCAGAGCTGAAAGTATCTTTAGTAAAAAGATAAAAAAAGTATCTAAGATACTAAAAGTATCTTAGATACTTTTATTTAAGATACTTTTTGGTTCATTTAAAAGTTACTTTTACTTTAGATACTTCTTAAAAGTATCTAGTATCTTTTATCTTTAAAAGTATCTTCAGATACTAAAAGTATCTTAGATACAAAAAAGTATCTTAGATACTTACTCAGGACCTGAGAAATAGATACTTTTCATAATCCGACAAGCTTCGACCTGTCGCGCCGGCCGTAGCGGGAGAGACGATGTGTATTGTTCTTTGCATCCCGCCCGCCTGCCCGCAGCATTATCCGTTTATCCTTTACTGCGTTAGTTTGCCTTTGCCGTTCGTACTCGCTAAAGGAAAAAATATTAGTGCACTAGAAAAGGTAAGTTCCTTTCTTAGCTTTTTATAACCTATTTTAAATTTAGTGCAATAATTTGTAAGTGTAGTAATTTCATTTTAAAGTGCCAAAAGATGATATCGACATCATTGAGGAAGATCAGGAAGATATTTTGGAGGATGAAGAGGATATTCCTGACATATTTGAAAACGAAAATTATTTCCTTCCAAATAATTTAAGTGACAATAATTTGATCATACCTACTTTATCTGAACACATACGTTGTGCAACTACTGATATTATGAAAATATTCAACCAGTTCTCTTAGATTAAAACATGAACAAGCAATAGCTAGGTGTAATCATATATGGAAAAAAACAGGTCGTCCTAAATCAGCTGAAGTGATAAAAAAGTATTAGGGCATACTTTAAGTTACCCGGGTGTGACTCGTTGTAATTCCATGTTCGATGCTCTGAACCAGATTCTTAAGTCTAAAGAAACACTGGAATCTTTATACGAAAAACTAAATTTTCCTATAGAGATACTGATCTAAATTATTTAGCAGAATTCTGCCAAATACTAAAACCGTTTGCTTTGGCACTTGACATTCTTCAAGGCGAACAAAATATGTACTACGGTTTCCTTCTACCATCAATCGTAAGCTTGTTTGTTAAAATTGAAAAGCTTAAAACCAATAAGTTTAAATATATGGAACTTATTTTGAACGCTCTGACAGTATCTTTAAACTCCAGATTTGAAAAACTTCTTAAGTTGACTAACCTTACTGCAATAATTGCTGCAGTTAGTAATCCTTTATTTAAAGCACGTTGGCTTACTGCATTTCAAAGAATCAGGAATATCGAAAATGACCTTAGTGAAATTAAGGATTTGGTAATTACAGAAGCTATAAGAATTATGAAGGAAAATGAGGAACAATTAAATCAATTTGATTTAAGTACAAATAACATTACTACTGTAATGAAAAGTAACAAAATGCAAAATGACTTTTTTGAATTTGATATTAACTCCAAATACTCCGATCTTCAAACGAAAACACTGGCTATACTGATTTAGATTATAAACGACAAGCTGAGCAGCAACAATTACAATATTTGGCCGATTCTGAAACCAACATACAAAAGTTAAAGAAATATAATATTATAGAACAATTATTTAAAAAGCTCAATACGCCATTATCTTCTTCTGCAGCTGTTGAAAGAATGTTTTTTCTTACAACTTTTATTAATTCACCTCGACGTCATGCCTTGTCTGATCATACTTTTGAAAATTTAGTTTTACTAAAAGCTAGTGGTTATACTAACTAGTTATTAGCTACCAAAATGTTACTATTTTTTATATCCTATCCTATTGTGTTTAAAAATTTAATTATGTTGAATGTTCTGTTTTTAATGCATAATGCATCTTATGCTGTTTTTAACACACGAATTTATGTTTATTTTATATTGTTTTGAAAATTTAATGTTGGATTTTTGTTTTCAATACATAGTTATTAGTTTGTAATAACTTAACGTCTTTTATTTCTTATCTACCTCAAAACCCAAAGTATACCATTTCAAAGTACCTGCTGGCTTAAACTAAAATTGTATGATAATTTAAAGGGTTAAAATGATGTTTTTAAAACAAAAGTATCGACAATCTACTGTAGAGTAGTAGAGTACCGAGTACCTTTATATTATACCCTAAAAGTATCTTAGTTACTACAAAAGTATCTAAGTATCTTAGATACTAGAAAAGCATCTAAGTATCTTTGATACATAAAAGTATCTTACATACTTAAAAGTATCTTAGATACTTAAAAGTATCTTAGATACTCAAAAGTATCTTAGATGCTTGAAAGTATCTTAGATGCTTGAAAGTGTCTAAGATATTTTTACTCTAAATACTTTTCCGGTATTTTGTATCTTTAGATACTTTCACAAAAAAGTATCTTAGATACTTAGTATCTTAAGATACTTTTTGCCTCAATTATCTTAAAAGTATCTAGATACTTTAAAAAAGTATCTTTTACAGCTCTGCTACGAGGAAAATTTCATTGACAAAAAAAATTTTAGTGCCAAATATGGAACATCATGCAACAATGTAATATTAAAGCCAAACTATTTTGAAGCTACAGTATACACTATACAGTATAAAACTGCAATGTTTTCCCTGTACAGTCTTGAAATTTGCTTCTTGACCTAGTGCTCTCATCCCAATAGGGAAAATGATCAAGCCCATCTTTACGGATGTCTACTTGGGGCATTTCTTTAGTGGGTCTCTTTTTTCGTTTGTTCTCGTACATCTGCTGAATGCTACTACTTGACGGTCTTCCTACTCTGTATTATTGCTATTGGTAGTTTGGTATCCAAAAGGGGTAAATCAAATTTCGTCGCTCTTTTGGCTAAGAACCAACAGTTCACGGCTGTCATGTCAATGAAATGAAAAAATATTCGTAAATAATATTTCTTCGACCAGATTTTTATACGATAAAATCCTAACATGGAATCAAGGAGATCTACACCAACCATGTAGTTGTTGTAGATTAGGACACTGTTAGGACAAGGTATCATTTTATGTATAATTTCTTGTTTGAAATATCTTTTTTTCTCTCTCTCTCTTTGGTTTACTTCCAGCATATGTTGACATTGTAGTAACGATTTTATTATCGAACCAGGACACTACACTGACATCCACATTGTCTAAGTTTGTTTTTTTCTCTTCTTCTTCTTCTTCTAGTTCCATGACCGTTATCGATCGTTGGATATCATGTTGGCTACCATATTCGCTATCGTGACCTTATTGACAGCAGCTCTAAATAACGATGTAGTTGATTTTCCATACCATTGCCTTAGATTTTTCAGCCATGATGTTCTTCTTCTACCAGGACCACGATTACCTTGGATCTTTCCCTGAATTATCAGATGTAAAAGATCATATTTTTCAGGGTGTCTCATAATATGACCGAAGTATTCCAGCTTGCGTTTCTTTATTATATTGACCAGTTGTGTTGTTTGGTTCAGCCGTCTAAGGACCTCCTCATTTCTAACTCTGTCGACCCAGCTTATTTTCAGTAGTCGTCTGTATACCCACATCTCAAAGGCTGTCAAGCGTTTAAGCATAGCCTCAGTTAGGGTCCACGCTTCTACTCATAAGATATCATACGAACTCTAAGGCCAATGCTAAGATCATGACTGCAAAGTACGTTTCTCATTTTTACAAAGTCAGCTCGGGCTTGTTCTATTCGGCTTTTAATTTCTGCGGTTGGATCCCAGCTCTCATTGATATTACTGCCGAGATACACGAGTTTCTCTACTCTGTCCAGTGTGGCATCTCCGACTTTTATACCGTCATCATGTATATAATTTTGTTTGCTAACTATCATATATTTAGTTTTCCTAACGTTGAGTTTTAATCCATACTGATCACAAGTCTGTTTTATTTTGTTCATTAGATTTTGAAGGTCTTCTCCGCAATTGGCAAGGACTAAGGTATCGTCGGCATATCTAATATTGTTGACGGTTACTCCATTCACAATAATACCTTCGGTTGTCTCCATTAAGGCTTCCTTAAATATTTCCTCCGAATATAAGTTAAAAAGTAAAGGCGACAATATACAGCCTTGTCTCACTCCTCTTTTTATATTTATTTCATCCGACAGTTCTTGTTCAACCTTTATTCTTGCCACTTGATGCCAGTATAGATTTGTAATTATTCGTAGATCTTTATCGTCCAATCCAGCTGTTTCCAAAATTTCTAGCATTTTGTTATGTCGGACTTTGTCAAAAGCTTTTTCAAAATCGATTGCACAAATATACACATTTTGATTTATATCTCTGCATCTCTGTACTAGCACCTGTATACTAAACAAGGCTTCTCTTGTACCCAAGCCACTCCTAAACCCAAATTGAGTATTGCTAATTCTGTCCTCTAACAGCGTATAAATTCTGCTGTGTATTACTCGCAGAAAGATTTTCAAAACGTGACTCATCAGACTTATTGTCCGATAATCACCGCATGTCTTTGGACGATGTTTCTTAGGTATTGTAACAAATGTCGACTTTAACCAATCAGTTGGTAATATCCCAGTGTCATAAATTCTGTTAAAGAGATTACACAGAGCTTTAATTCCATTTTCTCCCAAAAACTTTAGTATTTCAGCACTTACTTCATCGGGGCCAAGTGCTTTTCCATTTTTTGCCGTTTGTATTGAACGTCTTACCTCACTTTCTGTTATAGATGGACCTGATATAGCAATCGGTGTATAGTGTTCTACTCTCTCATCTTCAAATAATTCAGAAATGTAGTTTTCCCATTCTTTTAACTTTTCATTGATGTCTAATATTCTGTGTCCGTTTCTGTCTTCTAAACTTTGGGATACTTGTTTCCATTTGTTTCCAGCGACCTCTTTCAATTTCTTGTGCAGATGAAATGTATCGTGTTTCTTTTCATATTGTTCAATTTCATTACATTCTTTACTATGAAATTGTGTTTTCGCGTGTCTTATCTTCTGCCTGATTATTGCGTGGATCCTCTTGTATTCGTTTTTATCTTTATTTCTGACTTCTCTTCTTTGATCCATAAGTCTCAGTATTTCTTCTGTCATCCACCCTTGTTTTTTTCTTGCTTTTAGCGCACTCAATTTTGTTTCATGAATAGTCTTTAAGATGTCTTTAATTCTCGTCCAGTTTTCCTCAGTACTTTCTTCTTTGCTTGATGTTAACTTCATCTTTTGTTCTAATATACTAGTTATTTCTGGTTTTACAGTATCATTTAGCATCGTTTCTCTATCAATAGTAACTGTTTGCTTTTTCGTCCTTGCAACTCTTTTTAATCTGTCTTATTTTTCCTACTAAAATATTGTGATCTGTTGGTACATCTGCCCCTGGATATGTTTTTACTGATAATACTGAATTTCTGTATCTCTTATTTATACATATGAAGTCTATTTGGTTACGAAAAACTCGTTCAGGTGTATCTGCTGGTGATTTCCAGGTGTAAAGACGTCGTTTTGGAAGTTTGAAAATTGTGTTCATTATTACTAATTGCTTTTCTACGCAAAAAGATGCCAACATATCTCCTCTTTCATTTCGTATTCCCAGACCATATTTCCCTATGACATCTTCCTGTTCACCTTCACCAATCTTTGCATTAAAATCTCCCATGATAATATTGAGATCGTGTTTCTTTCTAGGTGCTAATACTTTTTCTAAATCATGATAGAATTTTTCAATTTCTTCTTGTTCATAGTCTTGTGTGGGTGCATATACTTGTAATATGTTCACATTGATTGTTGTTGATTGTATTTGTATCATCAGTATCCTGTCTGAGAATAGGACGACGTTTTTTTACAGCTTTATCTGTTTCCTTCGACACAATTATTGCTACACCATTTTTGTGTTTTGAGCTGTCTTCTCCTGAATAGTATACAATGTGGTCATCTACAGTTACTTTTCCAGAGTTTTTTTCTCTACCATATCACATCTGCCGTGCTTCTTCATTTCTTGTTCAGCTGGCATCACAACTCCAGGAACACGATTATGTCTTACTGTTCCCAAAGGTAAAATGTCCTCCTTGGTCAATTATATCATAAGAGGTATGCTGTTGAACCAATTGTAAAAAGTTGTCATTACAACTTGTAATGGTGAGGTTTTGGTATCGAATCTGCTAATTTGACAACTACATTGCTGCTCATACTAAGATTTGGTGCTCCTAGAGGTACAATATTATTCTGGGAACCAACACACAAATTAAAGTCATAGCTGAATCCGGAAATACCACTCAGCACAAAGTATTTGAAGCCCCACTTATGTGGTTTTTTTAGGTTATACTGCTTTAGCTGGCTTCGCGCTTGTGTTGGTATAATCTGTTCGTTTACAACTAAAAATTCTTCTTTCGGAACCATGACTAGTCGTTTTTTGATTTGGCTCAGAACAGGTCTAATTTTGAATAATCTGTCATTTCCAGGCTGATCATTTTCAATCATGTCATCATTGTTATTGAAATGCAAAAAACGTTTTATTTCTTTGAATCTGTTACAGCTCATCACATCGCTAACTGTTCGGTGGCCAATATTGGCATTCCAATAGTTTCTTGTTGATGGAAGTTGAATTATCGACATGTAAATAGTAATTCCTATAAATTGTTCTATTTCATATTTTTTTATATTGGCTAGTTTATCTGGACGTTGTTGCACTGATTATAAATTTGATTAGTCTGTGATACACTCTATAAGACGATCAGAAAACAGAAACTTAAAAAATTGGACCGGAGTTTCTAATTGTAAAATCGAAGAAGGTAAATTTTTAGAACCAGTAAATTTTGTATCATTTTCTGATCTTCTCAGATTGCCTTTCACCCAATTATGAGATTTCTTCCTTTTATATCGTAGTCTTTCAGAGAAAGGGGTATCATCATCTGAGGAATCAGAGGATGTGGCAGAAATGACAGTTTCCTTTACATTGCTTGGTAAATTTTCACGCTCCTCATTGTCGCTATCTTGCCACAATATCATCTCATTTGTGCCGTCTTCATCGGAGAGATATGAAGAATCATATCTGATTTTTCACTATTAGTACTATTTGGAATTCTAACTGCATTCATTGTACCATAAAAGAGTTTCGGATCCATATCTACAAAAACAATCAATGAGTCCATAACTTCATAGTGTGCCATATATAACACATTACACAAACCCTTTTTGGAGTTTTCAAGAGACTTTCAACATTCTTAATTTTTAGTACTTACCTAAGCAGATATCTAATATCACAATACAATAAATTTCAATTTTTTCTCGCCGTAAAAAACGTTTTTACTATGAAAAATAACCTCTAACTTTGAGCACTGTTTCACGTGGTTCATAATTTCAACAAGAATGAACTTAAAACTGCGCACGGCTGCCTATCTCGCCGTCAGAACTATGCCGCATATCTCGCGTACACTATTACTACGTGTCAGATATGGGCTGCCATTCAGCTACGACAAAAATTGAGTTAAAGCATTAAAAAAATTTTTTTTGGTTTGTGCCATTTATGGTACATAATGCGGTAAAGGGTTAATTAATAATTCAGTGCATATGACAGGGCGGGCGCTTATTTGTACAATAAGAATTTAAACCAGCAAAAGTTTGTGCCCCAGATCTTACTTCTATCTCCTATATACGCCGCAGCTCGAGCGCCCGTCATGTCATAAGCGCTTCATTAACCAGTAAAATGTTTTAAAATTTCATTAAGCCCAAAATACTAATCGGTAAATGAAAGGACAAGATTTGAACTTGAATTTAGGTCCTTGGTAATACCAAAAATATTTTTTGCTTGTGGTTTTGAGCCTTAAAAATCGTAATTTTGCGTTTTTTAGTTTTAAATTTTACAATTACAAAAATTAATTCTTACAATTTGTTTAAAAAAAATTGCTTAAAAACATATTTTCACTTGGGTGACCTCCTGACCTCTTGAATCATATGTATATGTATCCCATGAAAGTTTTTATGCAAAAAATCTTATGGGAATATTTTTCGAAACAAACCCGAGCTTTTCGCCTTGTCTAGATATAAGTTACCGTTTGACTAAAAACGCAAAAATCAGTATTTGCGACCTTTGATTATGAATAAATATTTGCAGATGTGGAATAGATTTAAATTTCTCACATATCATTTATAATAGTGTTTTGAACATTCGTATTAATTTTTAGCTCTTTGTATTATTGTATATTGTCTTGTATATTGCTTGTATATTGTCTTTATTAATTGTAACCTTATCCCTATTTTTTGGGTAGCTTGACCGGGCTTATAGTAGATTGATCATATAAGCAGAAGATAAAGAAGATAAGATATGGATTACATCCCAAAAGGGTTAATAAATTTTGTAATTATAAAAACCCTTTTGCTATTGATAGAATAATAAAGGTCGCCCCATTTTTAAATCCTTGACACAAATAATAATTGACATTGTACTTTAAATTTAAAACCATATACGAACGAATGTCCCCCGTACCCGAAATGAATAATGCAAAAATGGTGTGACAGTTTAAATGCTCATGATTGATGGTATATTAAAATAAACTCTTTAGTATCCGTGGAGGTATAGTAGAATTTGGATTATTTATGACATCTGGCGCACATTAGGACTTTATTTGGAGTAACGCGCTGCAAAGAAAGTTAAGATTTAATCTGACTAATAAATTTCAAAATATATGACCAGACAAATACAGGGTCAATATTTCCGCTTGCTTTATGAATTTTTACTATATGTTTATTAAATAAAACAACTTATTTATAATATACATCTAAGTAAGACTGAATAATCTGTGTGTACTCAATATATTCTATAGATAACTGATAGAGAATCTTATAAATAAAATAAATAAAATTTACTAAAATTATCTAAAAACGAATATAGCACATCTGAAATTTGTATGTGTTTTTAAATAAAATATTTAAAAATAAAACCAAAAACCTTTAAATCCAAAAAATCAAGACTTAAATAGACTAAGAATAAAATAATAGACTAAGAAAGGCTATTATTCGTTTTATTGTCTCTCTCTAATATATTTTGTAAGTCTTCTATTATTTCTGCTATCCATATGGTATCGTCGGTATATCTGCCATTACACACATCGGAAAAGTCTTGGGATATTTTTATAACATAATAAAATTTAAAAAAAATAAATTCATGTGGTCGTTTAATTTCAATTGAATTTATACAGTTGCTCATCCTGTAAATTTTTGTGAGTCAATCAAAATGGCAACAGTAATAACAAATATTTGACAAAGTTTTTAACAGGAGAGGAAAAAATTATAGTTTTCATACTTCAGTAAATATTCTAGTAGTTTCGATTTTGTTCGTGCTATAGTGCAAGTTCTTGTTTAGTTAGTGCATGGAAAACACTGTTTTTTATCATAAAACGACGTCATTTAACTTTGAATGGTATAAATACAGCTGTAGATCTTTAAGGGGCCATGCGGCACACTGTGTGCACTGAGTGGTAGTGGTATAAGTCAATTGGCGATCAAAGTGAGCGCGCTATAACTGCAGCTCAGGACCTGAATTGGTTAGTGAGTTGCTGTGAGCAAACTTGGTAACCATAGGCAGTGATACTGTAAACAATTGTCTCAATGAAGATAATCTCCAGTCAAAAGCCATTGAGATGTACACCTATCTCCAGAGGCAATCGCACTGCAAGATTAGAGTGGTCCTAAGAATATCAAAACTGGAATACAAATAATTGGGCTACAGTTTTATTCCCCGCTTTTATCTAGATTTCGATTTCGTCTAGATTTTTTGTCGAGTAAGAGTGTAGAGACGATCTGAAAATGTAGAACGCTTAAGACATGTCCAGGAAGTTTACACATACTGAGCTGGTACAGTAATGGTATGGAGTGGAATAGAGACAGACTGGCTTGCTAACGAAGGTATTAATGTGTTGCCTTGGCCAGCACAATCCCACGACCTGAATCCCATGGAGCATATATGGGACATACTTCGACGAAGAATTTCTCCACATATGAGTAACATATACACGCCGATTCGATTGCCAGAGCGTCTGACAGAAGAATGGGCAAACGCACCAGGATATCGACAATCTCATTTTGCCTACGAACGAGAGATGTAGAGCCATAATAAACCAGGATGAACGCCATACTTTGTATTAATTTTGTTTATTTTTGTAATTTAGATATTAAACTGAACCTAACAACAAGGAAGTATTACATGCGGTCTGACATGAGACGATGAGACTATTCTGAGATGTAAAAACTTTTTTTATAAAAGGTAAATGTGACTTAACATGTGATGCTAGGGAAAATTAGGGTGACTATTCCAAAAATAAAGAGTATCTTTATTCGTCATTGATTCTTAGATATTCCGTGTTGTTATATGTTGATTGTCTGTCCTTAATTTTTTTCGGTTATACTTTCGAATCATATAACCCATATCTTCCTTCTCGTTTGCCAGAATCACTCGATCGTCTGCGAAGAAAAGATTTGTTATGTAGTTATTCTCAAGTTCTATTGCTATACCTGTGCTTTTCTCCTCCAGTTATTTAATGCTTTTATGGCACTTAATATATTTACCGTTTATTTTCCGTATAGTGCCTCTATGAATATGCATTCAGAGTATAAGTTAAAGAGCATTCGAGAACACCTCTTTGATTTAGGATATTTTAGTGGTATTGTCCGAATATCTTTATGATCTTGATGTTAGTTTCAATGGAGGCTTTGAATTATGTGGAGGTCTTTTCCGTCTATCTTCGTCTTCTGTAATTCTGTAGGCTTATTTTTTACTTAGCTTGGTAGATATGAGAAGAGTTCTCTCGATTTCTCAGAAGGCTAGCACACTTATCTGTGAGTAGTTTAGCTGGTTCATGCTCCAAGCTAACATGAACGTAGTTAGAAAAATTTTAACACGTCAATAGAATACTAACAAATCAATGGCACCTGTTCAATTATCCTAACGATATGAATTTAATGTTCTTTACAAGACATTGAATTATAATTCAATGAGTTTTTGGACCTATCCCTCTCTTCTGTTTCTTGTTTACTTGTAATATTTTTGCAAAATATATAGATTACCAAATATCATTTAATTCTTTCAGCTGCTTTCTTTTTATGTACGTTTCAACTAATTTTTGCATAGTTTTCCTTACTATATCTTATAACACATATTGCGTTTGGATATCTTTGCCATTTACGTGGTCCCTTCTAGTTTCGCCTATTATGCTGTTAAAATGTTCATGTAAACCTGTTGCCGGTTGCATGGGTTCAATCCTATTAGCTCTATAGATCGGGCATGTATTTTCAATTGATATGTTTATGATAGGTTCGCTACTTACTTGATAAAAAAATTTTGGTTATTATTTAAATATTCAAAATTTTCTGTAATAATTATGTTCCAATTCTACGTTTCTGATGTTATCTCAACTCTTCGAGATGAAATTACGTTGATATTTGTACCTTCTATGATCAGTATAATTACAAAAAACTTACTTAATATTTTTTAACTTTTCTACTTTATTTATATATAATTTTAAGTTTATTTTTTCTTTTTACAATAACATTTACTGTTCGTTTTTGTAATTTATATTTGTATCTTAAATTTTTATTTGTTTTTACCTATCTTCTCGACGCATCACCCTGTCGATGAAAAATGTTTACAGCATCTGGTTTCTCGATAGAGTCAAAAGTCCTTAATCTTTTATTTAAAGACATTTTCATTTGTGGTATTTCTTAGAATATTTCGAAATAATAAAAGATTAGCCATATTTTTAATGCCTCGTTTTAAAGCAATTAGATATATTGAAATTTACTTAAAGAAAATGCCCTGTTTTCTTCATGCATCAGTCTTATGTTGTTTATTATTGAACATGCTAATTAACTGTTAATATTATTTGTTTCTCTTTTTAAATGACAAACTTTGGCGTTCTACACGCAAATTTTTACTCTCTAAAATTCATATCCCATATGTGAAGAACTAAAACAATACAAAGGACATCATTGAATCATCTGAACTAAAATTTGAACAAGCGTTAAAACAATAACAAATTTCACAAGCTTTGTTTGCAATCTCTATAGTGTAATAGACGAGTTAGTGTGGGTATAATTTTTTGTAAGATACCTATCTGATTGTTGATAATATTATGTATTATAAAACTGTTTTTTACTTCGTTTCTAGCTATTTATTGCAATTATCAATAGAGCATATCGATATATTTTAAAAACAATTGTTATTAGACCGCCTCTAGTTTTTCTACTTTGTATGTTATTGTCTTTGCATTTTGGCCGGTAAAATGTGATTATCTTGCTTTTCTTGATATTTACTATTTTCAAATTCTTTTACTCTTCAATCTTCAATCCATATGTTCTTTGTCCCTTTGATGGTTTGTTTCTACGTAGCTTTTTGATGCTTCTTTTAATCAGTTTGTCCTGCATGTTTTTCGCTTTTGGTTTTTCATTATTTTCTTAAGTTCACAGGGTTCTTTTGCTGATTCGTATATTATTTCGTTTAATTTTTTCCATTTTCATCTACTAATCCCCTGTGATTAATCTTTTCGAATTTTTGTAGTGTCTTATTTATTTTATTTTGGCAGATGTCCCTTATTTTGTTTATATTCCTATTAATAGAGTGCTGCCAAAAAACCATTACCTGTATTTCTTGGATCTACACTTACTATATTAACTATTAGAAATTTGATTTTTGTTGTTTAAAAATATCTCCAGTCTACAGGTGATTATAATTATATTAGAAAATAATTGAATTTCTTGAAATATATTATAAGCTTTTAGGAATTGAAAGGTTAATAACAAAGGCATTTATGAAATCCATGATTATTCATAATTTACGAACAGTAAATAAATAACCCATCACTTAAGGTATATATTGAAATGCCTAATTACCATATTTGACTGAAACTGTCGATAACTTTCTCTTAATATTATGTCTAATCTTTTAGCCTTTTTGGAAATTTCCCATTCATAAAGACCAGTTACATACATCAGTAATTCCTATTATATTCGTTAAAGTAATCATTTCAATATGTACGCCTTGTCTTTATGTTTTGAATTAATAATCCGCCAACTAATATTCCACTATTTTCGTTTTTGTTTTGCGAATTTCGGTTGAATATCGTATATTTTTTTGTCATTATTAGACACAAATATTTAACCAAAGCATAAAGGTGACACACATTTCCCTGACGTGTTGGGAGAATACTTGAGTCTACGTCAAAATGCATGATATATAAAATTCCAACAATGATTTTTGTGCTTAATTTCAAATTACGCTGACGTAACTTGGAAATACGCGGCATGGTGCAGTTTGATGCGACTACTACTTTTTTTTTAATTTGATTTGAACCCAGTCTGAGAGACTTGCACACTTTTTAGAATGACATTCGAGTGTTACAATTCATTGGAGCAAGTTGTATTGATTCGTGTTATCAGGAATCACTCCACCGCGCTCCAGGCCATCCCTTTTCCCCCTATAACACTCTGATGCGCGATAGGGGCACAACTATCAGCCAAATGCTTTTCGAGTGGAAGTCCTGGGTACAAGAACTCCAACACGATATCTTAACCAGATCAATGCAGGCTAGCGTGAGGCTTTTCCTGCTCTCTCTAGTGACATATCATCGAACTGAAATTACTTGATCTGAAAATAAACATCAATTAATAACATTTTCCGAAAACAACGTCCGAAAAACTGTAGCGATTATAGAATGATAAGCCTTATGAGCCACACTTTGAAAATATTTCTACGCATCATCCACAGTAGAATCAGAGATAAATGTGAAGAAGATCAGGATGAAACACAATTTGGCTTCAGAAATGGACTGGGAACTCGGGACGCCCTCTTTGCACTAAATGTATTACTGCAGAGATGTCGAGATCAAAGTAAAGACGTCTTTGCTGTATTTATTGACTATGAAAAGGCCTTTGATCGAGTACAGCATCACAAATTAATTACAATATTAAAAGATAAAGGAGTTGATAGTCAAGACATACGATTCATAGAAAAGTTATACTGGCGTCAAACAGCGACAGCTTGCATAAACGGAAAATCAACAGAAATATGTAAAATACAAAGAGGTGTCAGACAGGGTTGTATACTATCCCCACTGTTATTTAATTTATATTCAGATAGAATATTTAAAGAAGCGCTGCATAATTTGGAATGGGGCGTGAAAGTTAATGGAATTCTGATAAATACAATCAGATATGCAGACGATACAGTTATTTTAAGTGATGACATGAATGGATTACAATGCCTTTTAAATGCCATTGATTAAATGGGAAGAGAGTTTGGCCTAAACATAAACTGTTCAAAAACAAAACACATGGTGTTTAGCCGTTTAGCACATCAAGATGCACGATTACATGTTGATGGTCATATAATTCAAAGTCAATTTCTGACACAGTTATTCAACTCTATAATGAGATTAGGCCACTTCCCATCACAATGGAAACTAGCACAAATAACAATGATACTAAAACCAGGAAAAGAACCAGAAAGTGTACAGTCCTACCGTCCTATTAGTCTTCTTCCAGTGGTATCCAAAGTTTTTGAAAAGCTGACACTTACTAAGCTAATGCCTATACTAGAAAACAAGAAACTAATACCACCACACCAATTTGGGTTTATAAAACAGCATTCAACGATACAACAGGTACACAGAATTGTAGAGAGAATCAACGAGGACTTTGAACATAATAGGTACTGCTCGGCGGTATTCCTGGACGTAAGTCAGGCATTTGATAAAGTCTGGCATAAAGGCTTATTATGTAACCTAAAACAAAATTTACCTACAAATTACTATATACTCTTAAAGTCCTATATCACCAACAGAAACTTCCAGGTAAAGTATGAGAATGAATACACAAACATACAACAAATTCTCGCTGGGGTGCCCCAAGGAAGTGTACTAGGACCTATATTATACCTTATATTTACTGCTGACCTACCGACAGAAACACACATAACTACAGCTACATTTGCGGATGATACGGCAATAATATCGTCGAACAAAAATCCCAAAATAGCCTCAGAAATCTTACAAAATAATCTAAATCAAATCCAACAATGGACGACAAAATGGAGAGTCAAAATTAATGAAAACAAATCGCTACACCTAACATTTACCACGCGTAGGGAAACATGTCCGGCTGTTTACTTAAACGGTACAGGAATTCCACAAGGGGATGAAGTCAAATATCTAGGTATGTACTTGGACAGAAGATTAAACTGGAGGAAGCATATATTTACTAAGCGAAAACAACTGGGTCATAAGTTAAGAACCATATATTGGCTGTTGGGCAAAAAATCAAAACTATCAACCGAAAATAAAATATTAATCTACAAATCCATCCTAAAACCAGTGTGGACTTATGGGATAGAATTATGGGGAACCGCCGCACATTCCAACATTGAAATAATACAAAGATACCAGTCCAAAACATTGAGATCAATACTAGGAGTTCCATGGTTCATAACCAATGAAGCCATTCATCGGGATGCCGGACTATCATATGTCAAAGATGACATCAAAAAGTGCGCGAAAAAACATAAAGAGAAACTTAAAGTGCATCCAAACGTGTTAGCAAAAAGTTTAGTGAATAAACCGCGTACTGTTCGTAGGCTAAAACGAAAAGTTCCGTTAGAGTTAAGTGAACAATAGGTTCTAAATTAATGTGTACAAGTCTATGTCAGAAATAGTCAGTGTTGTAGGCTAAGTTTTTAAAAAAAGGGGTGCATCACTGGATGCCTCCCTACATGTCATTCCAAATTATTGTCAGTCCTATTACTTATTGTCTATTATCTACCTAAATATTTAGGTTTAGATTGTACAGATAGATTGTAATAAATGTGGGGTTAATAAAAAAAAAAAAAAAAAAAAAAAAAAAAAAAAAAAAAAAAAAAATATAATTCAAAGAGTGTCCAGTTTTAAATATCTTGGTTGCCATATTACCGAACAATTAGACCCAGATCAAGAGATAAAATGTAGAATCGAGATAGCCCGCACGACATTTTTAAAAATGAGGTCATTCTTCTGTAATGATAAATTGCAACTTCGACAGCGCATGGTTAAATGCTACATTTGATCAGTCCTCTTATACGGTGTCGAAGCATGGACATTAAAAATATCCACGATTAATCGTCTGGAGGCCTTTGAGATGTGGCTGCACAGACGTATACTAAAAATTCCATGGACGGCTATGCTGACAAATGTGGCAGTCCTTGAAAAAGCAAATGCTGCTCGCGAGCTGCTTGATAACATCAAATGTAGAAAGATGGCCTATTTTGGACACGTAGTAAGGGGAGACCGATATAATATTCTTCAACTTATTATGATGGGTAAAATCGAAGGACGCGGAGGAATTGGTAGAAAGCAGGCCTCTTGGTTGAAGAATATCAGGGAGTGGACAGGAATAAAGAAAGCTGAGCAACTATTTAGAATAGCTCGAGACAGAGACAGTTTCGCCATGTTAATCGCCAACGTCAAGAGGACTTGATAGGGCACGTTAAGAAGAAGAATAAAATTTTCAGTGCTGCTTGCTGGGGCTTCTGTTGGTTGATCTACGAATTATCTAGACTTTATGTGTTTGCCAGGATTTGCTGTTTTGGTCTTTTGTGCTTCTATCGATGGAACGCATCATATCTAATTATCTTTCGCAGAATCGGGCTTGGGTGATTATCTTGTTCTGCAAACCTAATTCTGGCTTTTTCTGCCATTTTATTTGTCATCCTTACTTGTTGCAGTTCTCTAAACCGAAAATGTTCACCGACGTATCTGTTTACATTTTACCGCTTCTCTGAGAATGTTATTGTGGGCTACTTGTATTTTCTTTTTATTTGAATTGCTTATGTGTCCCTATGCGAAAGATGCATATGTGATTATTGGAAGTATGATGCTGTTTATTAGTCTCACTTTCGTCTTTATGCGCAGTTTTCTTTTCTTCGTTCTGAATCCTCTTATTGCTGCTCTGGCTGTTGCTGTTTTTTGGACGGTTGCGCCCACGTGTTGCGTGAAGGTTAAGTCTTGGTCCATAGTGGCTCCTAGGTTTTTCACTTATCTTGCTATTATATTAACAGCTGCTAATTTGGGGTTTCTCTTTTCTTTTTCAATATGATTGCTTGTGTATTCTCTGAATTGATTGCTATTTTCCATTGGATACAACATTCTTCAATGTTATCCAATGCTGTCTGTAGATTGTTGACTGCTACTTCTTAAGGTTCTGTGTTTTTCCTTAATCGCTGTGTCGTCTGAATACAGGCTGAATAGTGTTCCTGGTGTTCTTCGAACATCTGCGGTGTATATTGTGTACAGTAGGAGTGACATGACTGCTCCCTGTGGCACTCCAGAGCTCCGTGCTCAGATAGTATTTGTCCTATTCGTACCCAGAAGCTTTGTTTGCTTAAGTACGAAGAGATCAGTCTCGTCATGGCTTCGCTGTATCCGTAGTCTCTTATTTTGTATATTAGGCGGTTATGTCAGACTCTGTCGAAGGCTTTGCTTACATCCAGGAACGCTGCTCCTGTGTACTGTTTTTCCTTAAATCCAGGTACTTCTATCGCATCGAGGAGCAAAGGTCATGTCAATTGAAGGGTTCGAAAACGTAAGGGGTTTAGTATATTTTTAATTGCAATTAGTGATTTACAAAAAAAAGATGCTTTTCTAGCATGTTCAGACAAATTCTTTACTTATATATATATATATATATATATATATATATATATATATATATATATAATATATATATAACCATAGAAATGGGAAAAAACTTCATCAGACGGGAGATAGTAGAATTTGATTTTTGTCATTTGACATACCACTTAAACTGCCGTTCATCTTCTATCAATGGAATCGTTATATTTTGGAACTCTTTAAACTCTCGCTCCAGTTTGATACGATACCCCATTCTCTGACGAGTAAATCGATAGAGATTATTAGATAAGAAGCTTTACAAAAGAATAACTTTACGATTGTGTTTGTAAAATTAAGATATATTTTCGAAAGAAACATATGTAACTTTATGCATAAAACAGATGATATTAAACGGAATATGAGATATAGTTAGACGGAAATACAAGAGGGGGAGTAGTAAAAAACTGAATACAGTCCTAGAGTCAGTAAACGTAGCCTAGAAGCACCACTCATAAGATAACAACATGATGTCACAAAAAGAACAAAAACTTAAATAATTGCAATAAAAAATCAAAAAATGTATGTTTAGCATTTGATTGAGCATTTTTGCCTCATTATAATTTTATTTGTACTAACCTTTTATGGTCACCAATAAGAGATACAATGCACCCAATTAATACTGAACGTATACCCATCAATATTTTAAAGTAACTGTGCTCTCTGATTAACAATTTCTTCTTTTTTTTTAATCTTTTATACTATTATCATAACATCATGTAGGAAATCATAATATTTGATTTATTAGTTTTAAAAAAATGTTAATTGGTAATTCTCGTGTAATACTGTTCATATTTTTGTTTCCAGTACTGTGTGCTTCATGTAACTATTAACCTTGAGTTAATAAATAATCTCCAAGCTTTGTTCCGAATCATTATCTACTAAACTGGTTGTTTCAGATACAGTTAGAATAGACAGGCAATTAAAATTAAATCCTTCTTCAGTTTGATACCGCATCACATTCCACGTTGTCGTACGCAGCATATTTTCAATGCAAAATACAAAACCTCGATCGACTCGTATTCCAATAACGTGGAAACTTAGAATGCACAAAAGATTCTCGACAAGATTTATTTTGTATTAATGGACTTCCTGCTTTGGTACACAAACGTGTTCTATTAGCGATGAAATAATTACATATATTAACATTAACAATAGATCTATATATTCGTATTGTCTTCCTTACATTAAACGTTTTACTAATTTTAGAAATAAACTGGAAAAATTTGTGATTCGTTTTCTAATATAGTTTACCTTTGAGTGAAATTTCGGTGTGATTTATTTATTTGTAATTTTCCGAAAAAGTGGTGCTATACCTAGTTCGATTAAGGTAATACATGGATCCGTTCGTAGATTTCTGAAACATGGGAATCCTCTAGGACTAGGACCTATGGTGCATTTAGCATATACATGTCAATTGTCAGTATTCCCAACACTGAAGAGTTGAAGTATTTTGCCAGGGCCATAAAGTTATAGTTAGTTAAATTCAATTTTAAATTCAATAGATTTATTGAAAATATGATTAATAACTCGTGATTGGTTTAGCGCGTGTACAATTCGTATTTTAAATGTCTATAATATAAAAACCTGGGCGTTCAGAGGTATTAACGTATATCCCTATTTTGTAATCACAACTATTTAAGCTACTAATGAAGCAGAACAGACTTTGCATTTAGCTTTATAAAATATTAGTGGGATCTCGAGTTAACCATTGTCTAAAGTCAGCTTCATTTAACCAAGACTCCCCAAATTTTTGTGCTGTTTTAGTATTTTCTTTTTCGGTGGAGTATTTTCTTCATCTGATGGTTCAGTCATATTTTGATCAATTAAACAATGAGATCTTCTATCATCTATAATTTTATTATCTTTAGTTGACTCTCAATACACATAGTTTCCAAAAAAGTATCAAATTAAAATATACTATAGACGTTTTCATCTTTCTTGGCGTGTGCGTGTAAAAACACTTGCAATAAGTTATTTCATATGTCTTTTCTTGTCTAAGCTCGATTCGTTTACCTCCTCCAGTGGCAGCTATCTGTATTCGTAAAGAGGCCGAACTTATCACCGACACCGTATCGGCCAAACGCATCGGTGTTGTTGCTACAATACTGGGAGACGTGAGTGGTCTCTTCATTCCCTTCTCATCGCACTTTACGATGACAAACGTGATTCGCACAATTGAATTACGCATCTGTGTATCAGAGAGAGACGAATATTAAAAATTCCGTAGTAGCTTATTTCAGGCACACGCCAAGAACGATGAAACCGAGTGTATTTATGTATTTGTTTTTTTACCGATACACAAGTACGTTCTTCTTCTTTTTGTCTAGACATGACTATTGTCTGTTTTTAAATGTACATCCAGTAAGTTGTCGTTCCATCGTTGTCGTGGTCTTCCCACTGATCGTCTTCCTGTTGGGGAATCATCTCTTGTCGTCTTTACGACTCTATGTGTTGTCATTCAGCTTATATGATTCGTTCCATTCTACTTTTATATTTCTTACCCAGTCCTTGATATCTTTAACCTTGCATCTCCATTGTATACTTCTAGTTCTGCACCATAGTGTCTTACCGTCGTGTCGATTTTTCTAAAAGTTTTCATCTCTTGTATTCTAGTATTTTTTTTGTCGTCCTTTCTATGTCAGGTCTGTTTCTGCCGCGTATGTCATTATTGGTCTGATGATTGTTTTGAAAATTCTCTCTTTCCTTTCTTTTTCCGATATTTTTATTTCTCTATCAATATATTGTTTCATTCAGGCAACCTGTTACTCTGTTTGGTCTATTCACTTGATCGAGCTTTCCATAGCCAAATAGTGTAATGTCTAGATATTTCACCTTCAACACTTAGTCTATTATCTGACTTTCCAGTTCTAAGTTACATTTTAGTAAATTTGCTGTTATAACTCTGCATGTTGTCTTTTTTGGGGATATAACATGTTAAATTTTCTGGCGGTTATATTAAATTGGTGCATCATACGTTTTAAATCATCTTCACTTGAGAGAGTAGTATTGCGTCGTCTGCATAGCAGATTATTTTAAATTACTTTTCTCTCATTTGCTTTCCTTTTTATGTTCTTACTTTTTTATTACTTCATTCATGATCAGTTTGAACAATAGAGGACTCAAGGAAACCCCTATTTTATCCCATTGCCAGCTTGAATTGGGTCAGTTTTGACTTTTCAAAACTAACCCAATCGAACTAAACCAAACTTAGAAATCAAGCCAAAAGTAGAACTTCTTCTACTTTTACTTTTATTGTGTTGTTCAGGGACATATTTTCGATTTTTTTGTTACTTAGTGAAAAATTCTTCTAATAATTAATTTTATCTGACTCATTTATATTGACAATTCAGACATACATTATACATTTTAAAGTAGACGACTTTAAAATGATATTGCCAATATTTTTGAGTTACGCTCCTGGGACGACTTTACTTATAAGATAGTTCATTGGATTACATGAAATCAACTTTAACTTGAGAATATCCGCCAGAAAAAAATCATAGCATGTAATTCGTCTTTAAAAAGACAAACACATTCCATGATGACAGTAAAATTCTCCTGTTAGTGATTCTATAGTAAATTATGAGGGAAAAACCAGGTAAAAAACCTCATAATGCTATCCTGATATGGTCATAAGTATTTGGTCAGGCATTTAATTTACCCTCAATAAACACTAAATTCTGATTTTATATGTTACTGACTTACTAATACTGGTATTTTCATTTTAATAACTTCCTCTTTCAATATGGATAACCAGATACTACTACATTCACTAGAGTGATAATAAGAATTTGATAGATCTCAAATATGTAATTGTGTCGCAAATTCCTCGTCAGAATGTAGTAGGATCTGGTTACCCATATTTAAAGAGGCAGTTATTAAAAAGAAAATACCAGTATTAGTAAGTCAGTATCATATAGAGGATACATCATTTATGTTTTTTAAATAACAAACATATAGAATCAGAATTTGGTGTTTATTGAGGGTAAACTAAATGCATGACCAAATACTTACTATGGCGGGATAGTATTATGAGATTTTTTACCTGGTTTTTCCCACATAATTTACTATGGAATCACTAACAGGAGAATTTTACTGTCATTATGGCATGTGTTTGTCTTTTTAAAGACAAATTTCATGCTATGATTTTTTCTGACGGATATTCTCACGTCAAAGTTGATTTCATGTAATCGAATGAATTATCTTATAAGTAAAGTCGTCCCAGGAGCACAACTCAACAATATCGGCAATATCATTTTAAAGTCGTCTACTTTAAAATGTATAATGTATGTCTGAGTTGTCAATATCTATGAGTCAGATAAAATTAAATTATTAGAAGAATTTTTCACTAAATAACAAAAAAAAAACAAAATTTGTTTAATTTATTAATGTTTGTATTTTGAGAACGATTTCCCGAGTGAAAATTGAAACGTCAATAAACTTACTTTAACCTTTACTTGTGGCTTATTCCCATATAAATAGTAATTACATATTTTCGATTGTTTTGATTATTTCTAGAAGTATCTCTCTTGTGTACAATAAGTGGATAACGTCCTTTAATTTGACGCTTTCAAATGCCATGTTTGGTTCCACGAAACGTAGATATGATGGTTTCTTGTATACTAATGATTTTTCTTGTACTTGCCTCCTTATAAATATAACGTCGAACATCATCCCGAGCTAAAACCTTGTTGTTCTTCTGCTATTGTTATAATTTCATTCGGTTTAGTTGTTATCACTTTGGTTGTTAATTTTAGTGCTGTGTTTAATAAATTAATTCCTCTGTAATTTTCTGAGTCCGATTTGTCTCCCTTTTTGAAGAGAAATTTAAGATGCTTGATCTTCATCTTGGATTAGTTTTATTAGTTGTTTAGTCCCATCTGGTCCTCCTTTCTTTAGTAGTTCATTAGGTATTCTGTCCTCTCCTGGTGATTTTTATTTTTGAATTTTCTTAATGCCTCCTTTACCTCTTTCTTCTCAATATTTATTTCTTCGCTTGTCATCACTTCTGATGTTGGTAGCTCATTATCGTCACCTTTAGCAAATATGGATCGAAAGTAGTCTGCCCATGTTTCCTTCTGAATGTGTTTCGTTTTTATTAGTTTATCTCTTTTCTTTGTTCTCTGATCATTCCCTATATTCCTTTTTATGTTCCGTAGAAGTCGTGTTCCATCTTGAAAAGCTCCTTCAGTTATAGCATAAGTTATAACAATAAACATAATCTATCATAGATCTTTGTCCACGGTTACTGAATATTTGTGTTGGTCTGTGTGGTCAAAAATGTGTTTATTCCAAGTTCGTTATTCGTGCAAAAGTTTATCATCAGTTCTTCATTTATGTATTTCACATTCTCGTTATAAGTACAAGTACTACAAGTAATTCAAGTAAACACAGGATAGTTCACTATTTCACTTCACAATCTACATTTATATAGTTTAATTTTATCAGGAGTGCTGAGTCTAGTCCAACAATATCTTGGATGAATCACTCTTACAAACGAAATCTGGCACCGTAAACTGTTGAAATTGAAATGACTTCGTCATTTCATTATTATTATTTTTTTTTGATTGAGGTATTTTATTAGAAATTACTTCCATCGTAAAAATATGGTTTATGAAAATTACAGTAGATTAAGAATTATTGTATATTCATGATAGTAAAAAGGAATGCAATTCTAGTATGTCTACTTTAATTCTAGTATGGTTGCTAACACTGATACATACTCGAATACATTAACCTTCCACCAAAAAATAACTGTCTTGAAGTCGGTTTGAATTACTTTTATTAAAATCACTCGTCCGATTTGGATATTGTTTGAAAAAAATTCCAATGAATTGGAATACTTGAATTGATTCGTAATGTTTGAAATTGCAAAGTGGTTCTTCCATAAAATGTTGTAACGATTTTTAAATCAAGCGGTGTAGGCTTTCACGACTAGTGTAATACTAAATTATTTTCGGGGTTTACATGCCGTGGTCTGGAATTATTTCCTAAAATTCCGTCTGCAAGTACTTCAGATATCAGAAGGAACGACAATGCTTTGAAGTGTCTTCCACTAACCTAAAGTTCTGTTCTTTATCATCCTTGTTGTTTTTCTTGTTTGGATTTTTTATATTGTGGCTGTTGTTTTCTCTTGTGTGTACCATATGTAGGCATCTTCTGACTCTTCTTCAGGGTGTGTTTATGGTATTTTCTTGTATATAGTAGACTGCCTGCTACTAGTGTTTAGTTGATGTAGTTGTGGTGTCGTTTGGTGGTGGAAGAAGGAAAAGCAGCCGCAGACCAAACTTCGGGAAGACAGCATTCCAGATCACGGCCTATAAATCCGTAAAACTTCTTTATGTTCCTGTTTCTATCGGTAATGCACCATGATTAGTAATAATCATCTTTGAATTTCTGATCATTCATTAGGCTTATGAATAAACTAAGTATTAAGTGCAACATTAGTTGTAACCAGAACAAATAATATCCACCAATCTCTTTTAAATTGTCTATTCACAGTTGTGTACTTTCCACTTGAAAAGGTTTAAACTAATGCTCTCTGTACTTTTATCTAAAAAACTGTACAAAAGTTGTCTGGTAATCTGGTACTGGAAAACTATGCATTTTGGAAATGGATAATGCCAATCGTCATAATATACATCTGCATGGAAACATTATTCTATTAGTCTAGGCGGGATCTGTTTTGGATTGGACATTTTCCATAGGAAGCTATTTTTTGCTGGAATCCCTTCAGGATGTGCCCAATATCGATAATCACGATATGCGCCAGTCGCAAACCCTGTGCTAATTTTTTTATTTAACAGAGTCTGAAAACAATCGAAAATTTCTCATTTTTTTGCTCCCATTTTTGTTTATAATTCGGAAAATATTGATCCCACAGAAAAAATTATACGAAGTTAAAAGTTTCGCTATTCAATTTTACACAATATTTTGTTAGCTAGAAATTGAAAATTAAATGTTTATTGTTCAAAACATAGCAATAATTGGACAAAAAAGTACAAAAAAATTAAGTTAATCCTTTAAATGTTTTCGACTTTCTAAACTTGACATACAAGGTCCATATTCCGCATAGAAAAACTTTTTAATATGTTTAAAACGTGTGCTAATAAATTTTGTTAAGATCGGTCGGATAGGTTTTGCATAATAATTTTACAATCCAGCCTACTGGAAAAAATCTTAAATTTTCAAATTTATAGTAGGCCTTAAATAAGGCCCTCAGATAGTTGTAAATTTTTTTACATACAAAGGAAGGCTCAAACTTTCAAACGCTTTTTGTACAATTCAAATCTGTTCACTAGGAGAGCTTAGAAATTTTTTAAAAATTTTAAACATTTTTTAGGCTTATAAACAAATTGAATAACTTTACGAGCTTTAAACATATCAATTAAACATGTCCATTGTGGTCTGAATTTCTGCAGATCCCGCCTAGTCTATATATATATATATTTATATATATATATATATATATATATATATTATATATATATATATATATATATATATATATATATATACCTAATTCGTGGTTTTCGAGGTGTGCAATACCATTTTTACTTTTTTTTTCTAAAAAAATCTACTAACTATAATCTATACCAACTTCTATAAAAATCTATACCAACTTGTCGGATTTACAATTCATTTAATAGCCTACTCTAATGATGATTTTTTCGACGGATTATTTATATTTATTCGACGGTAATATTTAATATTATCTATCAAATTCCGATTATTTTTGCATTTCGGCAGCTTTTATTTTTGAAGTTTTCATCAGGTCCAAATATTATTTTTTCCAATTAAGTTGACATTGTTCCCACATGAAAATTACAAATAAGAATAAAAATGGGAAAATCATATTTGTGACACTTTCTTGTAAATTAATGGTTTAAAAGAAATTCCTATGAATATTTTTCAAAATATCCACTTTTATCGCTACTATAACCAATATCTCAAAAATAGGTACTTTTTATATATTACATACATTATTTCACAGCGTTTGATTAATCACAGATAGATAACGCGTCTGTTGTTATTATAGTTGTTAAATTGTATCATGTACCGAAGGACGTACGTGGATTTCCTGTGAATATATCATCAAAATGTCCATTTTAAAACAGAATACAAAATAAACAGTTGTGTTGATAATGCATGCTCTGTGCTCTACTGGTTTTACCAAACCACGTTTAATAGAGGTGTTCATTGGTAGTATTTTGTGGTATTCGTTACTAATTGATTCAATTGTTATATTATACAGTATACACTCCATTAATTGTACACTCTAAAGTAAAAATAAAGTTTTAATTGAAACAGAAATTGAAATTTAATTACTAAACTGTCAATGTAAACAAAGTAACATGTAAAATTAATTACATGCAAGCCAAAGTAGGTATTTTGTAGAAATGATTAAAATACTTTTTTCGACAACTCACATTGAAATTAACTTTTGAAACTATTATTATACAGTAGACAAGTTATATAAATGTAACAGAAGAGAATACAATTACTTCGTGTTTTTAGTTGGAATGACTTAACAATGATAAAATAAACACAAACAGAATATCTGTAGTTAAATATGTATGTGATTAAGCCACAATTAATTGTAATGAAAATTAAATTTTTAACTAACTAATATATGACGTTTCGATTTCCACTTATTACATTACAATTTTCATTACATTACAATGGACGGTACAAAACAAGAAAGGTAAAGAATACAATCAGCCGAAAAGAAAATTTTTAAGGAAAACGAAAGGATTAACATTGAGAGACCAAATCAGAAATGAGGATATAAGGGCCGAATTAAATATATTTTTGAAATAACAGAATACAACAAAACACGTTCTTCTTCTTCTGGTTCCTATCCGTTTCGGATGTTGGAAATCATATTGGCAATCATAACCTTGCTCACTGCGGCTCGAAACAGCTCCTTTGAGGTTTTCTTAAACCATGTTCCTTAATTCCACAGCCATGATATTCCGGCTCCTTCTACCGGGTCCTCGCTTACCTTTGACTTTACCTTGCTATATAGACTGCAGCAGGGAATAACGGTGCTGATTTCTCATAACGTGTCCCAGATATTGCAATTTTATACGTTTGATCGTAAACACAATATCAGGTTCCTTCTTCATTTTTCCTAGAACTTCCTTGTTCGTGATCCTTGCTGTCCATGATATTCTCAGCATTCTTCTATAAAGCCACATCTTAAATACTTCAAGTTTTTTAATAGTGGTGTCTGTAAGCGTCCATGCCTTCGCCCCGTACAACAACACAGAGAAAACATAGCATCTCAAATGTCTCATTTTTGTATCTAGGGATATGTTGTGACTTTTGAAGACGGCGCTCATTTTGTTAAAGACCGTTTGCCTTTCCTACGCGACACTTTATTTCCTGTACATTGCTCCACTGTTCATTTATAATAGTTCCCAGGTAGCAATACTATTTTACTCGCTCTATCTGCGTCCCAATAATGTATAGATGAGCCCCGTTTATATTCTCCTTGCTAATAATCATTTGTTTCGTTTTGTGGGTATTAATGTTTAGTCCGTACTGTTGACTGTACTCGTTTATTCTCTCCATTAGTCTCTGAAGTCCCTCTAAACTATCTGCTATCACTATGGTGTCGTCGGCATAACTAACATTGTTTACTCTTTCACCATTTAGAAGGATGCCTTCGTCTATTCCGTAAAGAGCCTCGTTAAAAATTGTCTCTGAGTACACTTAACAAAACACGTTAAAATGGAGAAAACATATTGAAAAAATTAATTAAGATAGATCGGTAAAATATAAAACAAGAAGAAGAGACGTGGAACTGCTCCGAAGAAGATGGCAAGCCTGAGGATGGAGCAGGCTGAAGCGTAATAATGAATTGAAGAAGTATAAGTAGAATAAAGATGGAGTTGCTACTACCTATAAGATGATATCTTTGACTGGTGAAGTGATTATGAAATGAGACGCAATAGTTTTAAATGCAGTTGAGTTAGATTTAATATGGATGAACTGTAAGGAGGTATGTAATGTGTTGTGCGATAGAAAGATTTCAGTGAAACAGACATAATCGGGTATAAAACCAGCTGTTATGTACTGCACTAAATGGTGGTAAACTCGAAAGATAAATGAGCAACGAATGCATGGTTTAGAAATGAAAATACTTAGGATGATATTCATCCACTGTGAAAAATCGTCAAGGGCCAAGTGTTAGGAAACGGTAGAAAAACAAGACCAACCTAGACCAACGAAGACCTGGTAGAAGATCATTATTAAACAAGCCGATCTTGATTAGTGATAATGGCAAAGAAATAACGGTATATGTAATAGTTAACTAAAATTTATAAAAAGACAAATACATTATTAGATAATCTTTTTAATAAAAATTTCAGAAATTTGCAATTACATTATTACTAATAATATCCAATGTTGGATATTATTAGTAACTGTAGTTAAATCTCATTTTAATACTTCGATCGAACATGTCAGTTATTTTTCATTCGTCTTACAAGTTTCTCTTTAACTCTCAAGAAAGTCTATATTTTTTCTGACTATTTGGTTTTGTGTCTAGCTAACTTCTATATTTATGCTACATTTTGCGTACAATGTTTCTATTTATAACAAATTACACATAATCTACATCTATTATATAAAATTTTCACTCTAGATTTTAAAAATTCGTGTCAGTTCGTTTTGCTTTTAATACTCTCGGGTATTGTTTTGATCTTTTTTTAAGAAAGTTAGCTTTTCAATTAAGACATGCTCTGAGTATTCGCTGCAACTTCTTCTCTATTTTCTTCCATTGAATATACAGATAATCCTTAACAAATGTAGAATAATTATGGAACTTGATTGAGACTGTAGAAGAGGTTTGGCTATAAATATATGTGACAGCGACTGAAGAGTATAAAACTAGTACCATTTGCTAAGTTTTTTTTAATATAAGGGGACTTAACAAGTGCTGCGCCCATAGTTTAGTGGCTACGTACTAAGTTACTAAGCCGGTCGACCCCCAGATATTTTTCAATTTCTAATTTAATTGAGTGGCACCGTGCTTTGGAGGGCACGTAAAATCGTCGGTCCCGGTGGTTAACACCAAAACCTAATTCAGAAGGTTACACAAATGGGAGATGTACAATAAGTTAATTGGCTGGAGTACGAGCAGTTATAACAAACGGCTTCCCGAAAACAACAAACAGAAACTTAACAATTATTAAAACATAAGGTGGATTTGAATGTAAATTATTACCTCCTCTATGTTTTTCCAGAACTTGAAATATGTTTAAAATTTAAAGTACATATTTATAGCGAACCTCTTACTAAATCTTGTTTTTTATTTGGAATTCACTTCATATAAGATAATAATCTTTCAAAGAAAACTTGAGTAACACGTAAAACATCCTAGTATAATGAAAATTAAAAATGATCCGTATTCATATCTTCAGTTATTTTAAAACAACGAATACTCAAACTCAAGTAACGAACAGTTACATTTCCGCCGTCACTGTGCAGCTGGTTTTACCAAACCACGTTTACCATTCTTGTCGCAGGCACGTTACCGACTCGGTACTTTCAATTTCCTTATGAGGAACGCTTAAAGACTTAAATAAAAGTTATTTTTTCAAAACTGTGCGGTCGAGTGGAGTAGTGATGAAAAAAGAGCTGTCAAGAAAAGTTATGGTGGTTATTTGTGTCGGTTGTGACATCTGAACGTGTTTAGAGAATAACTTTATGAAACGTTTAGGTTCATTAAGAGAAATATTGTGTGATAAGTCATTTTCAGTGTCAAGAACAAAGGTTGTTTATGCGTTTTTCTTGTTGTGAATAACATTCTAATGGGTGGAAACAGTAAATCGTGTTGTTACATTTTGAGTGATGTTTTAAGGAATGAAACATGATTGGTATGTACTCAAAATAAGTCAAAGTTATAAAAAGAAATAATAAAGAAAAATGTTTTATTTATTATTTAATTAAGAGAGTGAAGGCTCCTTTTCATTATTAATAAGAAATAGAAAAGAAAATGCATATAAACAATTCTTATTGTTGGGTTATTTTAAAAATTGTTGTCTTACTCGGATTTAATTTAAAAAAATAGTAATAGCATTAAAATGCCACAAGAATATAGCTTGAGAACAATTTTATTTTGAAGAGAAGAAACATCTTATGTTACTGTTTTTAACATTTCGTACGTTTAATGTAATTTTAATCTGTTCCTGGTATTTTTAATGTTCCGTTTTCGATGCATAATCTTTGTTTTTCTGATTTTGAATATGCTGATACTAAAAATGGCATTAGTTTTGTACACTTCATACTTATTTTATTTTTATGTTATTTAGATTCTGTTGAGTTAAAATATTTTTTTTTAGTCTAAAAATGTCTTAATAAATTATTCGAAGGTTTCCTCTTCAACTAATCGAAAAATGAATTTAACATCTGCAACTTCAAAGCAGTTTCTGGTGTTTCGAAGGTAGGCGTGTAGTTTTCTTCCTGATCCACTTGTACCTTTAATCTTGCTGGAGAGTACAAGTTTTAGGAATATACTAATAATGATCCAAGCAATATGTGCCCAAAATAAGCATTGCGCTCCTTACCTCATTGACGTTATAAATCTTGGTATCATGCTAGGAAAATAATAGATTCTTCTTCTTCTTGATGTGCCTATCCGTTACAAATGTTGGCGATCATTATGGCAATCTTTATCTTATCTGCAGCAACGCGGAAAAGCTGCACAGATGTTGTATTGAACCAGATTCTGAGGTTCTTTAACCAAGATGTTCTTGTTCCTGGATTCATTTTGCATTATAATATTCGTAGAGTGTGCTAACAATAACATGCCTCCTTTTAGCCTTCTTCCGAGTCCTAAAGTAGTACTTTTGCTCAAGAGAATTGTCTTGATCTTTATGAATTCTGATACTGCACTATGCATAAGTGATGTTATCTCCGGTAGTTGATCTAAGATTTCGGTGAACCCTTTATACACTGTGTGTCAGACAAATGGAATAAATTTGCTAATAAATAAATGAGGGAGTATTCGAAAAAACGGTCGAACACATCGGCGTTGATTAGTACAAGTTGCGCATTTTTTTTCCTTAAAAACTTTTTATACCGGGTGTGTTATAAGATGGCCAATACCAACTTGCTTATTTTAAATAGAACACCCTGTATATTAATTTTTAGATTCCTTAGATCATTTTGGACATTTTTTGAATACAATGTCCTATACCTATCTTTGACTATTTCGGAAATATTAAGTGAAACGCAAAAATTCACATTTAGAAAATAAAATTATTTATTTGTCGCAAGTCGCTACCACTGTCTTAATACTTTTTGCCCAATTTAGGTCTTGGTAATGATAAAGTAAGCAAAAACTATTTAAGCATTCCTTTTTATTGATATGTTAAAAAAAAACTTCGGTTTACTTTGGTTTAAAACGCCAATATTTTATTGTTCCATGACAAAAGTAGTTGTCAGTGCAATAGGCGTTTGAATTTCATTACCGCAAGCCAAAAAATGGTTCATTTAACAGCAATGCACAAAATTACAATTATACAGATGATTGCAATGAATCATGGACGCAAATGGAAGTAGCTCGTTTATTTCACGGAGCATTTCCTGATTTGCCGCACATATCTCAAGGGACAATTAGTAAAATAGAGAAGCAATTCCACGAGCTGGGCCATGTTAGGAAGATAAAAAAAGAAGCTGCCAATGCAATAAATAAGTGAGGATACCAAATTCGCTGTTATGCTTGAGTTTGGGGAACACCCACATACCTACATCTGTTCGAAAAGCAGCCCCAGTACTCGATATTAGCTATTCGTCGGTTATTCGAATATTACAAAAAAAGAAAATGCATCTCTATAAAATTATACCCACTCAGGAGCTCATGGAAGATGATTTTGACAGGAGAACGTATTTTTGTGAACAAATAATGGCAATGTAAGACAGCAATATGATCCAATTATGATGAGTGCACCTTTACTCTTTACGGTCATGCTAATCGGCGAAATTGTCGCTATTAATCAAGGAAAAATCCTCACTGGATGAGACAAGGTAATATTCAATACCCTGAGAAGGTTAACGTGTGGGCAGGAATTATTGAAGATCAGATCACAGGTCCCCTTTTCATAGATGACAATTTGAATCGCGACGAGTATTTAGTATTGCTCTAAAATAATGTAGTGCCAACGTTGGCCAACTTGTATCCTGATCCAGGAAGCCCACAACTTTCAGCGAATATAATATGGTTTCAACAAGATGGAGCATCGCCCCACTAACAAATTCATGTCCGACAGTACCTCAAACAAATATTTCCAAATCAGTGGATAGGGGGCGAGAATCGATGGAATGGTCACCACTATTTCCCGATTTGACGCAATTAGACTTTTTCTTTATTGGGATATGTGAAAAGTATTATATACCCACTAACTTAGCTGACTTACGAAGAAGAATCACGCTTGCGATTAGATCGATCACATCTGAGATATTAAATAACGTTAGAAGAAATTTCTAATCGCGCTTAAGGTGTTGCCAAGACGTTCGTGGGTAGCGTTTTGAACATCTTCCACATTGACATTATTGTTTAAATTTGTATTATTTAAAAGTTTTTGAAAATTTTGTAGCGACTTGCGGCAAATAGATAATTTTCTTTTCTAAATGTGAATTTTTGCATTTTACTGAATATTTCCGAAACAGTCAACGATATGTATAGGACATTGTATTTAAAAAATATCTAAAATGATCTAAGGAATATAAAAATTAATTAATATACAGGGTGTTCTATTTAAAATCAGCAAGTTGTTATTGGCTACCGTTATCTGATACACCCCGTATAACAAGTTTTTATGGAAAAAAATGCGCAACAATAAATACTAATCGACGTGTTTGACCGTTTTTTTTTTCGAATACTCCCTCATTTATGTATTAGCTAATTTATTCCGTTTGGCTAACACACAGTGTATAGTATTGTTTATTAAAATGTTTTTTTTTGGAATTATCATAAATTCAGTTTTTTTTTTTAAGTTTACACTGTAGTCGTTGCGCGTATGGTTTAGTGTTTGATACGAGTGTTTAAATATATTTATCTCTTGATTGAATCTGTATTTTAAATATCTTTATAATTATGTTTGAAAGATTGTGTCATTTATGAATCAGGTGTTGGTGAAATTTTGTCCATAGATCTTAATACCTCGTTTTTGGTGACGAAAATATGATTAGTTTTATTATATTTTTCGGAATTCTTATCAGAAATATCTAGCTATTTAACGTTACTGCCTCTAATAGCCTTTGTCAAGAATATAACTCTTTTATTTTCCGATATTATTACAAAAAAAAGACAGTAAGCGATACCGCAGACTAGCGCGAAGCTTTATACTATGTTTTCTGTATTTTTAAAATTCAATAAAGTAATTTTATTATTAACATTTTTTAGTATTAACAAAGCATACGTTCTTTACTTCTGACAGACCTGCCAAATTCAGACAAAATATTTAATTAATAATAAAATTGGGCCAAAGTATATAGAAAGTGCCGGTGAAGTTAGTTACAATGCAAATGAAAAGCATTTTTGAAAAGTCCAAATTGCGTTTGCGGTATAGCCATGTCCTTATTATGTATATGTTTTATGCCTTAAATATGCTTTGAAACATTACATTTTTATTATATTATTTTATGGAATCTGGTATTTTTTGAATACCACGAACGAATGAATATTTGTTTCTTTTGATATTAGTTGCAGTTAGTTATTAGAAAAAAATTATAATTGGCCATTGGTAGATTAGCGGATAAACTTGGCAATACCTACTGTCAAAACTTTCAAAACACTAGTTGCCATATTGCAACAGATGTTCAGCAGATTTCAATTTTATGACTATTTTCTTATAATTTTGGGATGAAATAGTACCTGAATACCGTTTTGTTAATGTATTTGTTAGTTACTGGAACTTGTTTAGATCGTCGTGTGAATTTGTGTTTTCGGTAAACAAAATTTCAATTTAAAATAATGCATAAAATAATTAAAATTATATCGCATTCTTCTTAGGGTGCCTGTCCGTTCCGAACGTTGGCGATCATTCTGGCTATGACGACTTTGGTTGCTATACGGAATAGTTGTATGTGTTGAGGTCTTTCTATCCCATTCTCTTAGGTTAGCAAGCAATGATATTCTACTTTGTCCTGGGGCCATTTTTCCTTCAATTTTACCTTGTAAAATGAATTGAAGTAGCTCGTATCTGCCTTGATTTCTTATTATATGGCCCAAGTACTGCAGCTTGAGGCCTTTCACGATGTTGATCAAATCCGCAGTTGTGTTTATCCTCCTCGACTTTGTCTGTCCATGGTATCTTCAAGATCGTTCTGTATGACCATAGCTCAAAAGCATATCTGTATATCGCATGCTCTTTCGTTATCTCTTACTAATACTACCTATATATAATTATATACAGTATATAAATAACAGTATAATTAAACCCTCTCGTGATCACTTTTCTTTTATTCTAATTTGACATATTTTTCCTTCTAATTTTTCTTTGTAGTGGAATTGTCTCTTTTTGAATTTTGTGTACTGGGATGTTATTAGACCAGGCGATATCTGTTTTAAGTTGGGTAAATCGTATATAATCCTATTTTTGCGTCAATCGCTTCGAAATATTATTAGAAATGATAATCTTTTATTAAGCAATTTGTGAAAAAAAAAAGAAATATTTATTTTTTTTTCTATTTATCTCTCGGCAGCTATGCATTAGAAAAAATTGTTAAAAGAAAATGTTCTACAATTAAATTTTCTTCAACATTATTTTCAAATTGAAAAAAATTATTATTATTACAAAATTATCAAAAACCTATTAAAAAAAGGTCAAAAATTAATGTTTTTTCAATAATTTTTTTCAGGTATTTAAAATCCACATACTTAGAACCTTTAAATTATTGAAAAATTCTTTTTAATATAAAAAAGGACTACTTACACAAAATTTCAACGTAATCTAGCAAGTATGAAAAAATTTTTGAATGCAAAAGAAAATTGAGGCATCTTTTTTTTTTCTTCTAAATTTATATCGAAAATTCATAAAGACGCTTTAATAAAACATTAAGATTGGCCAATTGGTTACGAAGTTATGATCGATCAAAGTTGACTGACATTTTCAACTGTAGTAGGAAGGTTTGAGGTGTTTTTAAACAGATATCTTTGTTGTGCCTAGTACATAGTAGATATAAATGTCTCGTTTTTTCTTTTATGCAACCTGATTAAAATTGATACTTTTAAAAACGTATTATTTTTTATTTACATGTTTTTACGTATAAATGAATATTCACTTCATAATTTTTTTAATACATTCACTTTAAATTTTAATTTTAATTAAATTATAACTTTATAATTAAACTTATAAAAATAAAAATTAATAGTTGTTTAATAAATTCCCGAGGCTCTCTCTCCTATTAAACGGTTTTCAATGATTCCAATTTTATTTGACAGACTGAATTCATTTTTATATGCAATTTTAAAATTTTTTATTGGCTCTGCATAATTTAGATGACAAAATTATTTTGTGAAAACTACTTTATTGAATATGCTAAAATGTTGTGCAGTATTTTTTTATATTAAAAAGATTTTCTGAGCAAATTTTGAAGGTTCTATGTGGCTTTTAAATACCTGAACAAGATTATTAAAAAAACATTTCAAACAACGTTTCTGCCGTTTAAATCTGCGTCTCTGCTTCAACCTTCTTCTGTCTTTATGAATTAAGATTTTATATACCGTGGAGGTTTATATCCTTTTGTTTACCTTTGACGCGTGCAATATAATGAAAAAGTCGTACTCTTCAAGTTCCTTTTCTTTTCAAAGGTTTTGGAAAAGATCATTCAGGTGTAATAAGATGCGTATATAACCTTTATATACTTATATATATATATATATATATATATATATATATATATATATATATATATTTATATTCCGGTAGGGATCTATGGGGGAGTATCACCGAGCCGCACGCCCTTATCTCTTGCCGTATTGCTCCACCATAGGCCGATCAGACACCAGCATATTCTAGTCTAAGCCGCAGATTCATCTAAAGTTTTAAACTGCTGCGTTAGACTTTTTATTTTTCTGAAAATCGTGCTGGGGCTCGTACTCATATGCACTAAACCATTCGCAGTGAAGCGAATGAGAACCGACCGCCTAGTCCTCTTGGCTATCTGACCGACCTTATATCTTTTACATATTTAGTTCATTATATATATCTTAATTTCTTATTAGATCTGTTTTGTGCGTGCTGGAAATCTTATATCTGCTGCTTCTATTCTTATACTTTTTATTATTTATCCAGCAGATCTAACACATTCCCTAAAGTAAAGTTCGTGCCACTTGCTGGTCAAGGTTCAGTGTTAGGGTTTTAGGTCGCGCAAGCGCTGCTAACATGACTAATGACCTCTTACGTAGCCGAAACCGACGGCTTTACTTGCCCTCCGAAACACGGTGGCGGCTCGGTTAAATTAGAAATAAATAGAAGAGGTGAGGAGAAATAAAGAGAAGAGAATTTTGGAACCCCAAAAAATTTTGCTACTCCTACACCTGGACATCCCTCTAAACCTAACCCTTGTAGGAGGGAACACAGAAACCATCGATTTACCAAGAATCTGTACGTCGTAAAAAAATGTTTCCAACAAGAAATGAAACGTTCTCTAAGAAACAATGCTTGAAGCGACCGACGATTTTGAATGTCAACTACGTGCACGAAATAAATTTTAAATAAAATGTATGTCAATTTGACGGTTAATATTCGATATCATTTGATCAGAGTGGCCTATCGAGAAGAATCAAAGTGCATTTTAAAAATGACTCAAAAGGCTGAATTTAATCTTTCATATTAAAAACAATTTCACGTCACGATTTCCTACGGTGTTTATTTTATTTAACATCAACTACATATCATGTTTGTTGTCTGTTATTATCGCGGTGGCGTCGGCGTAACAAATATTATTTATCGGAAACCCGTTTACCTTTATTCCACACTCAGAGCCTTCCAGTGCCTCTACAAAAATGGTCTCTACATAGAGATTGAAGAGCATAGGAGACAAAATACACCCCTGTCGTAACTAACATACGTGACAGAAATGTGAACAATAAACAAAAGGAGGAGAAAATATAGGATGCTCTAAAAGAAAGATATGGCTTACGATACTCGGTGGGATAAATGATGGAGACTGGAGAAAAAGATTTAAGTTCTAATTCTACCAAATATACAAAAACCTATCATTGTCTATTATATCCAACAGAGCCAGGTCATGTAATGCCGGTGGAGAAAACAGGCCCATCAAGAGTGGCTGTTGCGGCAGTCAGTGAAAAAAAAAAGAAAGAGAAGGCCAAAAACGATATCTATATCACACCGAAGAAGATAGACAAATAGCAGTAAAAAATGGCTACAACGAACAGACAATAAACAAAATTTTAAACCAAAAACTACATAAGAAAGTTCTTAAATTAGTCTTTCCCCCAACAGAGAAAAAACCCAGTACTTTCTGCTCGATTACATATACAGGCAAGATATCATCAAAAATTGCCAAACACATATAAAAGAAAGTGTTGACTCCAGCTTTCAGAACAAACAACAACTTAAGCGAATATATTAACAAGACCAAAAAATAGGACTTACATAGTGGTGTATACTTATATACTTAACTACAGTGTAAACTTACATTTGGCGACTGCACAAAAACTTACATCGGTCATACGGGTAGAACCTTTAACAAACGGATAGCAGAACACAAAAGGGCTTTAAATAATAGAGAAATAAATTCTACGTACGTAATTCACCTTAGAGATCATAATCATTCTTTTAATAACCAATTCTATATATGGGCATTAACAAATTAAAAAATACAGATATAATTTTGAAGGGCCAACTTGAGATAAACAGTTAAAGACTATAAAGTGTTCGACGCATAACAAAAATAGCTCACTTAAAGCACTCTGCAGAAACAGGTGTAGTGACAATAGATTATGTGAAAGTATTGAAAACAAAAGTTTTTAGTCTTTTATTGCTTAATAAAATGAACTTTTACCAAGTAACGGTCGAATCCCTCACATATATGTAAACCGAAGAAGACTTCCATCACATATGTTAACCGAAGAAGACCGAAGAAGAACATAGGCGTTCTGAAGAATAGTTAAAGAAAGTTCTTGATCAGACCTGTGCCTACAATAAGCTGTAGAGCCGGAATAGAAAAGTAAGCTATCAATTCAAATAGTAACTCTAATAGATATATATTAAATAATAGGTAAAATTTATATACTGACGAGATACCTACAGAATTATTACAACTATTAGATGAGAGTGTTGCGATTACTACTTCTCTCTTTAACAAGATATGCAGTAGGAGAAAATTACCAGATAACTGGTTCTTCTTCTTCTTCTTTTAATGTAGACATAGCTCCGTCTGTTTTTCAATATGCCTTAGTAAGTTGTCGTTCCATCGTTTTTGTGGTCTTCCTATTGGGGAATCGTCTCTTACCGTCTTACTACTCTATTTGTTTTTCTTCGGTTTATATGATCGTTCCATTCTACTTTTCTACTTCTTACCAATTCCTTGATGTTCTCCACCTTACATCTGCGTCGTATACCGGTAAAACTATACTTAAACTTTTAGCTCTGTTCCAATGTGTCTTATCATCAATGTTTCAGTGTTTTCATCGCTGCTGTTTCCTTTTGGTCCAACATCCTTTTTGTCCTCATTGTGTCAGGTTTTGTTTCTGCCGCGTATGTCATTATTGATCTGATGACTGTTTTGTAAATTCTGCCTTTCGTTTCTTTCCCGATGTTTTTATTTCTCCATATTGTTTTATTGTTCGTTCTATTCACTTGTTCTTCCACTTCAGTTTCGAGCTTTCCGTAGCTAGATAATGTTATGCATATATATTTAAACTCCATCACTCGTTCTATCATCTGATCTTCCAGCTCCAATTTACTTCTTAGTAAATTTGCTGTTGTAACCATGCATATTGTCTTTTTTTGGGATGTAACATGTTAAATTTTCTGGAGGTTATATTAAATTGGTGCATCATACGTTGTAAATCATCTTCACTTGAGAGAGTAGCATTGCGTCGTCTGCATAGCAGATTATTTTAAGTTGTTTTTCTCCCATTTGGTATCTTTTTTAGTTCTTACTTTTTTTATTATTTCAGCCATAATCAGATTGAACAATAGAGGATCCAGAAAATCTCCCTGTCTTATCGACCCGGTCAAATACCTTCTTAAGGTCCACGAAACACAGATATGCGGCTAGTGTAATAATCTCATTATGTTTATGTATCACGTTGGTTGGTAATTTTAGTGTTGTGTTTAATAAATTAATTCCTTTGTAATTTTCCGTGTCCGATTTGGCTCCCTTTTTGACAAGAGGTATTAGGATGCTTGATCTCCATTCTTGAGGAATTATGTTTTGTTCTATTATTAGTTTTAATAGTTGTTTGGTCAGATCTGGTCCTCCATATTTTATGATTTCGTTCGGTATTCTGCCCTCTCCTTGTGATTTTCTACTTTTTAATTACCTTAATGCTTCCTTTACCTCTTCCTTCTCAGTATTTATTTCTTCGTTTGTCGGCACCTCTGATGTTGGTGGTTCATTATCGTCACCTTTAGCAAATAGGAATCCATGTTTCCACCATGTTTTCTTCTGAATGTGTTTCGTTTTTATTGGTTCATTCATCTCTTTTCTTTGCTCTCTGATCATTCTCCATATTTCTTTTTGTGTTCCATAGATGTCGTGTTCCATCTGTTTTGAGAGGCGCTGTCAGTGTTCCCTTTTTATTTGTCTAACTAAAGTATTAGTTTCATTTCGGATTTGTTTGTAGCGGTTGTCTGCCTGTTGTGTTACTTGTGTTTTGTATTGCAAAAAGGCTTTCTTTTTTTCTTTACATTTTGTCTTCACTTTCTCTCTAAACCTTGGTGTTCACCTATTTGATATGTTAGTGTTTATTACTTTCCTCTCTCCAAGTGATTCTGTTGCTGCCTTAATTATGTTAGTTTTGAGTTTTTCTCAGCTTTCGTCGATGTTATTGTTTCCTAATATTTCATTTCCAGCGATCTTCTATGATATTCTTTTCCTGTATAAGTATTCCGTGGATTCCGTATTTAGTCCTTCGACTTTGATTTTTGTTTGTGCCCTCTTTGGTGGGAAGTATTTCAGGATGATGCTTATTTTACATAATTCTAGGCTATGGTGCTACCTACATCTGCTGAGTTGCCGGATCTTACGTCTATTATTTTCGATGGATGTATATCTCTGTTGGTTACAACATAATCTATCATTGATATGTGTCCACGGGTGTTATTGAATGTATATTTGTGTTGGTCCTTGTGGTCAAAAAATGTGTTTTGCTACTACTTGTAGTAATTGGTCATAAAACGCTTCCCTTGTTGTTTGAGGCTTGTTATTTGTAACTATTCCCAAAAAAGTAACGATAAAGAATGTAGCGACTATCGACTTATCATACTCAAAATTTTTATGAGAATATCGCATTGTCGTGTATATCAACTTTGTAATGGGATCACTGGATCGCTGAGCACTTTGGTTCCAGAAGCCGTATGGTACCTACTCGGGAAGCGCTTTTTTGCAAGCGAATACTTTTTCAAAAAAGCATTGAGTCTCGTACACCACATACATTACTATTTCAATACTTAGTTGGTTTGGACACGGATGATATCAAATTGCTCAAAAATATTTACTACAATCAGACCGCTTGTATTAAGGTAGATCAGGAGGTTTCACCAAAAGTTCATATTGAGCGTGACCACAGATATTAATGTGTTATGTTACCGATGTGTATTATTAAGGTCAGATACGCGAATGATACTGCCATAATAGCAGAGAGGGCTTAACCAGCAACGCAAAGAAAACTAAATAGATGGTGGTCCGAAAAATGAATATTTTATGAATATTTAATTGGTACTAAAACTAGATACAGAAAACCCTGAACAGGGTAGAACACTTTAGATATCTCGGTAGCTGGATTGACTGCAAGGTTGAGAGCGACGAGGAAAAAGAACTGACACATAAGCATTTCAGTTGTGATGTTACCGTTGCCCTGCTCAAAATCCGGTAGACAGCACACATATCTAACTAGAAATGTGCTAGAAACCATGCACAAAGAGGAGAATTGATCAACACCATCAAAATCACAAAGGTCCAATACTTCGGCTATATAATGAAAGGACCTAAATATCACTTACCGTTGTTGATCAGGGTAAAAACTCTGGATTGGAAAAAAACAATCGTCCTGGTTGCGTAACATTATGCAATGGGCAGGACGAGCTGCTGAGGAACAGTCAGAATTTGATATTCAGATGATATTTGATGAAAAACACCATTCTCAATTTTTTTCAGACACAAGCGTGCTTTTGCCTACAAGATCTAGCCAAGTAAATCAACCATCAATTTTGAAAATCATAACCTACAAATAACAACGTTTACTAACACATTTTCGCCGAATTTTTAAAATAATGTTTTTACTCGAAAACGAGTTCCGGAGTGGAAATCGAAACGTCAAACATTAGTTAGTAACAATGTAATTTTCATTACAATTAATTTTGGCTTAATCGCATACAAACATAATACCTAACTTAGACATGCCACAAGAAAGCAGTTTCAGAACCTTTTTTTGCAATAAGAAGACGTTGAGTAACAACTACTAAATCCAGTAATAACAACTATCGCAACTAGTTCGTGTACAATATATTCAATATCCTATTTCATATTATATTACCCTTATCTTTTTAACAAATTGATTGGCTTGCTCCTAAGTGTTCTACGCAAAGCTTAGTAAAATGTTAAATTTCGACCGATCCTGTCGTTCACCCACTTTTTATTTTTAGAACTATAAACCTATAGCTTCTGGTTCATGTATTAACTAAAGTAAATTTAATGGTTTAATGCTGCATGTATGTACAAACACTTTACAGACACATGCTTTTATAAAGAAATCTTTGTGTGGATGTCGTTTTCTGTTACATACATGCATTAAACGCACGAAAACTTTTAACATGAGATAGTACAGAGATGTACCAGCCTTATCAAGAGAAGTTCTTAATTTGTTTATTTTCTAATTTTCCAATATTCAAATTTATGTGAATATTGTATGAGTTTGTGAAATTATAATCGTAACAAATTTTAATGAAGATTTAAATACTTGAATTGATTATTGAATATATTTGTTTTTTTTTTCTTCTTAGTTATATTACCGTTATCTATTGTTCGATCGCAGTTCTAAATAATGATGTAGTATGTTTTACGTACTAGTTTTTAATCCATGATGTTTTTCTTCTGTCACGATCACGCCTGCTTGGGATTTTTTCCTATATAATGAAATGCAATAGTTCATATATAGTACTTTTTTTTCGTCTTTAAAAAGGGGGGGTCTGGAATCTCCCAAAGGCATCTTAGTCCAGGACGCCGCCTGACTGACCTTAGTGCAGGATTCGTTCTTCGTACTCCCGGCGATAGTTCCCGAGGTACTTTATAATGTCCTCTCGTCGTCGAGTCTACGCCGACGTGGCTCCCTGTAACGTTCCGGGTAGCGCGTCTTCTTCTTCTTCTTCTTAGCCTTCTGTCGTCCATGTTTGGACATAGGCCTCTCCCAACTCCTTCCATCGGTCTCTATCCTGAGCAACATATTTCCAATTTGTTCCGGCTATTCTTTTAATTTCATCAACCCATCTCATCTGTGGTCTCCCTCTTGGTCGTTTACTTTCGTAGGTAGGTACGCAGGTAGCGCGTACAAGACCCTTATCGCTCCTAGTACGGCATCACTCCAAGACGGGCATTTCCCCCTTCCCCACAGTCTGACTCACGGAGTATAACTCATAGAGTCTGACCCACTTTTCTAGCTTCAACTTCCAGCATCTTTCTCAATCATTTCTCTCACTGTATCAAAATTCGCACCTGTCTCTCTTTCCATTCTGTTCCTTTGTACTATCTATCTGTTGCACTCTAATATCGTATGTGCCACAGTGTTCGAGTGTCCACAGAATATGCATTCATCTGTATCAGCCTTTCCGAACCTAGAAAGGTAGGCCCTAAAACACCCGCGTTCTGTGAGCACCTGCGTCAGTAAATAATCCAGTCGCCTGTGGCCACAATCCACCCAATTTTTATGTTCGGTTCAGAATTTTCGTCCACTGTGCCTTTCAATTGACCTTTCCATTTCCTAGTAAAGTTTGGGCCTTTTCTCTCATAGAGCTCTTTTTTTTACCGCCAAAACATGCAACAGAACACATAAAGTGATGCTCTACAAGACTGCCGTAGGCACAGTCCTAAATAGTAGTGATACTGAAAATATACAATAATGGGTCATGAATATATGCCTTTAACATTTTTATGTTAGTTTCTGCTAATTCCCACCGCAACTCATTCTCTCTATAATTTAAATTTCTACTCGTATTCTTCTAAAATAATATGAGATCTATAGTACTTGGTCGGAGCTTTGGACCAAATCATGTTTTTTTGTGACATGTGTACCAGATCTGTGACAGTCATCATATTTCGTCTGCTAATTTCTTTAAATTATATGAAAGCCTCCTATCAATCTTGTTAATGATTCTCTTTATATGGGTTTGTCCTTGTAAAGCAAACTTTCTTTAGGACTCTTAATTTATTCATATGTTTTGTTCTGTCTATTTGTTCTGATTTGGAGAGTTGTTCTTCGCTGCTAATATAAGACAGTTGCCTGGCTTTCTATGACTTTACTGTCTACTACTTTTGGTTTTTTTTGGTCTTCTCTTTGCTGCCATCATTCAATAATTTTAAATGTCCCAATCACTGTATTATGTCAATCTATTGTGGAAGTGTCATTATTAATAAATTCCCGTAAGTTCTATAAACTTTTGGATTGATTCTTCTTCACCAGACAATATTTTCCTCCATAAGTTTGTCTTATTACTAAATTTTTTTATAGCTACCAGTTATTATTTTTTGTTTTGTTTAAAAAATCACAATTTAATCAATTCAAAGCCCAAGAAGAACTGGTCTTATTATTCTACTATCCAAACTAACTTGTTCAATTATTTCTTTTCAATTTTTTTCTATTTCTAGTATATTCAGTGTCTTGTAATATACGAATCGCCATAGTGTCCTGCAGGATTTCACTAAATTAAAGCGAATGTTTACACATGAAGTATTTACTCACTTTAAGTATTTACACTGTCACACATGTTTCTATCTGTACTACTACTACTCCGTAGCGTTACAACCCTTCGTGGGTTTTAGCCGACTCGACAACATGCCTCCACTGTTTTCTGTTTTGAGCAACCTCCATCCAATTCTCTACGCCCATAGTGCTTAGGTCTCCTGCTATATTATCTCGCCACCGGAGACGAGGGCGTCCGCGTGGTCTCCTACAGTTGGGATTTCCTCCCACACCAGTCTTACTGTCCGTTTGTCAGAATGTCTTCTGAGGTGTCCTGCCCATTGGAGTCTTCTGAACTTTATTTCTTTTATGATGTTGGCGTCTGGGTAAAGTTCTTCGAGCTCTTTGTTAGTTCTTATCCTATATTGTCCTGATGCTTCATCCAGCACAGGGCCAAAGGTCTTCCTTAGGATTTTTCTTTCCCAAACACAGTCGCTCTTCGTTTGCCTTTGTTATCGTCCACGTTTCGCTTCCATACATCACAACAGGCGTATTATTGTTTTATAGACCTGTATCTTCATACGTCTTGTTAGTTATTTCGATTTTATAAGGTTTTGGAGTATAAAAAGACATCTTTGCTGGCCTGAATCGTGTTGTTTATTTCTTGTAATCCGTTATTGTCTTTAGTTATTGTTGTTCCAAGATACTTGAATTCTCTAACGCGCTCAAAGTTAAAGAAATCATACATATATTTCGTCTTATTTTCGTTGATTTGGAGCCCCATCTTTTCTGCTTCCTTCTCGAAAGTCTCCTTCATCCTTAATCGTGTGTTTCCTATTAGATCGATATCGTCTGCAAATGCCAGTAGTAAGTTTGGTCCTTCTCGATGAAATACTGTATTCGGTTTTTCGATTCTTGCACTTCTGATTATGTGCTCCAGAGCTAAGTTGAAGAGTTGTGGTAAAAGTGCATCTCCCTGTTTTAGTCCATTGTTTATTTCAAATGTCTCCGAGTACTGTTGTCCAACTCTCACGTTACACCGTAACCGTTCCATACACATCCATATCAACCTGACTAGTTTTTTTGGAAAGCCAAGTTCCTGCATCACTGTCCACAGTCTGGCCCCGCATACTCTATCAAATGCTTATTTAAAATCTATGAACATCTGATGAAGCTCACGATCAAGCTCCCAGCATTTATCGTTATCTGTTTTATTTATTTTATCTTTTTTATCTGTTTTATCTGTTTCTATCTATACTTAATGTAAAATCTCAACCTTTATTCCGAATCACCTACTTCTTCTTCTTCTTCAAGTGCCCTGTCCGTTGCGAACGTTGGCTATTAACATGACAATTTTGATCTTGTTTTGCGGCGCTTCTGAATAGTTCGACCGATGTGAGCCCGAACCACTTTCGCAGATTTTGGAACCACGAGTGTCTTCTCCTGCCTGGCCCTCGCTTACTGTCTATTTTTCCCTGGACAATCAATTGTAGTAGACGGTACTTATCGTGTCTCAATATGTGGCCTAGATATTCAAGCTTTCTTTGTTTAATTGTATTCACGATTTCTTTCTCCTTTCCGATTCTTTGGAGTACCTCTATGTTCTATGTTGGTGACATGTTCGGTCCAGGATATACGAAGAATGCGTCGGTACACCCACATTTCGAATGCTTCTAGTTTTCTCGTTAGCGTCTCCGTCAGCGTCCAGGCCTCCACGCCATACAGCAAGATCGGAAAAATGTAGCATTTAACTATACGTAGTTTTAGGGGAAGAGACAAATCCTTGCTTATGAGGAGCTTTTTCATATTGCCAAATTCTGCTCTAGCTCGTTCTATTCTCGCCTTAATTTCTATGGTCTGTTCCCATTTTCATTTACGTTGGTGCCAAGGTACACATAAGATTCTACATGGTCAATTAATATGTTACTTATCCGTAATTGTCGAGCAGGTTGTTGCTTTTTGCTTATCAGCATCCACTTTGTTAAATATTTCCTCGGAATACATATTGAATAGGAGTGGGGATAATATACACCCCTGACGGACACCTCTTTTGATCTGCACGCTTTCAGTGAGTTCGTTGCCAATTTTTGCTCTTGCTGTTTGACCCCAGTATAGGTTTGCCACAATTCGAATGTCCTTGTCATCAATACCTGTCTTTCGCAGAATACCTATCAATTGTTCATGATTGACATTGTCAAATGCTTTTCTAAAATCTAAAAAGCACAGATACACGTCTTTATCAACGTCTCTACACCGTTGTATAAGCACCTGGAGAGCGAAAATTGCTTCTCTAGTTCCAAGTGCTTTCCGAAAACCAAACTGCGATCTATCAATATTTGACTCACATTTATCATATATTCTTCTGTGAATGATCTTAGTGAACGCTTTAGTGACATGATTGATCAAGCTTATAAGCCGGTAGTCATCACAAATCTGGGCATTTGGTTTCTTCGGGATTGTAATAAATGTTGACTGCAGCCAGTTCTCCGGGATTTTACCGCTATTATATATGTTGTTAAAAAGTACAACTAGATTATCAAGGAACTGTTTGTCTGATTTACATAGGATCTTTAATATTTCGCAGGGTGCTGCTTATTGTTTTTTAGTGCTGCAATGGCATCTTCTATCTCCGATTTAAGGATTGAAGGTCCTGTTTCTCCTTCTCCATATAGGTGATCATCAGTCCTGTTGTATGCAAATAATTTTTCTATGTATGATTTCCATGTTTTTAAGATCGTTGATGGCTCCGAGATAAGATTTACATCGCTATCTTTTATGCTGTTGGGTGACTTATTGAATTTTCTCTTGTTTGTCATCGATTTTATTTTTTTTGTGCATATTGTAACTGTCATATTTTCGTTCGTATTGTTCTATTTCCCTGCATTCGTTGGAAAACCATTTTTCTTTGGCTTCTCGAATTTTCGTTCTTATGGTTTTGTGGATCTGCTGGTATTTTTCTGCATTTTTATTCTTGAATCACCTACTAGAACTTTTTATATTACTAATTAAAGTTTCCAATAATTTACTCATAAGTTCGCACCCAAACGCCACAGCGCCATCTGTAGGATAACAGCGTAATCAGTAACTCGTAAACTAAGAAAGCGATCTTGTAATTTGGAAAACTTGTATTTCGAGCATTCTAACCGAGAATTTGGGAATGAAAATTAATGACGACAGGCCAGAAAAAGATTCGCTTGGAAGCCGATCTGGACAAATTATGATGAAAATATACTTAAAACAATTATTACCGGTTCGGTAATCCGGTATCGGTTTATTATCACGATCCCGCAAGAAAACAGTTTTTACAATGGAAACTTCTATCTTGGTGTCAATTTTGATGGTTTTTTCACTCTAAAAGTTTTGTGTATCCTGGATAAGTTCCAAAAAGAGAGACAATCAATAAAGAATATAACTTTCAAATTTTAAAAATGATTACATTATTTAATTAAAAGAAATAATCCCCATTTTTGGACTGGCAGCGACTGCATTCTTTGTCACGGGTTTTAACAAAACACTAGAACTGTGCCAGTTTCCCATACAGTTCCGACATAACACCTACTCTTTTTCGTGTTTCTAAACTGAAAATGTCTCTTAAAGAGCGAAGGCGAACATGGCAATATAGGTCAGTATAAAAACTGAATTTCAAAAGTGCTTTAGTAACTTTAGTGGTTCCGGCGAGTATTTCTGGAAGCGTGGAATGGTGGTTTCTTCTCCTTATCTTGGACGCATACCAAGAGCTGGATGATGAAGAAAAAAGCATTGCGAAATTATGGATGAACTTTTCGAAGCTACCACAGATAAACAAAAATGTTCGGGTTCTACACATGTAAACAATAATAGTTCAATAGATTAGCAAAAAATAAATTAACAATTCACATAATGTATTATATCAAGTGTCTCATAGGGATACCACAACACTGATATATTCTTTTCAAAAACCGCCTGGTACTTTTTCTTCCAGTATCCTATATTAGTAGAATCCAATAGGAATTATGAATTATTTCGAAAACGTTTCGTTATATAGACAAATCGTCTTCAATATCCTTGGGCTCCTTTTATACCCTAGTATCATGTGTTTACAAGTCGATAAACGTACGTATATATCTTGTATATACGAGTTCTATACATTTTTTACGCATTGTTATGTCATCATCTAATTTTAAATAGTCCGATTCTGTTTCTCTTTGAACACATTAATATACCGTGTGTTTTTCGTTCCAGATGAACTCTCTGCGCCATCGTTGTCATCGTCAAGAACACACGCAGAGGAAAAAGCAGAGCACCAAATACAACGACTGTGAGTGACCTCGACGGCCACGGAGAGGACGTCGAAGAGGCCGACGTGGTGGAGGAGCACTAGGTGAAAGAGACGGGTCGGCTGCACAGCGACAAGATCTTCACCATGGGCAATTGTTGCTGCTGCCGTAGCCGGGCTTTGCCTCCGGCTAAGCAAAAAGGCATGGAGGCAGATTTAGGTAAATTTTTTACGATTCAGTTAGCGCGCAATATACTATATATTATAATTTTTAATTTTGTAGTAGCACATTTAGGTGGAGATATAAAATATGAGAATAATCATAAAAATACAATTTTTTTTTCACGTGTATTATTAAATCGGGTTTAAGCCAAAACGTATACTACTTTTCCGTATAATTAAAACAACTTTAATATGTAAAGTTTATTTTCGCTGAAGATTGTGTTCCTTTTACTCTCGTATTAAAGCGAGCTCTGTGCACTGAATTTATCTAAACCGCAGTAGGTAAGAAGATAATAAAATCCTAAAGTTTTAAGGTGAATACTCAGTTGCTCAGAATAAACGAAGCACGTGCTGAGACTTCAACTTGTATAAATCAAGAAATGAAAAGATTAACGTTAGCAATGAAGAAATAAATATACCGAACGAAACTCTATAAAGGAAAGAAGAAAGCCGCAAACCTTGGATGACTCAAGAAATACTGGAAATAATGGACAAAGAAGAAAATATAAAATCAAATGTTCAGGTAAATACATAAATTAATAAGGAACGAAATAAAAGAGGTGAAGGAGAAGTGAATTATGGAAACATGAATTGAGATAAAGGAATTACAGAAAATTCAAGATTATTACAACTTACATAAAAAAGTACGAGAATTATGTGGAAAATCAGGAACAAAACATACTAACAATCCAGACTGAACAAAACAAGTATGGACTAAATATTATATTGAAGATTTTTCTGCATAATTTAAGCCAATTGCTATGCTCTTTAACAATATATACAAATGTGGTGAGATACCTACATACAGAATGGCTACTATAGAACTTTGTTCCACTTCCAAAAACCAAGAACACTAATGACAATAGATTGATCAGATTTATAGCACAATTATTGAAAAAAAAAATAAGGTTATGAATACAAGAATATTAAGAAAGTGGAAAGCGGATATGAGTAATAGACAGTTGGATTTTTATAATAGCTTCGGAAGAAGAGAAGTTGTATATAGTTTCACAACTTTTGCTCGAAAATGACGAAATCAACAAAAACATCTTTACGTCGCTTTTATAGACTATGAGAAAGCTTTCGACAAAGTTAAGCATACCATTCTCATAGAATATATAAATGTATCAGGGATACAAAAATCATAACGGAAAGGAAAACTGATATTAAGATAATAGTGATAAATCCCTATTAAAACCAACAAGCTGTGGTACAGTGCTACCATCTTTCTAAGAGATTGATTAATATTCAGCAGGGTGCTCTTGTTTGAGGTGTGAAATTACATAAACAAGATATCATTTGATAAAACAGGTAGATCCCCTGTTTAGGGAATTTCACACATCGAACATACCACTCCGCTGAGCTAAATATTAATGGCTAGCTGAATATTAATAGAAAGACGGTAGTACTAGAACCGTTGAAAAAGATTGATACCAAAAAATTAGAGGCATTTGAACTGTGGATGTATCGCAGAATCTTGAGAATATCATGGACCGAGAGAGTCACAAATGTCGAGGTCTTGAGAAGAATGAATAAAGAAAAGGAATTCATATTTACGATCAAAAAACGAAAACTGCAATACTTGGGACACATTACAAGAGGCGAAAGATATGAACTGCTTCGAATAATTATGCAGGGGAAAATAACAGGAAAAAGGTCCATAGGAAGAAGACAAAACTCCTGGCTAAAGAATCTACGGGAATGGTATAGCTGTAGCAACAACGAACTGTTTCGGTTAGCAGTTTCGAAAATACGTATAGCACTGATGATCGCCAACCTTCGGAATGAAGATGGCGCTTAAAGAAGAAGAAGTACTAGAGCATTATATGAAGATAGCACGGATGCCCAATAGATAAGCAGACGAGTGAGACAAGGCAGTGCAATTTTCCAATTACTATTTAATTTATACTCCGAATATTTACCCAAGCACTGGAAAACTTACAGGAGGTATCAAGAAAAATGGTGAAACTATAAATAATATTCGTTATGTTGACGATATAGTCATTATCGCTGAACATGAGAAATACCTACTAATGTTACTAAACAGAATTTGCGAAATTAAAGAACAGTTGACTTAAATAGATCTGAAAAGGTCGCAATGGAATAGGCCAAATGCTAGCTCATGAAATCTAGAGTACACTTTGGTTGAACAATAAACATATTATATAAAACACAAACAGTGGTTATCAGTTAGAGGGGTAAAGTCATAACAAAGATCCAGATTAAAAATTAATACATTAAACAAGTGCACAAAATGAAATAATCAGTCTAAATTACAGAAAATCTAAATTTGGAATCAGAAATTCGATCGAGGACCGAGCATCAAGTGCAGTCTTTTTTGTGAGTAATCAATGACTCAATCTGCAAATCCGATATCGTATGGTAAAATGTTATATTTACTCTATTCGTCTTACTGTTAATAATTACTTAACAATAAAGCTGGAAGCTTTTGACATGTGGCTTGTGAGGACACTTTTAACATTACCATGGAAAGATCATAATACAAACGAAATGGTGCTGTACAGAATGGGAAGAGACAGAACTTTTGATCTCAATTAAAAGTAGAAAGATAGCATATTTGGGACACATATTTAGGAATGATAAGTACAAGTTTTTGCAACTGATTATGAAGTGAAAAATTAAAGGAAAACCTGGTTTTGGTATACGACAAATATCGTTGCTGAAAAACATTAGCGACTAAATCGGGTTAAATACACAATACGCTTAAGAAAAGCCGAAGATAGGGATGAGTTTGCAATGTTTATAGCCAACCTTCATTAGTGGAGTCGGTACTAGAAGCAGAACATCATGAAGATACAGTAATTGTAGACTTATTCCCTTTCAGTCACCTTACTTGGTCCCGATATTTTAGTAGCAATATAATCTCAGTTTGTTCACTGAAGAAATCTAGCTTCATATATTTAAGTTTATATTATTATATGATGAGAATTCCACGATCTCGCTACAGATAATCATTTTTCACGGACTATAGAATATTTGCTACTCATCGAAACAATTAACCAGATCAAGGTTAGGTTATTTGCCTACTTCTAATAAAAGCATCTCTTAAGGTCCTCGCAGGTATTAGAAACTAAGTATTAATATTAGAAATTATACTCCCTTTAAGTTAAGACTAAACTATTTTTCCTTCTTTCCACAACTGATATCAAGTTCATATTGATATCCTTTTTACTTTTCTCCCTCAATTTATATTATATTTGTACTATCGAACAAGTATCATACTTTGTCTACTAAGTATATATTTTTTTAATCCGTCGTTTGTTGTTGGAAATTCTTTCCAACTTCTGTAACTGTGAATTTTGCAACAATGACATTTTATGCGATAAGTTCCCTTTGTTTCTTTTCGTCCAACTCTCTATAATCAATCGGGGATTTGGATTGGCACCGACAGTTACTGAGCTACTTGCTCCAGTCAGCAGTTATCATAGACTCCAAACATTACAATCAGAGATTGCGACCAGCAAAGCAACAACAGAAACACAGGTCAAAACTTTATCGTGGAGAATTACAATTTTAATGTCAGAAATAAGTTGAAATAACTAGGTTCCTCAAAACGGTTAATAAATCGACAAGGGTCGAAGTAAAATGGGAAGCGAACATGTTTTACTTTATATTAGGTAAACATCAAAAGGACAGTAATCCATCCAAAAAACTAAACTAACAATATATGGCATTTATTCTATCAGTGCTGATTCAAACCATCCATTCATTTTCGAATAAAAGATCTTAAGCGGAATACTTATGATCTGTGAAAACGACATCTGTAGGAGATATAACTGTGAGATCTATAAGAAATAGCAATGGGTGAGCGAGCAGTATCTTAACACAACTATAAATAAAGAGAATTAATTACCGTCCCACATGCCTATATGAAATAGAAGTAGGAGCATTCTAATTCTGCGATACAAGTGTAGACTTGGTTGCGGAAAGATTGGCACGGCAAATCGCTTAGCCATGGACAGGACCGACTGACGATGATGATATAAACTAGAGAAGGTCGAGGCTCAGCGAGAGCTCTAGTACCACTGACGATTATGTATCTTTTTAAACAAAACAAAAACAAGTAATATGCCTCTATGTAGGTGTTTGCATCCGAAATTTTTGGATTACAAGATCGGAATATTAATAACAGATAAAGTAAATTTTGGGAAAGTCTTTTTTAGCTCGATACACTTGACCCAGTGATGCTCCCAACTTCTTTAACCCGTCTGAAAAATACGTTTTCACGGAGGTCTGCTAAAGTAGGCCTCCGTGGCAACGATCACCTTCTTATTCGACTCAAATTTCTGCCTGGCTTTTTAAAGTTTGGATCCAAAAAGAAGGGGTCAAATCTGGCGAATGCGGTGGATGGAGCCGTAGTTCTTATCCTAATTCGCCCAATTTGGCCGTGGCGACGACGTAACTACGAGCTGATACGCTGTTATGGAAGAGTACTTTTTTTGCAATTCATTCGCGTAACTCTTATTTAATTAACAGCTAAAGAAACTAACTTTATTTAAGTTGATACAAATTATATTTAAAAAGTTTATGTCTCGCGGGAACTGACATTTAAAATAGCTGGTCGCTTGATATCAGCCGTTCGCTTCTGAGAGAACAATAATTCATTCTACACAAAAAGTGCTAATAAAAATTTTTGTTCAAAATTATCTCAACTACATTTCTTATTTGAAGGATTTTTTCTACAGCCTACAGATTATTGATAAATCGATGTTTTCCGTTTCACCCTCCCCCTAGCATTGTGGATTCAGTGCGAAACCCGGGTGTGAGTGACAAACTTTTTTGCATCTATTTTGGGATCCCAAAATTGACAATATCTGCAAAATTCAGCTTGTTCTTAGCATTTTTAGAGGTTCGGTGTCAATTTCGTCCCTGATGACTGGAATAACATTATAATAGGTTATTTATGGCATTCATAAACACTCATTCGTGTATAGTTTGAGACAATTACTCGGTCGATTCTTATACAATCTCTACAATTATTTTAGTGCTTTGTTAAAAATATATTTAGAATATATCAACATTTTCATACTTTTTTTTGATATTATAATTTTAATTCTAGCGAACTTAGCCTCTATAAATTACGTAAAAGACTCACTTCATGGAGAATTCCAAACAATCTTTTGTCAGTCAGTCACAAAACTTTCTCAGAATCCTCGAAACATAAAAAGTATTTTTTCCCTTTTAACTTGCACTTGGGTCCCGAATTGATTTTTAAAAACAACTCATTCTAATCCTTATTTCATATCATAATTCATATTTCTTGCTACATATGTTTCATGTGCATTTTACTAGTGAGGAGCGCTTAGTTTTTACACAATAGAATTGTTAATACATTAATTTTATTCTACTTACCCGGTTTAGGATATACTAGATTTTACTAAAGATTATAAATAATTGTAATCACCTAAATTGTATTTTGAGTGCATTCAAACTATATTTTAATTTTCGAAACCAATTCAGTACCAACAAGTACATTATAAATGAATCAAATAAATTAATCAAATAGAAAAAATTCCATTACATTACAGTGACTTTTTGTTCCTTATTTCGAAGGTCATCAGATGATGTCAGGTACCTATTTTCTTCTTCTTGTAATGACATTGTGATTTGAATCTCTAGCAATTGTTTTCAACAGTATATTCAAGTGGTATAACAGTATAATCGAACTCAAAAAATAATAATCTAATAGTGTGTCAGAAATGAACTTTGTCTGAGATATTTGATTAACTTCCTTCTCTTAAATCAAATTTATTTTAATACATGATAGTAAACATAATATTTTGTATGCGTGCATTATTGAAAATATATAATGTGTAACCATCGAAAAACTTCTTTCTTACTATGTGTAAAAAATAAAAAAGTAAAAAAGAATATTATTATTAAATTTGGTGAGAACAAAAAAGATAGCACACCTATAGAGGGATTTGTTTACAATTTTGATTTATTTTTGATATGTTGTAAATTCTCATCTGATTTGCCGATCATTAGATCATCAATGACGTTACAACTCTTCGTAAATATTTGCCGCTTTTACTATTGCTTTCCATGTTTGTCGGTCTTGTGCCACTAGTTAACATTGGCTCAATCCCATTCTCTCCAGATTCTCTCTGACTGCATATTTCCACCTTTTTCTAGGCCGTCCTACAGACCTTCTCCCATTAGTCCTTCCCACACACAGTGTTTATAAGGCGATTGTCGATACTGTATGGTTTTACATATATGGATCGGTGGTCCGTAGCAAAACTTCCTTTTCGCAGGATCAGGTCTCCCTTTCTCTTTCGCCCTGACGCTACCTTCCACTGGAGTTGGTTACACAATTTCCAGCAAGGTTACTCAGGTGTCCAGTGTCCAGGTGTCCAGGTTTCACCCGTGTGGTTAAAACAACACTTCGTAGAGGTGAGGATATAAATTGAGTAGGAGAGTCTAGAGATGCTAACTGGAGACAGAGAATCGTCAATGTTAGCCATACTGGTTCAGCAAGTGAAACTAACTCTTGCTAATGTGGTATTTTGGTATCCCAAAGCAATATTGTTGAAGTCTTCAGGACTGGTGTTAAGTATGCTATCTATACTGATTTTTTCTAAGTATTTAATGGGATGAACTATATGAATTGAAAATATTAGACGACTAAAAAATAAAAATTTGAAACTATTTCTTTGATGTTCTGTTTGTTTATTGATGGCCTAAAAGATAAATAAAAAAGGTGCTTTGATATTTCTAGATAACGTCAAACTCTTTAAAAAGATTAATTTTATGTTAAATACTGATTTAATGCAGTCCGATTTGAGTACCCTATCGTTTTGGTTCTCGAATTAGCTCAATCTTAAACTTTACTCAGGAATACAACAACAAGGGATGTGACCAACCTAAACGAAGAAATAATAGATACACACATGCCCAAGAAAAGTTCAGCCCAACATGAAAAACAAGGAAAAATTAGTAAAGAAACGAAACAAAAAATGGAATATCGTAAAATACTGAAAAGTCAGGGAAATGTTGATCACAAGAAATTAACACCATGAATAAAGAAATCTCTAAAGGTATCAGACGAGACATTAGGAAATAAAGGAACGATAAAATTATAAAAACCCTAGATGAAAAAAAAAGATCATGCCTTTGAGGATTGCGTATTGAGGAGAAAAATTGAAAATGGCAAAAAAGAAATCTTCCAACTTTGAGACAAAAATGGAAATATAGTTTCAGACAGACCAGGCATATTACATATAGTGGAAAATTTCTATGATACATTTTATCAAAGTTAGTTCTCGAAGACAATACGAAAGGTATAGAATGGAGGATCGGACGACATATGAGATATATCATGGGAGGAAATTGAACATGCTCTCAAAAATATGAAAAGTAGTAAAGGTCCAGGGGAAAATGGCGTAGTCATTGAGGCAATTAAACTAGTAGGTCTACTTTGCTGCATAAAGAAAACATCCCAAATGAATGGAAAAATTGGGTTACAAAATACGAGATATCACATGACAATATCAATAAATAAATATAAATTGCTTATTCTGTTTGTCTGTCCATAACGAAAACCTCAGCGCTGACATTATATCTCCAATTTTATTGTTCTGATTGGAACCTTTCATACGCTAAATGGAAGGGGAGGGATAATGATTATATTAGGATAGAAAAAACACAAGGCGACCACCAAAAGGGCACTACACCTTACCTTCGTTATTAATGAACGTGTAATGAGATATCACATGACAGTATCAATCAATACGTATAATTTGCTTATTATGTCTGTTTGCCGTAACGAAAACCGCAGGCCGGCGTTACTCCATCATATCTCCATTCAGTTTCTAATTGTTACTACACATGGAGAAACGTTGACGACTATTATACCGAACTCTGTTTGTTTACTAAGTGGCAAACACGATCCTATAGCTTATTTATAGAGTACTTTTTACTTTGAATTTTTCCTATTCGTTCATAATATCAAAATAAATCTGCATAGAATTTTTTTGATGTACAAAACAAAAGCATTTTAGTAGAGCATCATACGCTCTAGAATCCCGATGCGTTAGAATCAGGCCACATAATATTAATATGATTCTTTTTACTAAGAATTTACAGAACATTCCTCGTATATTGTTATTCAGAGAAGGTTTCTTCGTACGTTGGACGTACTGTTATGTAAAAAACGAAAACGGATGTCTCAGCGAGATGATTATGATTCAATCTAACACAGAGATATTTCTTCAGTACCATTAATGTAATAAACCTTCATTAAGTATATTATGAACAGCTGAAAAAATGCAGAAAATGTGAGAACATACATTTAAACAGCTGTGAACGCTAATATGATACTGTATAGATAAAAACTTCCTTGTATTAATTTAATTGTAAATTGTTTTGGATAATTTTAAACATAATCTTGAAGGTAACTTAAAAAACTACTTGATTTAATAAAAATTAACAGGAAATGTTTAAATATGATAAGTAATTAAGATCTTAGGTAATATTAGCCATCAATTATTTCTGACTCAGAATTTACTTGAAACAATCTCTAAAAATATATAAGCGGAGATAGAAAATACAAAGAAATAGAAAATTTAAATGAATAATAAAATTGAGTAAAATGTGTTCCACAAACAATTGGAGATTAGTGACCATTGTCCATTCCTAACTGCAAAAAATATTTGCATTGGTTTGATAAAAAAAATCACTATTCCTCGTCATTTTATAAGCCGTTGAGCAATGCCATTCGCATGACACATGAGTTTTAACCTTGTTTAGGTCTGAACCTCTTCAAGGAATGGGTTACTCCTTTTTTTAACGGATTAGTGGGGGTATGATAAACGTCAATTAAAAGATGCCCGATGTTAAGAAGTAGCAAACTACTAAGGACCTAATGAGCAGGGGGAAGCAGAAGGTGACTTGTGTGTGTGTAATCGATAGGAGCGCACAAGAAGAAGTGGGAATTGCCTAACATGCCAGTTGAGGTACTTCAGGAGAGCCATACAGTAGAAACAGCTCTTTATCAGCGTATTTGGCGTGCAGTCTTTATCTGCGATATTGTATGGAGAATGATTCTAGAATTTCAAGATACTCATCAGGATGTTCATGTCCAGTGTTGTGCAGAAGTTTTGCTGGAGGAAATGGAACTTTCTTAGTGGGAAACCTGGTGAGTATTTGCCCTCTGTGATTCCAAGGAGTCTTTAGTGTTCGTTTTGTTCTGTTATTCGAGTCAGCTATGGTTCTTAGGACATACTTCCTGCTGAGGGTTAGGATTCTGTCCTTAACTGGCATGATGTTGACCAATATGTATATGTGGGCTGATAGATATGACCAATCTTTCCTCATGCAGTATCTTAGTATTCTACGTTCAGTAGCTACAATGGCATTACGTTGGTGACTCTTGAGAGAGATGTGAACGCATGCCTTGTATTCGATTATAATCGGTCTGACAAAAGTTTAGTAGGTGTGCAACAAAGTTTTGGAAGACGTTCCGCCAATTTTACCGTTTAGCACTTTCAGGAGGTTAAACCTCTGTCTCATCCTATCTAAGGATTCCTGAACGTCGGCCTGCCAGCTGAGAGTTCTCGTAAAACGAACTCCCTATAAGCCTATAATTATAGCTTTAAAATAAGTTGCTTACAATCTTCTTTCGTTGAGCAAAATCAAATTTATAAGCAAAAATGTCTGACATAGTCGATAATTTGTTCTTTTATAATAATAAATTCGGAATATCGGCTTCTAATGGACCGATTTTAATTTTTCAAAGTGCGTTTACTTTGTTTTTAAAATAAACAAAACATGATTTAAAAAAAGGTATATTTTATTAGTTTATTGTTATAAGCATTAAAATAATTCAATTGTTTATAACAAATTCCTGCCCAAAAATTCGGATTTTTTTTTATTAGAAAAGATTATGTGGAAGATTCGGCGGGTCAAAATACATAAACGTCAGTTGTAAAATCTTATGGGACCACGAAACCCCTCTTTTCCTTGACTAATTGCAAATATGCCACCCTGAAAATAGGGTTATAAGTTACTATCTCGGAACACATAATACATGGCATCGACAGACAAAACATCTATGATAAGTTAGTGCTCCAATAATATTGAAAGATCAATTTTTTACGACTGCAAGGGTTGACGACTTTAAATAACGTGATCCAATAATTACAGATAGAAAAAACACTGTTGAAGCAGTAAAAGAATTATACTTGGAAACAAATGTTTCTACTCCCTGCTTGTGCATACCATCGAAACTAGTGTCAATCAATTTAAAAGAAAAAATATATGCGGGAGAATGAATATTAAGAATGACCTTTGAAATAAATGGAATATATAATAGACCAACTATCATAAGAGAACGAAGTAAACGACTAGATTGGATAGTACAAAAAAGTATTGAAGGAGGGACTACCGTAAAAAATATCCAGATTGTATAATTTCAGGCCTTAAAGAGTTAGTAATAAATCAATGGAAAAAGCAGACACAGGACTGAAACAATGAGCGACTATGGCGAGAAATGAAGAACATACCTAGCATTAAAACCAGAATTACCCTCTCCCGTTCAGCAAGGCAAACTAGCATAAAAAAACCTGATATAGTTATCACCGCATCTTCGTCAATTTAATTTTCTTTTGCAAATTGGAATTAGTATTCGGTATGTACTTCTACCATTAATAAATAGATGAAAGTATCGAAGAAAGTCATATGTAGTGATATAAATCAAATAAAATCCTTACATAATAATCCATCAAACTGATTACGTCCTGACTAGCATTGTCCATCAAAGTTTTTCAGATCAGCGACGTACCGTAATTATATAATTATTTAGTATTACAGTTGTTAAATATACATGTTGAAATTCAAATTATAAATTATAGGTACCTGTGTGTATATCAATTACAATTACCCAACGTAACTATGCTGGTAGATGTTTATAATTCGATGCAACCATTAGGATTCACTCACAGCAAACATATTATTAGATGTCTTCACTTAGGATATTGCTACGATCGTAACCCCTGTAAAATACCATTAAATTAATATTTGATGCGTATGTATCATATTTTACAGCATCTATTAATAATTTTTGTCACCATTTTCCACAACAGCTTTAGAAGGGTCAGCAATACCTATTAAATGAAATAGTTGAATTTATGTGGCTTGTCATATATTTTAATTAATCAATGAACATTTTTATGTATTAATTTTTTTTTTATTTTTTTCCTGTTGGATAGATTGACTTCTTCTTCTGGGCCGTATCCTCTCAGAAGGTTGCCAACTACCATAGCGATTCGGATCTTTAGTGCCGCTGCTCTTAACAGTTCTGTAGAACTACAGTTGAATCAAGTTCTTATATTGCTTGTAAATGTGGTAATATTGCAACTTTCTGTTTTTGGCAGTGTTACGACTTCTTTTGTTTTCTCATTCTTTCTAATAGTACGTCGTTTGTAACTTTGTCCACCTAGCATATTCTAAACATTCTCCTGTAAGATAACATTTCGAAAGCCTCCAATTTATCGGCGATCTGTTTTTTCAACGTCCATACTTCCACTCCATACAGCACCACAGAGAACACGTAACACCTCAAAGGTCTAAATCTTAATCAGGTTGAGAAATCGCTGTTAAACACAACATTTTTAATGTTGGTAAATGTGTATCTTGCTTGTACAATTCTCGATTTGATATCTTTAGTATAGTCATTGTTGTCGTTAATGTTTGATCTTAAAAAATTCTTCGTGATTTAAAAAATTGTATTTAAGTGTATTTGTGTTTTATTATTTTTTTTTCTGTGAATCATTGGACTCTCTTGTCGTTGCTGTGATCCTCGTCTTTCTAAACCATGAGGTTCTTCTTTGACCTAGCCCACTTTTTCCGTCATCTTGCGTTGTATTATTAAATGACGTATATCCCTCTGGGTGACGCATGATATGGACAAAATATTCCAGTTTGCGATTTTTAACTGTTCTGACCACTTCCCCATCCACTGCAAAACAACTTGATTACGAACTTTATCAGTCAACTTATTCGTAAGGTTCTCCTAACACCCAGATTTCAAAGATTTTTAGTTTTCTCAAAGTTTATCCATTAAAGTCCAACCTTCGGCACCATAGAAAAAATAGAGAACACATAACATCTTACTAGTCTAATTTTCAATCTCAAAGTGATATTGTTTCTACAAGTCTACAAGATTTTCTTTATCTTAAAAAATGCAACTCTGACCTTCTCTATACGTATTCTTATTTCTTTTTGCTCATTTCCTATTTCTAATTTAGATTACAACCAAGGTAAGTGATACTTTAGTTCTCTCTAGTTATTCTTCATAAGCTGTTATCACTTTTGGTTGTATTAGAGCTTTACCACCATCAACATTTTCTTTGTGTTGTTTAGCTTCAGTCCATATTCATCACACGTTGTGGTAATCCTATCAATCAGATGTTGAAGTTCTTAGTTACTACACTGACCCGCAAAAGTGCAAAAGTCACCCTCACCGGACACGTGAAATTCCATAGTTTTCTCCTTTTAGTTTTGTTGAATTGATCTGTAGATTGATTAAATATATTTCGTTTGTTATTTTAAACAGGTAAAATGGTGTCATTTTTTATGGCTGAAAAGAAAGTTTTTGTTAAGGTACCTCGGTAAATCGAATATTTGCTTAAAATAATGCTTGTTAAATTGGTTGTATTTATTTTTGGTGTATGTGACTTTTTCGGGAAAGAAAGTGTTTTTAATAACAAAGAATAACTTACAGTGAGGCCAGGTCAAGTAGCGCAAACTGTTGTTCTGCATAATAATGGGCGTTCCATCCGATATATCGAAGATATGGTTGGCATTCTGCGAATTACAATATCCGATGCTTCACAAAGATTTCTAGAAACTGCTTCTTACTGAAGGGGAAATGTACAGGGAAATCCAAGGTCAACAAACGCCATGGAAGATCGGTTTCTTAGACTGTAAGTGCTTCGAGAGTGACAGTTACTGCTACAGCTTTTATTTACAGAAAACTGAACTGGGAGTTCCCAGCTGTTCTCCGCGTGTAGAGGTTCTCTCTCACCGGCTCTGGAACTCGCTTCAGCCATGTGTTACCTCTAGCCAAATTTAATTTAATACTGAACATCACAGTTATTTTACAACACAATGTACAATCTTTTATAACTAAATGTAATTTAAAGGGTTTTTACCCTAGCATTTTGGTGGCTCAGGCATTGTGACCTAGCATTTTTCGATTTTAAAACCTGATGATGGACTGTGTGGTCCGAAAACGTTTGTTTTATTGATGTAGCCCTTTTAAGGGTTTTTTAAATAAATATACCCATTTACAAAGACTAACCTCTTTTTTGTGATACGTGGTATACAGCCAGCTACAGGAATTTTTTCCTTGTGGATCTTTTTATAAACAATTTATAGTCTAAAAACTAATACGCCCGTTATTTTTTTAGTGAGAGTGGTAAAACACCCGCCATTTATCGAAAGTCCCTTTCCCCAAGAACCAAGTTCGATAATCACCAACCGTCCCGAGAATTTATATAAACCCCCACCGACCAAAGCCAGGCCTATAATGGTGGCCATGTACAATTACGAAGCCAGGGATAGCCAAGACGTGTCTTTCAGAAAGGGAGATAGAATGGAGGTTATCGACGATTCCGAAGGGGATTGGCTTAAAGTGATACATCTTGTTACTAAAGAGAAGGGTTACATTCCAGGCAATTATGTTGCTCCAGAACAGAGTGTTGAAAGTGAAGAGTAAGTATATAAGTCCATGTTTATTTTCAAAAATATACCAGTATATTAGGTCAAAAAAAATTATAATATTGACATGGCAGTTTATTGACGTTTATCTTTAAACAAACAGTAGACTTTTGTAGAAACCCTAAATCTGTATTTTCCGCAAATGGTTTTTATTCAATTTTATATGTAACTGTTGTATTTTTCCTGTTTCTCTGTTCGTTTCTGCCCTTCGTTTTCTTCATATTTCTTATTTTCTTGCACTTGTTTCTTCCACCGTGTCTTTAACTTGTCTATTAGTCCTTGATTCACGCAGTATCATATTGAAAGGGTTTATTTCCATTGTTTAAATATTTTTCTATAAGTTATTCTTATCCTTCTTACATCAGACTTTCTGCACACTTGGACCGGGGACATTTGTACTGAATGCTGTCCTTTCTTTAAACTTCACCAGAAACTCTTGTGCCCTCAATAAAAGCGAGAAACTATTTTACAGAAAGTTACAAGGATATTTTCTGGTTCAATACATCTTTTAGTGGTGTATATTCCCCTCTTATCACTAAGAATTTTACATACACATATATGGCATTTCTTGCAGCATGGATCAGTTGAGGAGCGATCAATCAGAACGCTGTTTTGATTGATCGCTCAATTTGAACGATTTGAACGATCAGAAAGAGAGGATGAGATACGAAGTCCAAAAAATTAATAACTTATAAGAATTGCGTTAGAGAACTTATTGATAATTTGAGAGGACGAGAAAACCATTACAATAGTTCAAAAAGTCTCAAAAATGTTATTTAGACAGGTATTTAAGTATTGCAAAGTTACATAAACTATATAACACAAACTTCTAGAAAAAACAAGTTTCACTGTCAGTGTTTTCCAGAATATTTTTTCTCATATATTAATATATTAATTTAGGCTTTTTCTCATCTTCTTCAGATGTATGAGCCACATGTATGAGACTCACAAACCAAACTAAAATAGAAAAAAATGCAGAAAAAGAAGAGAATTAATTTTACAAAAGAGCATTCATAACAGAAGAGCTAAAGCATTCTACGAGTTATGTAAAGATCGCCGTATAAAGAAATTTCACTAAGTGTTTTTTTTACTTGCGGCAGGTTCCGCCGTTGACTATGACACCCATATATGTACACCAAGTAATTTTTTATGTTTTCTGCTGTGTTGATTTTTGATCAAAACGTTTCCATTTTTATATGTGGAGCGAGGAACAAGCTGGATGGATTCTGTGCAGGTAGAATCTTCTCTTCTGTATTATTTGGACTCACTCAATCTAGATAGAATAAAGATACTGCTGCGACTTTTTTGTGACAGATGCAGAAAACAAAATAGGAACTTACACATAATCCATGCATTATATTATAGCTTAAAGTCAAGAGAATTCCAGAATTAGAAGAAATTAGAATACCTTTTCTAGTACGTGGCCACAGTTTGTTGTCAGTAGATAGGGTGTTTGGCAGGGTTGAGAAATGCCTAAGAAAACAATCTGTTGTAACAAAAATACATATCAACAGTTCGGTTTAGTGAAGAATATTAGAATAGACTGGTTCCTTAATGACATTAAGTATCTTCAAAACAACTTACAAAAATTTGGTGGAATACTTAAAAAGAATTCATTTAAGATGGTGTTTCCAAAACTTTCGATATTAATGTCTTCTAGAAGTTGGAAAAACATTGATAAAGGCGCGAAAAACTGATCAGGGTATGGAGCTAAACTAACGATGAGTATTTAGATTGACATAAGAAACTCTTAGCAACAGAAGGCTGCAATAACGAAGAACAACATCGAAACCCATGTGACTGCCTGGAAGAGGACCGTGGTGTATCTAATGTGAAATTATTTTTTACTTCTGTAACTTTTTAAAATATTGTCTTAGATTGATAAGTTTATTTTTATTTAATGCTCTCTGGGACCTGCAACACACAAATATTTTTAATATCAATCGTATCGGTATAAATCCACTCTTTTTTTCACATATCATGAAACATATTGTGCGTTAAATATTCCTATTTACATAATATAATAATATACTACCCGTATTCTTTAAAATATGATCTGAATTAAATTTTTTTAACTCAGCGGCGAGTAAGGGTTAACATTTCTGCATTTACCTCCGAATCAGTTTTAGTCGATTTATTGCGTTTTGATCAATAGAGGTGCAATAGAATTGTACTAAGACCTAATAAACTGGACAAATGTTTCCAAATGTCCTCTGTAGGGCTTTCTATTTCCATTAATTAGTATAAAATTTTCCGGTTACCTTTGAATTTAATGTTTTACAACGTCGTTAGTGATGTCGGATTATGATTCTGAGCTTCAAAAGATTCTTCAAGAGCCTTTCTTTGCCATTGAGTTTGTTAGTTTGTTTCCTTGGGCTCCTTCTTGGCGAAGTGCCAATATTAGTAACAGTTTATGAGATCTACCAATTTATTAACGAGATATTTACAGTTTTTTAACAGTTTGGATTTAGGAAGTGCGTTCTTTGCCTTCATGTAGGCGATAAAAATATTTATTTTTTCACTCTGTGGTACTCTAGTGAGATATAAAATTTTATCTTTTGTTTATTTTTTTACTGTGACTGTAATCCCATATTTTATATCTTATCTTTTAAAGTTTATTCACAATCATAAGGCGTCTTTTATGATATCTTTGGTCTTACTATGTTTTTATTATCTTCTAAAAATCTTTAGCTTTTAATCATATTGTCTTATGAGACTATTTGTCTGTAAAGAAATATTTGTTTTTTCCTTATAGTGCTCTTGTAAATTTAACATTTATCCTTGTGTTTCGGCTTATCTAGTAATTTCATATTGTTTTAGTTATGTCTCCTTATCAGCAAGAGCAGTTCAAGACTATAAAAAAGTAGTATATTCAGGACTACAGTGTACAATGAAAGTAACAAATCGATTGCTATGCTTTAACAGTCTAATATTATTCCAGGTATCTAATGTCCCATTTTAATCACAGAGTCGACTGAAGGTGTGGATATTTTCATCTCCTGATCAAACCAGAGAAAAAGTTCGCGACTAGTGTCGCCCTCTTTTCACTAACCCTATCTTTTCATTGATGGACTCCGAAGAATCATCCATTTTTAAGTTCTATTCTGGGCCAATGCTTATGTCTATTATATTCTCAAAACTAGGGACGAAAAGTTGTCAGTCACGGCAGTGCACCCATATCGTTGAAAAGCATGACATGACAGAACAGAGTTGACAAATATAGATACAGGTTACATAATCGAAACTAGTTGCAAATTACACTGCAGAATAAAGATTAAATAGGATATTTAGTTAATAAAAGAGTTGAGCGCCAATTATTTTTAGAGTGAAAATAGTAAAATAAAACAAATGAAAATAGTTAAAGAATGAATAAAATCAAAAGAATTTGGTGCAAAATACTTATTTGAAGAAAAATAACAAACATTGACGTTACATCATGTTAAATTTAGTATTCTCGCTTACACATTATTCTGTTGGTGATGACATGTGTTATTTATGTAGGTGGTAGTCAGAAAATACTTTATTTACACCACTATCTACTCTATTATGTTCAGAAAATATCAGAAAAGGTTATAAATATTAAAATGTAGGAAAATATATCAAAATAATAATTATTTGAAGAAAAATAACAAACAAGTTAAAAATAACAAACATTAACGTTACATCATGTTAAATTTAGTATTGTCGCTTACACATTATTCTGTTGGTGATGAAATGTGTTATTTATTTCGATGGTAGTCAGAAAATTCTTTATTTACACCACTATCTACTGTATTATGTTCAGAAAATAACAGAAAAGGTTATAAATATTATAAAATGTAGGAAAATCTATCGAAAATTATTGATTTTACCGAAATTTTGTAGTATTAAAAAATTAAATTGCCGCATAAATAGAGTATTTATATTTAATATATGTAAATGATTTAGTGTAAAGATTACCTTGTTAGGAATTACATGGAAATTGCGTGATCGCATATTATGGTTAGATATCACCAAGATACCACACAGGACGTCTCTTCATCCTGCTGAGATAAAGAACTGTATTTACCCGCATAATTTTGCACTGTAAAGATAACATTAACATACATAGTGTTCTAGATTAGCATTGAATTCATTTTTTATTGAACATATTGTTTATTAGAAATGAGTTAAGTTTGCACCCAATTATTAATACTCAGAAACCGCGAGATATGAACTGTATACAGTGTGTATACGTAGTCTTTGTGTTGAATTTATTTCATTAGCTATCTACTCGTTAAGCATATTGTCCCCTCTTCGTTTTCATACAAATTGGAAACTTTTTTGCATGTATTTATATCTACGTGATTAGATATAAACAGATATAGCACTACTAAATGATTTATTTCTACTCTTAAAACCACTTACATACATTAACATCTAGATACTAAATGGTCTGATAAACCTTCTTTTAAATGAAAAGCATGTTTTCTAAAAAATTCTTTTATTTTATTCGATATAATCCCCTTTTAGCTCAATACAACGATTCCAACGATTTTAAAACTTCTTTATGACGCCCGAATAATACGATTCTGGCAGTTTTACAAAACAGTCATTTGTTTTGTCAATTATCTCTTCGTTCGAGCTAAAGTTTTTATTTACGAGCCATCTCTTTCGATTTGGTAACCCCTAATAATCGGAGGAAGTCACATCAGCAAAATAAACCGGATGAGAAAGCAATTTTTTCTTCTGCATATGCGACTTTTTCTCACAGAGTTCTCAATTTGTCTAATAATGCACAATAATATTTGCCATTGGTAGTTTTTCCTTTTTCGTAATAGTCAATTAACATTATGCCGTTACAAATCCCAAATAAAGTAGTTATAGCCTTTCCTACCTATTGAGCCACACTTGACCGCTTCGGTGTACTTTTGCCTGCTTCAGTACACTGCCGTGTATTCATTCTGTTCTTTGATGTGTAGTAATCCAGATTTCATCTACGGTTAGGAATCGGCGTCAAAAGTCCGACAGATTCCGCTTCATAAGGTTCAAACACTGCTGAGAATTGGTCCCAGGATCATGTTTTTAATCAATGGTCAGCAAATGCGGCACTCATTGGCATGATAATATTTGCATATTCAAAAGTTCGTTCAGAATATGACTATTGTGCTCTTTATTAATTCTTGTACCTCCATTTCACTCGCGATCAACTAAAACCATTTATATACGTTCTAATAGGAGCATTAGTCCTATAATATTTATCCACCTTGCGTATGCGTTTACACTTTATAGTCTTTAACTGAATAAGTTGAGGAGGGAAGAACTGTTTGTCTTAAGTTGGTCATTCAGAATTATGTCTGTATTTTTTAATGTGTTTAGTTTTTTAGATTCTAATAAAAATAGCTTAAGGTCTTCATTTTGAATATAAAGAATTTGAAATTGGCGATTGTTTTTTATTATTAAAAACCTTTATATGTTCTGCTATACGTTTGTTAAAAGTTCTACCAGTTTGACCGATGTTAAGTTTTTGAGCAGTCGTCACAGTTAACTCGCTTTTTCTTTTGGCTCTTGTTGTTCTTAATATACTTGCCTAAATTGTTGTTTGTTCTAAAAGCAGAAGGTACTGGTTTTATTCTCTAGTGGTGGAAATACTGATTTCAGGAATTTCTTGTGTAGTTTTTGATTTAAAACTTTATTTAGAGTTTGTTTACTGTTATTTGCTTAATAATATTTAATTATATAGTTGGTTTTTGACATGGGAATTTCTATTAATCTAACATACTATGGTAGGCTGCCAATTTATGTTGTGTAGGATGGGATGATGAATTGTGCATAGTCTTGTCGGTCTGGATAGGTTTATGAAATACGAAGAACGGAGAACGGTTAATGTTTGTTTTTAAGTCTAATAATTTTTAAATATAGAAAATTTGTGGATTGATTCTGTTCTGTTTCTATTGTAAATTCAATATGACTATGAAGTGAATTAATATACGATAAAAATTGGTCAAGTTGCCTTTTAGTTCCTGTAAAACATACCAGTACGTCTTCTACGTATCTCCGCCGTTATCTCTTCTACGTTATATTATTCTATATAACAATCGTTTCAATACGGGATGTTTTGAAATCTTTCTAGATGATTCATAAGAATATCTAAAGTTTGCCTTAAATGTTTTTTATTATTGACAGTCCTTTTATGTCCTGCTATATGTTTGTTAAAAGTTGTACCAGTTTGACAGATTAATGTAGTGATACCCAAAAACTTACATCTGTCAAACTGGTACAACTTTTAACAAACGTATAGCAGGACATAAAAGGGCTGTCAATAATAAAAAAACAGACTCTAGGTACGCACTTCACCTTCTAGACTATAACACAGGCCTACAGGCAAAAAATTATATTTTGATGCCGTGAATTTTTAAGCTGATTTTTAACCATTGATTGAATGATCATTGTATCAAAATTAATAGTTTGAATATTTGAGATAATAAAGAAATATACATTGGAATATTCAAAGGAATATATATTGTTAATTAAATTTCTTCCTCAGTATATTTGTTGTTCCCACTTTATTGTGTCATTTTATATTCCACACTACGATGCAAATTAATGGCGTTTGTTTATTGATAGCTCTAAGCGCAGTTTGAAATGTGTTCTGCTTCACAACGGAAACAAGTTTGGATTAATACCAATTGCTCATTCAATCGTGATGAAAGAAGATTATGCTACAATAGCTTTAGTTTTACAGAAGATAAAATGTAAAATTGTGTAGACTTGAAAATGGTAAACCTTCTTTTTGGATAGCAAAGTGGCTACACAAAATATCCTTGCTTCTTGTCCCTCTGAGATAGTAGGGACCGAAAAAACCACTAGATTAAAAAAGAGTGGCCTAAGAGAAAAAACTTGCTAATTGGGCAAAAGAACATTATTGCCCAGTCTTTAGTCCAACCAGAGAAAATAATCTTATCACCCCTCCATATTAAGCTAGGCCTAATGAAGCAATTTGTTAAGTCACTTGGTTATAATGGACCATGCTTTGCCTACATAGGAAGGAAGCTGCATCAGATAAGTACGGAAAAACTTAAAGCTGGAATCTTTGACGGACCACAGATCAGACTTCTTACAAAGGATCCGGCTTTTGTGGGGTCAGTGAATGAGGTAGAGAAAAACGCTTGGCTGTCATTTGTGGACATTATCAAAAATTCTCTGGGAAATCACAACAGAGCAAACTATGCTGAGCTGGTAAACAATTTTCTGAGTAACTTCCAATCACTTAAACGTAATATGAACATCAAAGTCCACTATCTTCACAGCCACCTGGACCGTTTCCCTAAAAACTTAGGAAAGTGAGGAGCAAGGTGAGAGATTTCATCTTAATACACACTCACAAGACATAAAAACCATGGAACACCGCTAGCAAGGAAGATGGAATACACATATGATTGCAGATTTTTGCTGGAGTTTGAAGAGAGACTGTTTAAAAGTCCATTCCATGAAATTACGCAAGCGAAGCTTTCGTTGCGTCAAGTAATGTTTTTTTTTATTCTGTTAAGTTAGTTAAATGGCTTAAAATATACGTATTTTCTAATTGTGTGATTTTTATTTCAATGTAGTATATCCATATCAGCATATTCGTATTTTAATGCATAAAAGCTGGTATGACCTACGTTATCTTGAAAACTAAAGCTGATAGGGCAAAACTAAAGTCATATTCGGAATTAGCACCTCAAATATACTTACCTAAAATGAGCTCTTAACACTTTGGCACCAAAAACACTGTAGGCCGGTGAATCATTCTTTTAATGACGAATTTCAAATTCTTCACACTCGATACAGACATAATTCTGAATGACAAACTTGAGGCAAACCGTTCTCCCCTCCTTAACTTATTCAGTTACACACTATAAAGTATAAACTTATATCAAAAATAGATCACTTAAGAAAGGCACTCTGTCGAATCAACTGTAGTGATAAACAATTTTAATAAATCTTGTGGAAGTTTTAAAAACAAAAGTTTTCAGTGTTTTATTTTTATATAAGTAACATAAAATTCCATATAGTAACGGTTGAATCCATCACTTATGTAATATTTTCCTTCAGCCCTCTGTTGAACGAACTATTTATTTCGCTTCATAATATTTTGTACATTACTGTAGCCTCTTGTATTTATGACTTAGGTATTCATAAATTTATAATATTTATTAAATAAATATAAAATTTATTTTATTTTCCAGCTGGTTCTTTGAGAACATATCCAGAAAAGAAGCCGAAAAACTTCTTCTTGCTGAAGAAAACCCACGTGGTACTTTTCTAGTCCGTCCTTCTGAACATAATCCCAATGGATATTCTCTATCTGTTAAAGACTGGGAAGAGTACAGGGGATATCACATTAAACATTACAAAATAAAGCCCTTGGATAATGGTGGATTCTACATTTCTACGAACAAAACATTTGACAAACTTTCTGATTTAGTTAATGCATATACCAGTAAGTATAATTTGTTAAGCTATTAGGAAATTAAATATGTAGTGAAGATCATACATCACAATATGCCATATTAGTGAGGCGTCTTAGATTAAATTTTTTGAGGTTAGACCCGTATTTTTGACGTTAGACCCGTTTTAATTATAAAACCATGTGAGTTAATTATACATTTCTGAAACTAAGCAATTTTAAATTAAATTCATGTAATTGTTAGTTTACTTTGGATACGTCTTTATAATTATGATTAAGAGCAACTCATAATAATCGCCAGCTAGGACGGATCACCGGATAGTTTTTCCTCACCTTTGATATTTTCGAATATTACCGAGAAGCGGTTGATGGGTATGGTGGTAGGTGTCACTTCCGTTCTGGTTGGAGCGCTACGAAATCTGAGCTGGTTCGTCCTAGCTGGCGTATACTGTATATACCACACAAACAATCTTCAATAGGCCATCGATAGATTCTCCTAATCCATCGATAGATATAATAGATTCTCCTCTGGTTTCAAATTATCAAAGCTATAATATTACATTTTTTTTAGAAAATGCTTATGGTTTATGTCATGTATTGTCGAAACCATGTAAACGACCGCAACCTACAATGTGGGATCTAGGTCCCACATATCGTGATAAATGGGAGATTCCTAGAGATGAACTGGTTCTCATTCAACGACTGGGACGAGGAAACTTTGGAGAGGTATACTACGGAAAATGGAAGAACAATATTGAAGTGGCTGTGAAAACTTTAAGAGAAGGTACTTTTTTATTATTTACTTTATATTATTTACTTTATATATATATATATATATATATATATATATATATAATATATATATTTACGTATGGATGTATGTATATAATTTCTATGATTTTTTGAGTTTGACTCCACGTTGAATAACTTTTGATTTTTAGAAAAAACATTGTTTGAAAACGTTTTAGTTGTCAAGTCAGATTAATTCTGCTTCCTCTGGCTCGACAATGGCAAGTGTGACCTTGCGACCAAAACTATTCAACGCGGAGTCAAACTTGGAAATGTAAAATGAATGGGAAAATCCCAGTAGTTGGCTGTATACCATAGTTAAAAAAATTATATATATATATATATATATATATATATATATATATATATATATATATATATATATAATATATATATATATATATATATATATATATATCCGGTCTTTTAGGCGTTACGCCCGTCCGGTAGGGATCTATGGAGGAGTATCACCGAGCCGCAAGCCCTTATCTCTTGCCGTACTGCTCCACCATAGGCCGATCAGATCCCAGCATATTCTAGTCTAAGCCGCAGATTCATCTAGAATTTTAAACTGCTGCGTTAGACTTTTTGTTTTCTGTACACCGAGCTGGGGCTCGATCCCACATCCACTGAACCATTCGACAGTGAAGCGAATGAGAGGCAGCCGCACAGCCCGCTGAGCTATCTGACCGACTAAAAAAATTATAACCGACCGACTAAAAAAAAAATTATACAGAAGTAAAACACTTCACAATTTGAATATTGGTATAAAAACATTTAGGTTTGGGCGGCCGCAAACAGCGTCGGACCCAAAATGGGCGGCTGAAACAAACACTCACCAACACGTCTAGCCAGCGTGGTGTTTAAAGGCTAAATACCCCTCACGAAAATGTCAGTTGAAAACACGCAAATACCCCAGGCAAGTAGGAAATTATTTCCAGAATCTTGCACTGATAAATTATCAGTCTGTCCCATGGATTCTGGGGGGGGGGGAGTGACAAAAAATTGACAAAGACAGGAAAAAGTTACCCGAATAAGACGACACTTTATATAGGAACATATGATGCACGTTCCCTACTATCTGATAAAAGACTTACTGAACTTGAGTGCGAACTAGAAAACATAAAGTGGGACATAGTCGGTCTCACCAAAGTCAGAAGACGTGGCAAACACTTAATTAAACTAAAATCAGGAGATGGGCTAAATACCCCTCACGAAAATGTCAGTTGAAAATACGCAAATACCCCAGGCAAGTAGGAAATTTTCCAGAATCTTGCACTGATAAATTATCAGCCTATGCCATGGATTCGGGGGGGGGGGGGGTAAATTGACAAACACAGGACCCGAATAAGACGACACTTTATATAGGAACATATGATGCACGTTCCCTACTATCTGATAAAAGACTTACTGAACTTGAGTGCGAACTAGAAAACATAAAGTGGGACATAGTCGGTCTCACCAAAGTCAGAAGACGTGGTGAACACTTAATTAAACTAAAATCAGGAGATGGTTTTTACCACGTAGGTGACGACAATAATTCCTTAGGAGGAACTGGCTTCATTATACACAAGCATCTCCAAACAAGTATAGTATCACTAAAGAAATTTTCCACAAGAGTGATTTGTCTTACTCTTAAATTGAATACAATGTATAATGTATTACAAAGAAGCTGCTTTTCAAGACCATCAAGGACATTTTACTTTTATATGTGGTGATTTTAACGCCAAAACAAGAATTAAATCCAACCCTACAGAAACACCACTGGGAAACTTTGACTTGAATGGTAGAAATGGACGTGGCGAAATACTGTTAAGGTTCATGCTGTAACATGAACTATTCCAAATGAACAGTTTTTTTTTCAAAAAGAAACCACAGAGAAGATGGACATGGCAAAGTCCTAACGGAAAAACTTAAAACGAATTAGATTTTATTATCACGGACAAAAAACACTCCGTTAAAGACATCACGGTTCTAAACAGATTTGTTACCAGTAGCGATCGTAGAATGGTACGAGGTAAAATATAAATAAGCTTAAAGAAGGAGAGGTATAAGATGATTAAAAAGAAGAAAAATTCAAAACCATGGATGAAACCATCAGATGTAGATAGTTTTCAGCAATGTATTTCCGATATACTTAGTAGTCCTGAAACAGAAAATAATATAAACGACTTAAATAATAAATTAACAAATGCTTTACTGGAAAGTCAAAACAAATTCTGTCCTAGAACTCAAAAGAAGAGAAGATTAGCCAAAATACTAGGCAACTAATGCAGAAAAGAAAAGAAATGAGAAGCGAGATGGAAACCAAAGGCGACGAACTACAAAAATTAAATAAAGAAATATCCAAAGCTGTTAGACAAGACACTCGAAAATACAACCAAGAACAAATCGAACATACCATTGAGGACAATAGACGTATGAAAGTATTGAGAAAAAGACTAAGAACGGGGACAAGGCAGATAATAAAGATTAAAGATAGAAATGGTCATCTTATAACTAACAGAGAGGAAACCCTCAAAATAGTTGAAAACTACAAATTGAGATCCAAAGTGTCGTCCAAAATTTATAGATGCATAACGTTTTCGATCTAGGTCAGATCATCCACAGTGCCTTCTTTTGGTACTTATAGCTAACATTAAAATTGCAAAATTAATGGGAAAAACCCCGTAATTGGCTGTATACCATCGTTTAAAAAAAACACAGAAGTTAAAACACTTCACAAATGTGTATTTAGGTATAAAACAAACAAGTTAAAACTTTTTAAAAAAGTGTCGTCACATTTAAAGTTCTGGCAGAACGTTTTCGATCACTACGGATCATCTTCAGTGCCTCGTATTTGTTGCTAACTATATAAATATGGTGTCTATAAGACTACCATGTTTGATTTGGTAAAGTGTCACATTTTACATTAGGTAATGTTGATACTGTAGGTCGATGACAATGGATGTATTTAAAATTTATTACTTTAGGGACTACATGTCTCCTAAGCTCGAGTACTTGCACGTTGTCAGTTGAAGCGACGACACAGACCAAAATGACCATTTTGGTCTGTGTCGTCGCTTCAACTGACAACGTGCAAGTACTCGAGCTTAGGAGACATGTAGTCCCTAAAGTAATAAATTTTAAATACATCCATTGTCATCGACCTACAGTATCAACATTACCTAATGTAAAATGTGACACTTTACCAAATCAAACATGGTAGTCTTATAGACACCATATTTATATAGTTAGCAACAAATACGAGGCACTGAAGATGATCCGTAGTGATCGAAAACGTTCTGCCAGAACTTTAAATGTGACGACACTTTTTTAAAAAGTTTTAACTTGTTTGTTTTATACCTAAATACACATTTGTGAAGTGTTTTAACTTCTGTGTTTTTTTATTAAAATTGCAGTGAAGACGTCAATATATGGTTTACATATTTAAATTTAAATTATATTGCGACTCTAGGCGCATGACGATGACAATGGTTGTAAATGTTAATGCTCGTGCTTTCTTGCTCGACTTGAACGCGTGGTGCATGTTAGCTAGTCTTAATTAAATGTTTTTATACCAATATATATTTGAAGTTTTTTACTTCATTTAGAGGATTTAGAGGACGATTTATACCGTCAATAGTGACATGGTTTGGGAGAAGGTTGGCGTGGGGGTAGCGTGGGGATTAACGCGGGGATTGGCGCGAACATTTTTGACAGGATTTTGATTGACTGGTGATGCGTACGATATTTTTTTTTATAAGAGAAGCCTCCAAATGGATGGGAGCTATGGTTCTGGAGTTTTCAAAATCAATTTTGTGATCTGTATGAAGAGGGTGTTGACCTAGAGCTGAAATTGGGTCGGACTTGCAAACAGAAATGGAATGTTGATTAATCCTATTTTGGATTCTATGATTTGTTTGGCTTATAAAGAATCGGCGGCAGTCTGCACAAGGAACTTCATGAACTCCGTATTGTTATACATGGGATAACAACACGGGAATTATGGTACTGATATAGGGATTATGGTCGCTTTAATTTAATGGTGCATGATTCTCTCCGAACATAGTGAAGAAGTTTGAGTACATTGAAAGATAACTGTACTATTATTTAGTTGATAGACACCCTAAATATGTGAATATTTCCATTTTTACATAAAATATTTGTGTATGATTATTTCTTCTGTTTCTAGGTACTATGTCAACTGCCGCTTTCTTAGAAGAAGCGGGCATTATGAAGAAATTTCGACACAAGAGGCTTGTAGCATTGTATGGAGTGTGTAGCGAGGAAGAACCGATTTACATCGTTCAAGAGTATATGAACAAAGGCAGTTTGCTTGATTTCCTTAGGAAAGATGAAGGGCGACATCTGCAGTTTGAAGATTTGATTTATATTGCTTTCCAAGTAGCTTCTGGAATGGAATATTTAGAATCTAAACAACTTATTCATAGGTAAGTATTATATTTTATTAATGACTATGTACGTTCTATTATTTTAACCACATTTAATATTTTATTATTAACGTTGGGGTATTCAGCACTACTTCAACGGTTGGGATTCTGGAACTGTTCAAATAATTAGTTCCCAGCTATATTTTTTACAGTATCTTCGAGAATTATCAGTTTCTGGTTTCATCCGTTGGTATTTTTTTTGTTTATATATTTCCTTCTCCAGAGGTTTTCTGACCATGGTTTTCTTGATACAGGTTGGAATTTAGGTACTAGTTCCATTCAATTTTTCTGTTCTCTATCCACCTATTTATACCTTTTATTTTCTATATGTGCTTTTCATCTTCGGTTCGAGTTTTGTCTCGTAATGTTTTATGTTTTTTTATGTAATTTATTTTTATTTCCATTATCTGTAATAATATTTACGTTAGTTTCGTTTCATCTCGGATTTTAGCAATGTAAGCCAGTATTGGTTTAATTACAGCTTTATATATATATATATATATATATATAAAGCTCCATATAAATGGAGTCCCACAGGTCACACATAGTCTGTTTGCTTTCATGTTTTGTTGTTTTACCACTTACCTCCTTTTTTGTTCGCTGGATAATTTAATTTCCAGATATTCTGTTTCCATTAGCTATTCAATGATTTCGTCTTTAATTTCTAATTTGCTACAAATGGTGTCGTTTGGAATTATTATAGCCTTTGTTTGGCTATGAAAATTGTCGTTTAAACTGTAAAGGGTTGGTGTAAATTATCCGATGATAGTCATCATTTTCTGCTATAATGCATCATTTACATATCAAATAAGTTTTAAATTTATATTATTATCCATTATCAAATTAAATAGAAGAGGATTCAGAACACCTTGCCTTATGTCTGTTTTGTACGCAATTATTATGCCAATATGCAAGATATATGTTTATTATATGGATTTCTCTATGAACACTGCATATGTGCATGAATAACCTCTTCTAAACCCTTCCTACTCTGCTTCGTGTGTTTTTCTTTCGGTAATCTTCTTTGTTAGTATCCTTGTTATTAGCTTTAGACTGGTATAAAACATATAAGTTTAAATCATAGACATATAATACCTAGAGCAAATGTGCAACAGAGAAAAAGGATGCGAGCAGTCCTTGCATCCCTTTCTAATGGCCAAGGTAATCGACCACGATACCTTTCCTCTACCAGAAAATGTACAATCACAAGTGAGGTAGCAATAACTGAAATGTTTAACGTAACAAGTCGTTGTAGCGAAGTGGTATTGTTTCTGCTTCGGACCTGGATAATCGAGGTTCGATTCTTCCTCTGATTTTTTTTTATAAATATAATATTAATCAATATTACGTTTATTAGATATTATTAATCTGTAAGTAAATCTTAGTCTAAAAGCAATTGGGACTATTATTACTAAAAGTATAAGTGTTTCAACTAAATAATTATGGTAGCATACATGGCAATAAATACTTTATATATATATATATATATATATATATATATATATATATATATATATATATATATATATATATATACTTAATAATAATAATAAGTTCAATTGCCATTTACATATTACTTTTTTAAAGATATATATACACACATTTAATATTTGTAAGATTTACTTCTTCTTCTTCTTGTGCCGTCTTCTAACGAAGGTTGGCGATCACTTCTTTAAACGCTTCTCGATCTTTTGCAACGTGAAATATCTGTTCAACACTGAGGTTAGTCCAATCTCTGATATTCCTCAGCCAAGATTTCTTCTTTCTTCCCAAGCCTTTTCTTCCCTCTACTCTACCTTGCATGATATAGATACATGAGTATGTGGCCCAGATACGATGTTTTTCTTATTTTAATTGTGTTCATAAGCTTTCTGCCATGTCCAACTCGTCTTAACACTTCCTCATTTGAGACTTTTGTAGTCCAAGGAATCTTCAAAATACGCCTATATAGCCACATTTCGAGTGCCTCCAATTTTTTATAGATTGGGCTTTCAGAGTCCAAGCTTCTACCCCATATAGTAGTTGCGACCAAACATAACATTCGACGAACCTCAATCTGATGGCCATACTCAATTTCTTATTTGTAAAAATTAGATAAGTAAGTTAGAATTAAGTAAGTAAGATTTACTTACAGATTTAATAATATCTAACAAACGTAATATTGACTGTTATTAAATGTATGTATATAAGAAAATATCAGTGGAAGTGAACTCCGATTATCCAGGTCCAAAAGCAGAAACAATATCACGTCGCTACATTGTCTTGTTATAATGTATTATATGCCTATGGTTCAAACATAGGTTCGGTCACTTTTTAGGTTAGTAACCTAAGTGGGTTTTCGTTTATTCTCGGAAATATCTCAGTAATAATTTGAAAGTAATTTGATGAGTAATTGCTACGTTTATTGTATTATAAGTGTAATCATCTTTCATTTTTAGGTTGAGTTTACCGAAAGTACAAGCTAAATATAACCGCAAATGTCAAAAATATTTGAGTTTGGCAGTATTGGGATATTTTTATAATGCATATATGCTTCAAATATAAAGAGAGAAAGTTTTTAAAAAGTACATTTTTTTTATATTATCTTATGAATTCTGCAATTTTTAATTTATATGAAGCAATAACGAGTAAATATTTGTCTCTTTCGAGATTAATTGCAATCATGTTGCAATCTAGCAACTGCTGATTTGACGATTGCCAAATCTGTCCCCTAATCTATCAAAGGGTAATTGCCAAAATAATTTCTATTAATTAACTGCAATTAATCTCCAAAGAAACAAATATGTACTCATTTTTGTTTTATATAAATCAAAAATTGCAGAATTTATAACATAATATAAATAAAACGTACTTTTCTAAAGCTTTATCTTTTTAAATTTGAAGCATACAGCATCTGCATTATAAAAACATGCCAACACTGCTATACCAAAATTTTTTGTTCCGTGTTTGACATTTGCTGCTGTAATCAGCTTGTACTTTCGGTAAACTCAACTCATTTTTACATCTTTGCGTTTACATCTTTAGCCCGTGTTCTTCAAAATCTTTTTAAATCGGTTTTCTTCTAGTATAAATAGTATTTGCCTCTTATATTTCTTACATCACATATTGAACAGAACTCGTGATACCTATTTGTATTTTTTTAGGGACCTTGCCGCAAGAAACGTACTTATAGGCGAAAACAACATTGCCAAAATATGTGATTTCGGATTAGCCAGGGTAATAGAAGACAATGAATATTGTCCGAAACAGGGTTCTAGCTTCCCAGTGAAATGGACAGCCCCTGAAGCTATAATCTATAGTAAATTCTCCATCAAGTCTGACGTCTGGTCTTATGGTATCCTCCTGATGGAACTATTCACCTACGGACAAGTTCCTTATCCCGCCATGCACGGTAGAGAAGTCATAGATCTAGTAGATAAAGGTTACAGAATGCCCAAGCCCACAACACATCACGTTCCAGATGAAATCTATCAAATAATGTTGAACTGTTGGGATGCCAATCCCGAAAAGAGGCCGACATTTGAATTCCTCACCCACTACTTTGAAGGATTCAACGTTACGTCAGAAGTTCCTTATAGAGAAGTCCCAGATTAAGGTTTATAAAAGGTTTATTTGGATCAGTTTCTCGAGAAAATAATTCTTGACATGGTTTTGATAAACATAAAACAAATAAAAGCATTAACAGCAAGATTTCGAATATTTTTATACCATAGTGTTGTTCAGAAGTAAATATTTTGTTTGTATTTTCATTATTAATAGTTTACCATAATTCAGTAAATATGCACAGTATTTTGTATTAAAAAATAGTACAAAATTTTAGTAAACCGAAAATTTGCTAAAACATGTGTTTAATGTAATTAGGTACAATCTGAATGTTATTTGCCTTATTTAATCGACGAATTGACTGTTGTTATTTATCATAGCATGCCAAGAAAATTCTTGTGTAAGCAACTGATCGAAATACATCTGACCTTAGTTTTTTTTTGGAAATGTTATATTTTGTCATTAACTATGTTAGATCTCATTTAGTTTTATAAATGTTTGCTTCATTCCTCTTCGATAATCTTTCTTGTGTTGTCTCTTGAGTTACACAACTGAATATCAGAAAGTTAATACAAAGTCGGTTTTAAAATACTTCTTCGCATTAAAATGTTTGTACTAGGGTGTTGTTCTATCCTAAACGTGGTTGTGGTGGAGTAGAACGCATTACAAAATAATGTTTGTTGGATTATTTTTCGTAGGGTGAGTCGTTTAGGATAGTCTGTGAACCTATTCATGTATTTTTTCAATATCAACATGGCTTTAGAGGAAAGTGCAAGTTTTAGATAAAAAAAATTGCAAATAAACCTAATAAATATGATACATCAAATATAAAAATTATAGTCTTTTAATTATATCTTTTGAATTACTAAAGCAAGTAACAAAGCTTTTACATATTTGTTAATTGAATTCTCGATTCTTTCATTTCATTTTCAATTCAAATAATGGTTAACTAACTGATTAAATTGATTTAAAGTATCAATACTTGAGGTGAGTAGTGTCTAATTAACATTAGCATTTCGCATAGCATTTGACATAATCAACTAAAGAGTAGGTATTACTAGTAATTTGTTGATCCTTTTTTTCTGCAAATTTATAAGAATAAAACAATAAGGGCACATACTCTACATCTTGATAAATGATCAGTGATTACTTAATTTTGACTCTACTCCAGATTTTTTTCTATATCTAATGGAGGTACAAAATAGTTGGCAGAGACGGCATCCTTAGTTTATAGAAAGTTGTGATATCTGCATTCGAAATTGTTTCTTCTTTATAGTACATTGTTAAGACGTCCTTAACTTGTTTTTATCCCTCATCTAGTATACATACAGTATATTCTTGTTCTTGTCCTACTATGTTCACCTGTTTTGTCTCTAAAAACCGTCTTTTCCATGAAACAATTTTATTTTTTTCTGCTAGTTTCTGGTTCATTTATTCTTCGCTTTCTTTAACGATGTAAAACACTCTCCCAGACGAAACTTTTTAATTACACATATATTTCTGCGCAATCTTCCATTAAATATTTTGTATCACATGTATTTTTGTCGCACATATACTCATATACTATTCTCCTATTTCTTAAGTTTAAAAAATATCATTTGTTACTTCATCAAAGAGGTCAAGCCTCTTAAATACAGTACCTCCCCCTACTAAAACTACCTCCGTCCCACTCCAATCGCAGACAGCATTGGGAAGCCTTTACTTTTTCTATCGTGAATGCCCTGGGAAATTGGGAAAGGCCGAGAGGCCTTTCTGTGTTATGCGCTTTTCTCCTGGGTTACCATTTCTTTTTGTGAAACTTTTAGAATTAAATCTTTACCAAAAGTGTTCCGGTCCAGAGAGCCAGCGGCTCTCCGCACTGAGGTCTTGTGTGTGCCAGACGATCGGCTGTCGACTTAACAAAACACAAAAATAAAAATAGTTGAGTAAATGATGTGAAGTTAGAAGGGGGTGAGACATGCATTTTCGTATGTATAGTGCCGTTACATGCCTCGTGTATGTTTTTTTGGATTTTTTTTTTCTAAACCCATCTATTCTATTGTATTAACAAACCTAGTAGAGGTGCTAGGCGGCTACCACCACACATAGGGAAATCAATGTGTTAAAGAGAGCGTTCGGGGGAGCGTTCTATCAATATGTCAACATTAATTTAAAAATTATTTAGCTGTCAAATCTTTTTTTCAACAGCTGTCAACTGTCAGTTCTTCTTTTCCCAGCTGCCAAATCCATAAGAATTGACATTTGACAGCTGGGACAAGAATAATTTTCATGTGCCAGCTGACGGCTGCGGAAAGTCACAGCTAAATAATTTGTAAATCAATATAAATTAAAAATGGCAGGTGACTAGTGGCGACTAGCAGATAAAAGTTGAACTATGACAGTCGGTAACGGAGATTCATTTGACGTAATGGCTGCGGTCATATTGGGGCGGGGCATTGATAGAACGTTTTCTGACAATGATTTCCCCGTGTGCAGTAGTAGTCCCCTACCCCTCTCCTTACTATTCTGACTACTTCACTTGCCAGGTCCATTGCAATACCAACCCATTGCGTCTTGTTTCTCCACTCTTCGGGATGGTGCCGCATTAGTTGGTTTCTGGGTCTTCTGTCTTCTGTGACTGTTCGTGTTGATTGCATTATTTCTTATAGGGGGCAAACTGCGTTATTCATCTCAACAATATTTTAGCAAGCTCTCAAAAACTGTTTTTGTATGTCAAGTGTCGTCTCTGACAACTCTTTCGTACTTTTGACTGGATAAATTCGATATTTAAACGCTCATTAACATACAATCATCAATAAAATATACAATGAACAGGAATCAAGAATTCTTATACTTCTGTTGTTGCTTTGTCGAAATATTAAAGGAGTTTTCTAATACTTGCCATAAATTTCAAAAAATTAATTTTTGATCTGATTCCACAAAAAAACTATTTTGAATAAGCAACATTTTATAGTTTGTAGTTTCGTACTTAAAATAAGTACGAAATATGCATAACAAAGCTTATGCAAATCTCATATACTCTAAATAGAAACACGTTTTATTAGAGGCCATCTATCAAGAGAAGAATTCAATCGAGTTATGTTCACAGACTCCCTATTTGGCAATCAGCAGTTTCTTTGTGATATTTTTAGATCATAACCTTGACTAGTCACTTATATAGTGAATGTTATTAAACATTTTTAATAAAAGCGGAAACATCACGAAAAGTAAAATTTTTCTATACCATTTACACTTTGTAAAATTATTTTTATTTCATATGTACGGTTTTACTATTCTAACGTTATTAACGCCTTCTATTTTTAATAGGTACTTCCCAAGTTTATTTTTTAAGTGTATATTTGTTACAGTCTTATTTGGTAACTGAAATAATGTTTTTGTATTAATATTTAGAGTGATATTATTTATTTATCGCACAATTTATGACATGCTTTTATCACTTTAATTTTAATTGAATTACGGAAAAAATGGTGGCTAATTTTGGACATTTTTAAATACTCTGTAAATATATAGATGAGTTCTGGTCAAATTTACATTTTATTATTATTTTTTTTGGTTAAAAAAAAGGTTTTTGCTAAAACAAGTTTGTTAATAAACAACACTAAAGAAGTGTGAAATGAAAGTAAGTTTAAATAAATTTAAAATTTTCACAATTTCTTTAAAAAAATGTATTATCTGACTAATATCTTTTTAAAGATAATTCAACCTACCAGTGGCGTATTAAAGGATTGTAGAATAACTTTAAATATGTAAGTTATATAGTTTGTTAATCATAAAGGAGAAAAAACTATCCAAGACCTAAGACTTGCCTTAAATCAGATATGGCGCCTTCTTATTCTTCGTCATAACAAAAAGTTGTATGTGACATTCATAATGTGTGAAAATAGCCGGTTTTGCTCAAAAAAAATAAGAGCTTTTGTTTAATTTTTTTATTTACATAAATTTTTAGCATATAACTTATGGTGATAATTTTTAATTGTGCTTGTAACAGAAAGGAGTAACCTAACTACTTCCAAGTTCAATCATTTGAAGGTACAAATTCACCCAAAGACGCTTTTTCTTCATTATATCCGTTTATATTTGTTTTATAACGGATGAGATGATAATTTGGTCAACACTACTCATGCCATTTGACTAATTCAACAAGTACTCAACATTCACATGAATAATTTTACAGCATTTTTAAAAAACCTACCAAAAACGTTACTCTTGTCATAATGTGCTGTTAATTTACTCTCATTATTTTGGGCATATCTAATTCTCTCAACATTAATTATACATTTTATCTTAAAAAAGTAGGTACGTAGAAGCAATTTTCACCGCTCTATCTTAGCTGAGTAACCGTCAGGGCACATTTTTGTTGTAATTTAAATCATAAGCTGTCGGCTTTCATTCTTTGGTGGTTTAGACTTTACTTTTTTCTTAATCACATTTCGGTGAAATCAAATTTATATGTAAAGTTCTGATGTTAAAACAAATTCAAACTTGTTGTATGACAAACGTTCATACGGTACGAAATGTTGATGAGCCAATCTGATTTTGTTCAAAAGATTTTTTTCTGTGGCAGTTCAGACTTCCGAACGTAATTTATGCAGTAGGCAACTTCTGATCTCTAGGAATCTTTAGTTTTGTGGTATTATTTTTAAAAGAGGTAGCAAATCTGTATGCAATATGTTTTAACCATGAAATTTTTACGCTTCCGTTAATAGTTAAATAAAATGACAATAAATTACTTAATTTTGCTTTTTTTAATGTTAAAATGTGCCAACTATATTGATTAATACAAAAACAACGTAAACAGTTACTTCCTAAGACTCTCATTTTATTTCCAAAGTAGTATTTTTAGATAAAGATAAATTCGCAAAAGACTGTACTTATCGCTTTGTACAAGAAACATAAAATTGTGTCTAAGTTACGTAATTTCTAAACTGAGCCTCGTACGACTATAGAATTAGTACAAAAAGTTTAGAAACGAGTAGTGTATGAGCTGATAAACAAAATATATATACTAAATAGTAAAAGTTAAGTTTTAGTAGGATGAATGAATAAAATATATTTATTATTTAACTAGTATTATTTCTTAAAAAATCTGTTACATGTTATATATCGATTAGATGCTTAACTTACGAAAACACAATGAACTTGTATCATATTTTTAAGCATTTTTATCGAGCTGTAGCTCCAAGATGGCAAGGTTACTTTGACGTTGTTTAGTGACTTTAGCATTAATTGCGCTAGTAACGTATGTGAATTTTTTAATTAGCATTAAAACAAGAAAATATATTACATTGCTTTATTTTATCATATATTTTCATTAAATGAGTTCTCTCATAATAATGGTTTAAAAGTATCATCTCGGTTAGTCTCACATGGTCCTATAATATCTTCTCATATTTTAAGAATACTTAGCATTATCGATCTTAAATCTTCGGTAATTTTTAATCGGAGTTCTTCTAAATGTAGAGCTATTTCTGATAGTGACTATAAATTTTGTTATCAACATATCCCCACAGAAATTACTTCATTTCCCCGTTCAGAAAATTAATCATTTTGGTTCGATATCATCCGCTGAGGAGTAGATTTTTCAAAAAAAAATCGTCAATATACTACATTTGGAACATGCTCAAGATATTATTTTGTTCATGTTTTCCCAAAACACACGTACGTAAGTTATGCTCTCAATTCTAATAAGGCTTATTTCTGATAAGTATATTATTACTATGGAATCACTTTCGATTAATAAATCATATTTACGCAATATTAAAAAAATATTAACAACTGAATTTAACAAATTGTGTTGACTAGTAGTCGTGCGACTGAGAATGGATCGATTTTCAAACGAAATTGCAAAATTAACGACTATTCTACAATTTAAATAACTTAATTAGTACTGTAAAATGTACTGTTCTTTCACTTCCAAGCCTGTATAATTTTCATTCAAGCATAGAAGGTTAAGAAAAACTCACCTTATTCGCGTCTGAGACTAAATACCTATCAGCCAATTTTACAGTTATGCTATAATATTCATAAATTTTAATTTCATGACAACATAGTTTTGTTATTCATCGCGTTTAACAGCTTTGTAGAAAACTATTTTTTGATTTATCATGATTTATCTAGAATAGAATTTTAGATTTTATGAAAATAATCATTAAAATTCTATAATAATATCCTACTAGAATTTTAAGTAAAACAATTTCGTATATATATTTTAGTTGTCATCTTTTTGTCTAAAGTGTCCTATTCCAGAATTTAACTTTTTATAAGACTTTTTGTACTTCGAAATCATTTGTACAATAATATAATGAGAATTTATTGGACGTGGACCAATGGTATTCGTAAAAAGCTTTGAATGAATTTGGAAGTACAGTTGTTAGTCAACATGCAATGTAACTACTTTAAAATATGTACATATAGAAAACATAAAGGTTCGGTTATCATACTTGAAAATAATCTACTTTGTTTTACATTGAACCGCCTCGGTAGGGCAATAGGTAAGGGGGATGAGAATATTAACACACCACTCTTGGTAAGGACAAAGTAGCCCGTATCTAAGATTATATAGTAACAAGGCATTTACTCACAAAAATCGACGCTTTAAACAAAGACAAGGGACTGAAAATAAAGAACGTTTAACATTGACTAAATCTTTATACTTGTCTATACTAACATTGACGCCTACTGCAAAAAATAGTTTTTTTTAAGCATATCATCGTTTGAAATATTTTGTGATTATAAGTGGCTTACTTCGTAATCTTACTACGGAATAATCATAATATTAACTCTTTGATAACTATTTTTAAGGTTTTCATGTCAGTGCTTAGAAGTTGATTCAACTTTCCGAATTCCGGAAGTTCTTGGTGCCTTTCCTGATGACCATAGTCAAGAAACATTCAACAATACATGATGATAGAATTTTTAAATTCGAATAATAAACTTAGTGGATTAAAATTTAAAAAAGTGGATTAAAATTAAAGAGTTGTGATAATTTCCACAAAAAAAGTTCAAAAATATGAATTCAACATCTAAATATTGCAAAAATGCAAAATGCAGCATTTTCGAGTAAAAAATATTATTTATTCAATAAATATTTCGTTAGGTGGTTCATTTAAGTAATGATTGTTCAAAAATGTATTTTTAGCCTTACACATTACTAAGTGATCACAACATGACGTTTCTCGAATTTAATCTGAGTTCTAAATTTTGAGTTATTCTATAAAGGTGGTCAGAAATTTTAACACGTTTAGATGCGTCCTTAAAATAATTCTACTTCCTCCGCTATTTGGAACGTTTACTCTAATTGTTGGATTTCAATTATTAGTTGATTCATTTCAACAATACAACAATACGTCGACAATACAAAATTACCAAGTTCTTCGTCAACAGAAAACCTGAAATAATAAATTTTTGTTGATAAACCTCTTTCCGAACAGATACTACCATTTTTGCTCGAGAATATTAGGTTTGTTGTTATTGACAATATTAAATTTGTTGTTGAAATGCAAAATTTGGCGTAATTGGTAAGAAGCGCATTATCGTATCATCTGCTGCTTCTTGAGCTATCGTGGCGGCGTTGTCGATTTAAAATGTAGTATGTCCCATCTGGGAGCATTGTATTTAATATCATGCTAAACCCACTTTAAGTTCATAGCCTGTATAAGAACTAAGAAGAATAATAATACTACAAAAACTCACAAACACGGGATGATATCCAAGGGACAGAAAAATACATTTTGGTAGAAATTATTCATAAAGTGAACGGAAATTTATGTAATCTGAAACAGTAAGAGCAAAATAAGTGTAGAGAGTTCTAACAAAGAATTATTTAGACTATATTCTGTATAAGGAGAATTTTTTACAATTTATACCAAATAAACTAAAAAAAATAGATTGAAATGTAAAACTTATTATTTTTAATCGCAAAAAAATCACATGTATTTACTTGTCATTTGATTCTTGCATTTTAAATTGTTAGTAAAAAATCTGTACTTCTACATTTATTCTAATGCCACTAATTTAGTTATTTACTGTGCTAAGCGTAAAGTGATTTGTATACTTGTGTGTTTCCCTTATATATTTAGTTGAATCTTTAATTTATAAATACGTTTTTAAAAATGTCTCACACTATAGGCACCGCAAATAAAATAGAGTAAATTTATTATTTTTACATATTTTATGAACTTTTTATGACCTATCTAAAGTAATAAAAGTACCAAACTATTTTGTAATATAATTAAACGATGTTAAGTTAACATTTGAGAGAGTCCCTGTACGGTGAGATAATTCAAACGCCTCTTTGGTATTAATTTTTCACTTGCTGTTTTCTTTTTTATGCTTCATACTTCCTGGTGCAATATTGTATAAATATTTTTATAACATTACTCTCAAAATTTAGGCATACAATTCTTTTTATGATGCTAATTAGATGTGTGTGAGTGTTTGTGTTAGTATATACATAAGTTTCGTCCATTGAGATACAAAGTCACGTCAAATATATCTACATTGTATTCTTTTTTCTTTATTTTATAAGAAAGCCATATATGTTAACAGAATTTTATAGGAACAATCAATATAACTTTTGTAAATATAGCGAGTACTGAATAAAATATTGTATTACTCCTAATGTGATTTGTTTTACTTAACTTTGGTACTTAATTGCCAAAATTGGGTACCAAAGGTAATTAATACCATTGTCATTATTATGATATTTTCAATTATTTACAGGTTATTGCAAAATAGAGAAAATTCATGATACGTTTTTAACATTCGATGCTGAACAACATTGAATGAACAATGAAACTACCCTATGAACAGTCGGATGATTTCTGGGAATAAGGCACTGAGAATTCCTAGAGCACGATGCCCAGACCTATCAACCGCTTCTTGAGTCGATCGCGAAAGAATTAAAATTAATCGGGACCTGGTCGAAATATTCCATACTTCTGAGACAATGTGACTGCCCGACTTAGAGTGGTATTTTACATAAAAAGCGGCCAAAACCAAAATTTTAATAGCTAAAATTTCGGACCGATTGTTGTCCCTAAAGTAGGTATTTATATGTGATGTTATCAAATAACTAAACCAATCAAATTTGACAGCTTTCACTTCGTAACACGTTTTGGCTGTGTTTAGTTTTGAGATTTTGCTACACTTTCTGTACGATTTGTGATCGGCAGTTATGAATATGCCAAAGGAAATTAAGTACTCAATATTGAACCATTTTTTAAAACATACCGTTCTAGAAGTTGAATCAAAATTAATCCAATTTTTTTATGAATAAATGTTTATAAATAGGAATTAGAATTAGGAATAGATAATCTCCCAGCTGAACTATATAAAGAAGGTGGCCATGATAATGGCATTCAAGCAGTTTATAAAAGAAATATTGACACAGAAATCCCTCTCCAATGATTGGAATATTGGAATACTTGCCATCATACACAAAAAAGGAGATATCTTTGAATGGTCTAACCACAGAGGAATTACGCTTCTAAATGATGCGTATAGAATATTTTCCACAGCACTATGTCACCGTATGACACCATATGTAGAAAGGATAGTAGGAAAATACCAGGCTGGTTTTAGAGGTGGTAAATTGACCATTCATCAGATTGCAACCCTGAAACGAATTTCGGATAAAAAACACTGGAATATGGCATTGATACTCATCACATAATTATAGACTACAAAGCAGCCTACGACTCTGTGAATAGAAGAGAAATGTTCAAAGCAATGAAAGAGCTACCAAATCAGTTTGTATAAAAATTTAACAAAACTAACTGTTGAAAAACTTGAATGTAGAGTACGAATTCAGGGGGAACTGTCTAAACCTTTTAAAACAAATAACGGGCTACGCCAGGGAGACTTTCTCCTATGTACTGTTCAATCTGGCTCTGGAAAAAGTAATACGTATGTCACAAATCACATCCACTGCTGTGGATGTGATTTGTGACATACTCTATGCTGATGATATCAATATTGTTGGGAGAACTGAAAACGCTGTACGACAGGCGTATGTAGCATTAAAAGAATCAGCCACAAAAATGGGCTTAATAAGAAACACCAACAAAACGAAGTACACTCCGCCAAAAAAGTATCGCATCAGCTATGAAACTGCAAATTTTGTATTAAAAATAATTTAAGACATGGATTTTTTACTATTGTTTTTTTTTGTTTTTTTAAGTACGTAACAAGTGTTAAAAGAAAAATGCAGAATGTACGAAACGAAAAACAAAGGTTTTATTTAATTTATTTCATAAATTTGAAGTGAGCGCACAAACAGCATTGAATAAAAAAAAATCAAAATCAAAAGTACTGAAAATTTAGTAAGATGTATTTGCTTCCTCTAGCTCTTATAACATCTAGACAACATTGTGACATCGATATTATCCCATTCTTCTGTAAAGATGGTCCCAAACATGTTCTATTGGATTTAAATGCGGGCTGTGCGCTGGCTAATTCAAAACTTGTAAATTTACCTCTTGAAGGTACTCGGTAACGATTCATACGACGTGTGGGCATTGAAACAAAGTCATTACCAATAAATGGGGCGTAAGGAATAACATGCATCTCCAAAATTTCTCTGATGTACCTATCAGCAGTTAAGGATCCTCCATCTAGCTGTACCAATTCGGTTTGATCCCTAAATCCAAAGTTTGTGGCCGGTCTTAGCTTGTATTAAAAATAACGCTCGCCATCTCGTCTATAAATTGGTATTCTTCGATCCGAAGTGTATAAACAAAATCTTGATTCATCCGTAAAGAGTATGTTACCCCAGTCGTCGATATTCTAGTTTACGTGCTCTCTTGCAAATAATAGACGTGCTATACGGTGTTCTCTTGAAAGTCTCGGGGCACTGGCAGCTAGTCTGGCCCTAATTCCAGACTGTCTAAAGATGTACCTAACAGTTTCTGAAGACATATACAGTAGAACCTCCGTTAACCGAAATAATTGGGGGGAGGCCGTTTCGGATAACAAAAATTTTGGTTAAAAATAACATTGTTTTTTATAGTACTCTTGGTAAAGTATTTGTATTAAAAAATACTATGAGGTGATTTAGTAATGCTTTCTAATAAGTAAATACAAAATAAAGTAATAAAACTAAGGAAAATGAACAAGTTTAACAGATTTTTTTAAAGAAATCTTTTATTTTCTTTTACTTTATCCTTTGACAACGATATTTTGCAGCTATATATCTCCATCGTTCATTTGCACAACGTCGTGAGTTTGCCTCATTTCATCGGTTGACGAAATGTAAAGCAATCTGAAAAGGGCAAAACTTTATACAATGACAACAAAAATTAAGAACAAGTCGTGTCCCTAACTAATTATGCCTACTGTATAAAAGTTTTATCCTTAAGGCACTAAAAATCTCGTCGGGGTTCTCATGCTGTCTGTTGTCTGTTGGGTCGTCATCTTCGTCGTCTAATACGCTCAGGTTGTCTGGATGAAGAACCATATCAATGATGTCCTGATCGATGAATTCACTTTCTGAGTCATCGGATGCTAACCACTCATGTATCTCTTCTTAGTTAATTTCATCACATCCTGGCACATTTTTTATTAAAAGTTTAATCTCTTCTGTCGTTTCTTTACCATTTTCTTCTCAAAATCCTATTAAAAAGTTAGTTCCAGCATTTTTTCAAAGTTCAAGATTTGATCTCGGCCCAGAACTCAGCACACTGATAAACAACATGTTTCATTGTTGAACATTTGAGGATATCAGGAACACTTTTGGATTAATGTGTCTCCTGTAATAACAGATATCTTAAGAATGCTACTCTATAATGTCTCTATTACTCCCTGGTCTAACAGCTGAATTAAGCTCGTGGCATTCAGTGGCAAAAATCTGACAATTATCACTATTGTATAGATTTGGAGTCAACAAGCAACAATGATTTGTTGGGAAGGTTTTTTTTATTTTAAAAAAGATTTTACGCTTGGGACGAATTTATTTTCAAACCATTCTGAAAATAAAGTGGTCGACATCCATAAGCTTTTTTGGCTTCTATAAAAAACTGGAAGTGCTTTTTCTCAAATATCTTTTAGAGTTCTAGGTTTTTTTGATTTCCCAACACACATAGGCATCAATCGGTGAGTGAATTTAATGGAATTTACATTTTGCGATAAAAATTTACTTTTTATTGATGAAATTATTGAAACTGTCAGCCGTTTCGGTTAAACGATGTTTCGGTTAAAAAGGTTTCGATTAAAAAAGGTTTTACTGTATACATTTCGAGTCTTGGCTAAGTCATGTTGAAGTTGACTTGCAGTCACATGTCTTCGACGCAAAGCCTGAAGGACTAAAAATCTATCGTCCACATGCGTAGTTGCTCTTGGCCGACCTGTTACAGCTCATAACAGCTTTCCCTCAGCTTCACTACAACATATCAAGATTCCTAGTCATCAACAAAGATTACGCAAACTTCACCAATACTGTCACACCGGTTTCCAAGAAAACAGCGCTTTTGAAATAATATCAAACATCTGAGAAATGAGCATTACCGCTTAAAGCTTCAAGTTTGTGAACTAGAAGGTCAATTGGTAACAATGAGGAAAGAAGTTTGTTCAAATATTTTACTTGAAGAATATAAGAAAATTAATATCAGGTTTTGTTCATCTAGAGATTGTGACACTTCTCTTTAAATCCTTTTTAAAAACTTTTTCAGACTTGCATTAATGTTACACACGGGGTAAAGTTTATTAAGGGTTGGAGAATAATAAATCATGGCGTGAAGGCATTGTGGGATGTACTAAAAGCTTCTGGATTTGAAGATTGAATTAAGATGGTTTGGAATTTTTTTTTTTGAGAAATGAGACAACAGCACGGGGATTGTATCAACCCAACTATCATTCAATTACAAAGGGGCTTTACTGATATTGTTATGTGTAAATTTGTTTAATTCTGGTACTGAAAACTATGAAGGTGTTGCAGACGCCATATTATCAAAATTTCAGAATTTTCTAAACGAAGTGAAGTATTTGACCAGCACATACTTGCAGAACGTCAAATGAATTTACTGTAATGGATACTAATTATAGGTCAAATGATATATTGCAACAAAATAAAATAAAATATATTTGCGGTTCTTTAATTAATAAAACTCTTTAAGTTTATACTTGATACTTATGACAATTATACAAACAACTACACTCTGGGCCAAAATTAATCTGCCACCTTAAAAATGGATAATTTTTGATTTTTTATATCTCCTAAACCTGTTGTCCGATTTAAGTGATTTTTTAATATGTTGTAGCCTATTCCTTGACAATATCTTAATAATAATATTGTTGCTAAACAGGTAAATTTTCATTGTATACCGGGTGTACGAATCAAACTGTGTTTTTTCTTAAAGTTTGGATCACCGTGTGGAATATTCTAGCATTTGTAGAATATTAAAATTAAATCATAACTATAACCTCATGCTTTCTCAACATTTTGTTTTTTGATTGAATTGCTTATGTTGGATAATACAAAAGTTAGGTGCTTTAACAACCAGACATATTTTTTTATCAATTTTTATCTCCGCGGAAGAGAAAAAAGAATCTTTTTGAAAAAAAGTTATTTTTCAGTAAAAATTGAATGAATAAAATCTTTTAAGAAAATTCAAATTAACAATATTTTGGAAATCAAGTCTAATTGAAAAAAAAAATGAGTATCAATAATGGGTGTTGCCGCCTCTAGCCCTTAGGACTGCTTGGAGCCGATTTGGCAATCCATTCATGATATCCTGGATATGAGATTGGGGATATTGTGCCACTCCTCTACCGCAGCTGTCTTCAGCTCTTCAAAGGATGCAAGGGCTGGTACTCTTGCTCTTACCCATCTTTTGAGATTGTCCCAGATATGCTCAATTGGGTTAAGATCGGGACTCTGTGCGGGCCATGGTAGAACTTGAATCCCGACCTCATTAAGGTACTCACGGGTAGATCTTGCTATATGGCAACGTGCATTGTCATGCATTAGTCTGAAATTATCAATATAAATGGTGCAAAAGGCATGACATGGTCTTGGAGAACTTCTTGCACGTATACTTGGGCATTCACACTTCCTCTACCGAACACAACAAGATCAGTACGCGCTTCGTAAGAAATATTTCCCAAAATCATTATTGACCCTCCTCGGTAAGCCACTGTTTCGGTTATAGCGCATGCAGCAAACCTTTCATTTTGACGGCTATAGACACGTTAGCATCCATCTAGACCTTTTAGGGCTATTCTGCTCTCATCTGAGAACAGTATATTCTTCCATTCCGCCATAGGCCAGTTAGTATATTCTCGCGCAAAATGAAGTCTAGCCCTATGGTGTTGTGGAAGCAGTTATGGTGCGCGAGCTGGACGAAAAGCCCTCAAGTTTATTTCTGACAGTCTTTTTCTAATTGTTCTACTCACACTAACGTTTCTCACCACAAGAAGAGACCTACGAGCTTCAGGAGCGGTGCAAGAGCGATTCCTCAATACTTTAATGACAACGAAGTGGTCATCTCGAACTGAAGTGCATCGTTTTTGGCCTTGATCTGGCCTGCGGTTGTACGATCCTGTCTCCCGAAATCGTCTGATATCATCTTGTACCGTAGTTCTGGATACATCGAGTATATACCAGCGATATGACGTTGACAGTAACCAGTATCAACTAAAGCCACTGGAACGAGTGGCTTTTTTAAAATCACAAACAATAAATAAGCACTAAAATTTCAACTTAAACAATATTCGCTCACAATGATATAAAATTACAATTTGAATTGTTAATTTTAATTACAAATTTAATTTTAATTACAAATTGTTTAAGAATTGTTATTAACACGGAAACAGATTTCCAACAATGTCGTACAACGACTATATGTCAAAAATCCTTCGATGACACAAATTTAGGAAACAAACTGTCACAGGTAATGTAAACAAAACAATAATAAAGGTGGCGGGGTTAATTTTGCTGGTGAGTTAAATCGTCTGTATTGATGAAAAACATGGCTAAACCCGGTTCGCTAATCCCAGTCCGAACTGTCTAGTGATTTTAGTAATTATTTTTTTGCGAAGTTAGTTACTTTTTGACAGACTCGAAGTGGCTGGAAATTACTATACAACCAAGCATACGTGCTCTTAGTCAATATTAATGTAAACAAAAGTAAATAAAATAGAACTTTGCCGACAATCAATATTTATTTATTTACACCGTATAATGTATTGATAACAAATAATAAAATTATTTATTGTACAAAATAAAAAAAGTGGGAATAAATTCTACAAAATTAAAAAGTCAAAGTGAGGTTAAATAAGACACAGCAAGTTCCTTATGTTGTGACTAGGATGGAATCAATGATTAAAGATTAACAGTTCCTTGGATAGCATTAACATAAACTGTTGTTTTATTATCTTACAAAATAAGTGTACTTCCATATGCTAAAAGCAAATATTAGTAATTTGACTAGGCAAATTCGTGGTTCAATAGTAATTTTTGCTCATTAGCATATTTGAGGATGTTAAAATCTTCCACATATGGTGAATGAATTCAGTGTCCTGGCCGCAGTCTGCAGTCATATAAACCCAAACAAACAACAAAAACCTCCATGTAGGTATAAACAAGTTTATATTAAATTAGAAACAACTAATCTAAAAATATTAACTTTTAAAAAACATTTTATCATATTTATTAAGAAAAACTTACCAACGCATTAGCTGATGGAACAAATGGAAAACTTTGACTATCCATAATAATAAAATTTAAAATATAACTAACTAATTAACTGAATAGAACTAACAAAAGAATTAAACAAAGATAATAAAACAATAAAACCATATTAAATTAAATAAACAACGCGAATAATACAAATATTTACTACAATATTTTAAATTGTAACAATTCAAATATTATATTTTAAATATACAGGGAAAATTTGATGGGTTTAGTATACACTTCCACTATTTAGAATAATTCTTCTTTTTTTCAAAGAAAGAAGTCTGCAATAGTAGTATACTTGAGCTATTAATACTGAGAAGTAGGAATTGTTGTGTTGTAGGTTTCCTACAATGAGTCTGTCAAAATATGCCCTAGCTAAGCGAATAGACATTAGTTGTTAAACTGCCTAACTTTTGTGTTATCCAACATAAGCAAATGAATCAAAAAACAAAATGTTGAGAAATTATAGTTAGGTTTTAGTTTCAATATTTGATCTGTCAAATAAACGTCAAAGTGTAAATACGAATTTAATAGTTCTCCGCACTTTAAAGTTTAATTTAAGATAGTTTAATATATAATCTTAAGTTAATTTATACATTTTAAAGTTCTCCGCGAATCTTTGTGATTTAGGAAGTGCTAAACAGTTAGATTTGATTACAACAGTTTAATACATATACATAAATACTAGTTTAGTCGTCGAAGGCTCCATTTATGGAGTCTTCTAACGGGGGCGAGCCCCCCGATAAAATGCCAAGGGATCAGGATGCGATGGATGATTGCAGTTATGGTTCCCATGGATTTTTATCCCATCAGCTAGAAAACTCGATAAGTAGTCCTAATAATATTATTAATTTAAAAACAGATAAACAAATTACCTCACTAAATTCTAATGAGACAGAAAAAAGCAGACCTGTATATTTATATGAAAAAACTGATTTAGGGCCATTTCATATTTTTATTGAAAACAGTGATAAAAATTTTACAGGCAAATTAAGTGCAGTTAAGATAGGTGAAATATTATTTACCGTACATCCGGAAATTGATAATTATATTAAAAAAATTGATTCAATTGGACGCAACCGTATTAGAATAACATTTAAAAACTATGCTAGTGCAAATACCTTAATTACTTCTAAATTGCTTATTCAAAAAATCTAATTGCATATATTCCGAAATTTCAATTATTTAAATTAGGTGTAGTTAGGGATATAGAATCAGATATATCGGAAGAATATCTTAAGGATAAAATAAAAGAATTTGATCATCATTGTAAATTCTCGGTGGATTATGTAAAAAGAATAAAGAGAAAAATAGTAACAGATGATAAAGTAGTTTTTAAACCTACAAAATCGGTAATTGTGTCATTTAAATGTCAAAATATACCAAAATATATCGTAATTAACCATTTTTACATAATGTAGAAAAATACCAGCAAAAAGTAATTATTTGCTACAACTGTTATAGGTATGGACACATGAGTAAGCAATGTAAAAGCAACCCTAGATGTCTTAAATGTCATGTTCTTTATCATCTTTTAATAAAACATGTCTCTCCTGTGAAGGTAAACACTTCACTAACGAATGGGAGTTATGTCCAGAATTTGACCGTCAAAAAAAAATAAAACATTACATGTCTGAAAACAGCTTGTCTTTCAAAGAAACGCTTAAATTATTTCCTAAAGTAACCTATGCATCAATAACAGCTAATAATTCCTCAATAAATTCACATCAAATCCCAAATATGAACGCTCCTTCCTTTTCATATTCCTCTACTCAATTGTCCACTTCCCCCTCACCCCTAACCAGCACGCCCACCCTACAGTTTCAAACAGATATACAATAACAAAACCTCCAAAATCCAAACGACCCCTCTCTTCATCGCAAGACCCAATAGCAATAGAACATCAAAAAATAATAAAGTTAAACCCCATGTCCAACAGACCTGGTGGCATTTTCAATTCGTCTTCTTATCAATCTACATTTAATCCAGAACAAGGATCCAAAATACATGAATCTCCTAAAGAATTAACAGAGTTAATATCAAATATAGTTATAAGTATTATTTCTAATATGAATCACAAAAATTTTGAAATCCCAGAAAAATCAGTTTTAATAAATTTAATTCAAACAGTTTTAAGTTCTCTCTCATATAATAATGAATAGTTTGGTAATTTGTCAATGGAATTGTAGATCGGCTAACTCTAATAGAGAAAATCTCCTTCACCTACTAGAAGACCAGAAAGTTGATATCGCATTATTATCAGAAACTAGATTTAAACCAGAAAATTATATTAACTTTCGCGGATATAATATTGTCAGAGACGACCGCTTTTCAGCAACTGTCGGTGGTGGCTCGGCAATTTTAATAAACTCAAATCTGTATTATGAGGAAGTCACCATGAAAGTCAAATTATTCAACATCAATAAAGTAGCCATTAAAATTAAGTTTAAATCATTCACTGTAACATTTATTTCGATGTATGTTCCTTCAAGAGTAAAATTATCGTTACAACAATGGAACAATTTCATAACATCTATAGAAAGACCATTCATAATAGGAGGCGACTTCAATGCTCATCACATTGCCTGGGGCTTAGACAATCATACAGATATAAAAGGCAAAATCTTAATGGACTGTATAGATGATAATAATTTGATATACAAAAACGATGGCTCTCCTACTTTCTTTAGAAACTTTTCGAAATCGGCAATAGATCTGACGATTTGTACTCCTAACTTAAGTCATCTGATCACTTGGAAAACACTTCAAGACCTATTCGGTTCAGACCATGCTCCTATAAGGATGGAATTAGCGGATCAACCAACTCATATATATAACCCGTATTCAGAAAAGTGGAATTTAAAGAAAGCCGACTGGAAATTATATGAACAATTTTCGGAAGATATCTTCTCTCAATCTGAAGATATAAATTCATATGAAAAATTTTTGCACAATATAAATATAACTGCATCCTACAGCATCCCCAAATTTAAAATAAAAAAACCAACTTCTAGAGGAAAATACTGGTGGGATTTAGAATGTGAGGAAGCAGTCAAAAGAAGACGGGAACGTTTTTGTATATTCAAAGATAATCCAAACCAAGAAAACCTACTCAAGTATAAAAAAGATGATGCTCACGCGAAGAAGATCACTAAACAAGCTAAAAGAAATAGCTGGAGAGATTATGTCAAGTCCTTAAATAGGTCGGTTCCCATTAAAGATGTATGGTCAAAAGTTAATAGACTAAAAAATAGAAAAACTAAGAACAAAGTCCCTATAATATTGTCGGAAGCTTCATGGATAGACGAGTTCCACCAAAATATCACTCCACTGTCTGCAGAATTAGTAATTCCTGATCTACAACTGAATGCGCAATACAATTATCCAGAACAAATCCGCTTCTTAATCAAACCATTTTCTGACACTGAACTTTACTTTTCGTTAAAGAAAAATTCAAATTCAGCACCAGGTGCTGATGAAATCCATTACTCGATGCTATCAAATCTTTCAAAAATTGGTAAGACTGTGCTTCTGAATATATTCAATGAAATTTGGTCACGGCGCATAAAGATTCCTGACGATTGGCACGTTTATACTATTCTTCCGATCTTGAAACCCGGAAAATCGTTAAATAATTGGGATTCTTACTGTCCAATAGGGCTGGCGTCATGTATACTTAAAACATATGAAAGACTTATTAAAAACCGTCTGGAATTTTGGTTAGAAAAGAACGACATATTACCAAAAACTCAGTTTGGTTTTAGAAAAGGTAAATCCGCACAAGAAAGCCTGAGTCACTTATTGATAGACATTTATAGTTCATTTACTTGTAAGAAAGCAGTTAGTGCTTTGTTTTTAGATATAAAAGGGGCTTATGACAATGTTAATCTTCACATTCTATATGCGAAAATGTTGGAAATAGGTATACCTGAAACTGTAGCATGGAATATCATTAATTTGTATATTAATCGATCAGTACACGTTAGATTAAATGGTGATAAATCTAACACACGGTGCACATCTTTAGGACTACCACAAGGTAGCATCTTGAGTCCTCTATTATATATTCTGTATACTGCTGATTTAGAAAATAAACTTCCTCGACACATAAAAATCTTACAGTATGCTGATGATGTTGCAATCTATGTAGAAAATAAGTCAATAGATAAATGTAATGAAAACCTTAAATCAGGATTGAATATTATAAAAAAATGGGCGGCGTATAAGAATTTAACAATCTCGGAGAGTAATTCAACCATTGTTACTTTTACCAGAAAACGTTATTCTTCCCCAAACCACCTACAATTTGATAATTATAAAATTAATTATAAAACTTCAATAAAATTCCTTGGCGTGTTCTTAGACTCAAAATTGAATTGGAAAGAACACACGAATTATATATTAAGAAGAACGGAAAACGCAATGAATATCATCAAGACTGTAAATGTCAGTAACTGGGGAGCTGATCCAAACATCTCAATATTACTATACAGAAATTTAATGAGATCGATCCTAGATTACGGATCTATATTTTATGGCTCAGCATCAAACGCTGTACTCCAAAAAATCGAAAGTATAAAAAATAAGGCACTTAGATTAAGCACTGGTTATCTTCGTAGTACTCCCATATTGGTCATGGAATGTGAGCTTAATGAACCTCCACTTTCATTACGCAGAGAATTCTTAAGTGAAAAATTTATAGTTAAAGTGGCAGTTAACAATAAACTGTTGTTAAATAAAATTGTACAATTAACCACTACATACCTAACTCATCATTACTGGGAAAAAAAGAAGCAGCTTTTAGTTGTGGAAAGTTTTCTCAACGTTTCTTGTTATATTGAAGACAAATGCAAAATGGAACAACCCTCATCTCGAAAATTAAACTATGAAGATTATTTATCTCCATTTAACTGCCATTTAAGTAATATTCTTGCCACAGATTTTCTTACTAAAATAGATCACCTTCAGTATGTACAAAGTCATTGGGGAAGTTATCAAAAATTATATACAGATGGTTCAAAAATGGACGGCAAAGTTGGATATACTATATTCTACCCCCAAAAAAGTATAAAGATAAACAACAGATTACCCGACAAAATGACAACTTTTACAGCTGAACTCATAGCAGTCAAAGAAGCCTACAAAATATGTATGAATCAAAAAGAACTAAACTATGTTATATTTACAGACTGCCAAAGCATTGTACATAAACTGAAATATAATTTTCATACTTTTGTAGACAATTATATCATCAGTGACATTATAGCACTGAACAGTGAAGCTTTGAAATCGGGCAAAAATATCATATTGTGCTGGATAAAAGCACATATTGGTATAAAAAACAACGAAATAGTAGATGATCTGGCAAAAAAAGCAACAATGAAAGAATCCACTCTTCAAACCTATCAACTTCCTATGGGAGATTTAATATCTGTAATCAGGTCTCTTAAACGGACCAAATGGCAGGGACACTACAACAATTCGGACAAAGGCAAATTTTATAAAATAATCCAACCCAAAATTTCCGTCAAGACATGGTTTAAACAAGTTTCCAACAGAGGCTTCATCAAAACTATTTGTAGAATAAGAAGCAATCATTGTATGACTCCAGTCTACAAAAGAAAAATGGGACTGGCAAATAATAATGAATGTATATGTGGAGAGCTAGCTGATCTACAACATATGCTCTTAGAATGTCCTTTACATTTTATTGAAATATCAAATTTTTTTACCAAGCTAGTTCAAGTTAATGTTCAATTACCTTCTAATCTAACACATCTTTTAGAGTCAAAAAATCTAGATGTATATAAAATTTTATATAGTCATCATCATCATCATCATTCAGCCCATACTCGTCCACTGCTGAACATAGGCCTCCCGTAGTTCACCCCACAAATTTCTGTCCTGAGCCGCCTGCACCCAATTTTGATGTGTCCGTTTCAGGTCATCCGTCCATCTTGTTGGTGGTCGTCCTCTATTTCTAAAGGCATCTTGTCTGGGTCTCCACTCAAGAATGCGTTTTGTCTATCTGCCGTCCTTCGTTCTCGCGACGTGCCCTGCCCAGTTTCCATTTTAAGGTTGATATAGTCATATTAATTGTTTAAAATTAAAGCTCTGATAAAAAAAATATTAAAGAATAAAAAAAATGAAGAACAAAATAAAAAAAAATACTAAGAAGATCTAAACCTCCGAGGTGTCGAATCGGGTTTATGTCTTAGCGTAGTAATAAAAAAAAATAAATAAAAAAATAAAAAAAAAAATAAATAAAAAAAAATAAAAAATAAAAAAAAAGATAAGAAAAAACAAAAAACAAAACAGCAAAATCAGAGTAATCTAGTAAGTTTCTAACATTCCATGTTTTAACTGTCAATACAATTCAATAGTTCTAAATGTAAATACTGACAATATCTTTTGTAAAGAGAGAACTTAAAACAAATTGACTGGCCAGTTGGTTGTCAAAACCAGTGCCAATAAAACACACACACACACACACACACACACACACACACACACACACACACACACACACACACACACACACACACACACACACACACACAGTTTCAATATTTTAGAAATGCTAGAATATTCCACAGGGTGATGCAAACTTTAAGAAAAAACACAGTTTTCGTACACCCGATATACAACGAAAATTCACCCGGTTTACAATTAAAATTTACCTGTTTAGCAACCATATTATTATAACGATATTGTCAAGGAATAAGACTATAACATATTAAAAAAATCACTGGTTTTAATAGATATAGACATAAAAAATTACCAATTTTTAAGGTGGCCGGTTAATTTTGGCCCAGAGTGTATAAAGATTTAGATGATGAATCTCTCTATTTTTTGCCTATGAAACTGGCTCCTTGGGTATATATGGCAACTTAAGGATACCAAACAATAATTTTGCATTTTTTATATCTTCAAGCAAATTTGGAATAAATTATATTAAAAAATAATGTCGTCGATAATTTTGTACAGATATTTAAAAAATTTGTTTTTATACAACTTTTCAAAATTTTCCACTTTTATATTTGTTTAATAGTGACAACCCTAGCACATGCTACCAATGAACTTTCTAACTCACACCAGAAAAATTTTTACCGAACTCCACTGGTTCCATTTAAAAATAGCTGATTTCGTCTGAGCGAACGAGATGCGCATATTTATCTTGACAAGCAAAGTGGGCATTGATTGTTTTATTATTCTATGGCTTAGGTCTGGTTTGTATTTGAGTAAGTAAAAATATATCCTTATTTTCACATGAACTTTTATCTTTTATCGTCTACACGGCAACGCAGCCGTAAGGAAATTTCATTACGATTAATGTCGGGTATCTTCCTTTTGATATTGCGCATTACACAAATATGCGTTCACAGCGCATATTATACTGATTCCATGAGAATTTCTAGATTCTGCACCAACGGTTAAAAGGCTGTCTGGGAAGCACACCGCATTGATTTATTTAAATATATTAAGTATATTATCTACATAAGTATTTATTATATATTAAAATATAATATTTAATAAATAATATATATTATAATATAATATTTATAATACTATAATATTTATTTACTTAAAATATCATGTTTTCCTCGATATTTTATAATTAAAAAATGTAAATCAGTATAACCCAACATAACTTAAAATCATACTGGGAAGCTCACTGTACAAAAAGGGTGTACATATGTGGGAAATTATGAGTATAATTTCAGTGTATGTGGACTGTATTATATAGAGCTGATTCGGATAAATTACGATATGTAGTAAAGAGTATACAGACAATAGCAAATTAAGTTTAGAGTTTATACAAAGTCTTACCAATATTTATGCTCCATACTCTCGCGGTTTTCCGGCTTTTACTCGTGGTTATTCTTCATCCGCGAAAACTGCCCGAGCACAGGTTTCTAAATACGTGTTTCGCACTAAGATCACGATATAGAGCACACTTTGCGTCTGTACACGATTTAAAATAGTATATGCGGTATTTTTCGCGTAACTAAAGCGAGAGAGAGATAATTAGAGATAGAAAACAGCCAAGAGAGATGCTGTTCTTCTTGATAAGCGAAGAGAAAGAACGAGTCACTGTCCTTGCCGTAGCCGACAATCAAGAGGGCATGACTCGCCCTAGCGGTAGTCAAATCAAGAGAGAGTCTTTCTTCTTTGCTATCTTAAAACTGTCTGTATTTGTAATGGAGTCGGGTTAAAATGTTAGTAGGAAGGGTTATCAAGGGTTGGACTAAGATAATGATTGTAAAATTGTGATAGAAGAAGAGTTAATAATACAGCGAAAAAATTACACGATTTTTCGGATGTGAAAAAATTGAACATATTGGGGGCGAGCGAGAAGAGTTGCTCCACTGGGATAGGGTATCAAATAGTTATTTCGAGAACGAGGTTAAACCGGTATACATTAGGGACATTGTTGTAACACTAAGATAACTAAGAACTATTTAAAATCTAGAGAAACTATATACATATTTGGCTGAAAGTGCCACTATTGGTTAAAGGGTAACCTAGCTTTCTTTATAAACCTAAGGTATTCGCAATTAGGTGTGGATACACCTGTTTGAGCAAGAGAATCCTTGCCTGGGAGCAATTCGATTAATTTTGCCAGAGGCCAGAGGAGTGGGGAAGTCTCTTCATCTTTGATTACTACCACATCACCTATCTTTAAAAGATCAGTAACGATGTTCCACTTACTCCTACTTTGTCGTAGTAGCATATGCGATACAAGCAGTGGAATGTGCCGCTTGCGATTGGCACTGAGAAATTGGTCATGGTACAATGAATACAAGGTATGATATTGCGCATGGCATTTGACAGCTGGCCCAGGAGTGTGACGGAGTCACGAACGCTCGAACCCATTGTTAAGGCTTAACGTACACATTAATTTTGAAATTATGTTCAAAAAATGATCGAATTTTTATTTAAATGTTTTGTTTTGGTTATAATTGAATAAAAAATATATATTCAATAGCTAAAAACCTTTACTTTTTCTAGGGGTTCAGGCGAAATATTTATTTTTGTTTTCATACATATACTAATAATATACGCACTTTTTTTGTATAGGGAAATAGTAGTAGATTTCCGTATTTTGATTCACTTTCACTCATTTTCAAACAGTTTTACTGAAATAAAAACAAAATAAACAATAAAGAAAAATCTGATTTATAATTCAATATGGTATTTTAGATTTAATTATTTTTAAATTTAGTAAAATAAAAAATATACACATTACTATAACCCACCGACTTATTATATGCAAAATTTACTTACCAAACAATATAATAATATGAAATATGGCACAAATTACATAGTTCAAATGCAAAACACAATAAATGTCGACTTCAGACGACTTTACACCGGCAAAACAGAATGCTTGTATAAAAACAAAAGTTCGACAATAATATCGGTTATCATTGATGACAATTGTAAATTGCTAGTTATGAGATAATAAATATATTTTAAAGTAACTCAATAATGACAGTCATATATTTTGTAATAAAAAAATATTATAGATATATGCTGATATAAGTTGACTTTATCGTTATTTATTTTGATTTTGTGTTTAGTTCAGTATATACGTACCAATTTTGTGTACCTTTATTACCACTTTTGTGTATCTTTTTAAACATCTGAAATATCAAACTCTGGAGTATAAGTTGATTTGCCTGTACCTACGTGTAATAAAAGATAATTAAAACTTGTTTTATAAAGGATATCTATGTTAACAAAATAACTGTACCAAAAATCAATAAACTTAAATTAATTTCAAAATTTTATTTATGATTAAATATTATAATAATATAATTTTATCATCTTTTTATAATTACTATAATTAAATTAGCCAAATTATATAAAAAAAACTTAAAATTAAAAGTCTTTAATATACAACTACATACATTCAAATGTTGCGTGAAGAAGCGGTCTTGACTACATCATGCGCGACGCGAACCTATTTTGGAACATTATGTATCATACCATTCATACCTTGTGTTCATTGTACCATGGTAATTACGTACCGACTTACGAAAACTTGCTTATCTACTAGATAATATGCAATGGCGATGCATCAACATCCAAAAGAAATTATTGTATTGTACTGTTTTAGGGGTTTCCCGGAAATTATTCGAATTTTTCTCGCCGTAAAAACCATCCTTATACTTTAAGGAACATTTTAAAAAAACGAATTGTTAAGATTGGTCCATACGTTGTTGAGTTATGCGCTTTTCAACACATTTTGCGATTTATTTTTATATTATAGATGAATTATTAGAACTAAAGTGAATTATTACTTTCCTCCAAGACTTCTTCTGATCATAGTGTTATATCACTGCGCTGTAATCGATATTTGCAGCAATTTCAGATTCTATACACAAAATAGATAAAGCGTTCAATTTATCTTCATTAATGGCTAATCTCAAATAGTTTTTCACCCTCCTTAAGCAAGAAAAAATTCTTTCACCAGAGCAGTTTGTAGCAGCAATCGAAATACACATTCGTAACACTATGTCGATATTCGGGTAGAGATCTTAAAGAGGTAAGTTGAAATGCCTATCAACGATTTATCTATCTTCATAACTTCATCAAGTACTATAGACTATGCTTGAAAATGGCAGCACTCATCGATTAAGTCATCTTCAAGATCATTTTTGTAAGTTTCTGCGAGATTTTGAGCTTTTAAGCTAAATATTTTACGATTTATGTCAGGAATTTAAATGTATCTTGGCACTCATTAAATTACTTATACCTTCTTTTAAATATAACTATGAACTGATCAATGATGACTTAAAAGGTATTTATTTTAAAACATTCTCTGCCATCAAGTTTAAGATCTTCAGCTCGTCCGTCTTCATATTTTTTGTTTCTTTTGATAATCATTTTACAGTCTTTTCATAAGTTTTATTTTAACAATTTTCAGATCAAATTATCCATAATATCAAAATCATTTCTTTAAGAAGAGTCTGATAAGAGAAATATTCTACTAGAGGCGCATACAGCTCTGTAACAGGTACAACATCTATTGTCTGACTGTATTTTTTGGATACTGTGGTATAATTATGGGGTCCAAAAGCAAATTATAAAGGCTGTCTCAAACCTTTTTAACTTTTTAAGAATTCCTAGAGCTCCTCATCTTGTGGCTTTTTCTGTGAAGTCATTTTCTATTGAAGTTAAAACGGATAAAATTTCATTCCACGACTCTCTAGGGCTTTGGCAAGCATCATCCCTGGCCGACCACGCTTTTTAGTGTTTTTCCTTTATCGATCTAGGTTATCAAACATTCCCATCATTCTGTTGAGCTTGAAAAAATCGCTTTGAGAGATCACAAAAAAACTAAACGCCCTACTGCAAGACTCTGCTGCTGATGTTCCAACTAAATTTATTGAATGAGCAGCACAGTGTATAAACATTTGGAAAGTCCAGCTAAATTTGGCGCATTGTCGAATTATTGCCCTAGACAATCACCGATATTGATATTAAAACTATTCAATTATTTTAGTACAGCATAGAACATTTGTTATGCTTTGTGTTGAATGAAGGGGATAAATGTGAAACATCATTCACATGGAGATCCATTAGGTAGAACATATCTGTTAAGTGTTAGCTGGCCAATGTGAGATACGTCAGGCGTAGAGTCAACTACATTGCTAAAATACTTGGCTTATTTTAATTCCTCACATATTTTAGTCTTCAGTTTCTCAACTATTATTTTTATTATTTCATCACATACAATAGGTAATTTGTGTGACCGGAGCCAGGATTTCCATGTATTGAAATATGTTTTGTTAAGAAAGAGTCGAATTCAGAAATTAATTCCGAAACCATCAAATAGTTTCCATTCCTGTGAGAACCTATTATACTATTGTCCCCCCTGAGAGATAGATCTCTTAAAGTAAGAGCCCTAATGACAGCAACTACTCGGCTTAAAATATTACGCCAGTAAACGGTTTTCTCATCATCAAGTCTTCTCATCATCAAGTCGTGCCAAAAGTCTTGAACTTATCCTAGTGACAGCAATGCTTCTGTCTTGTAAATAATGGATTGATGATTTGTAAGCGGGCGAGTTTTCGTGGAGACTGGCACGATTTTTGGTGTTTTTTCAATCACTTCTTTACTTTTAAGATGAGAGCATTGTTTTTTTTCCGAATGTTAAACATGGACTACAAAAAATTGCACCCTTCTTTTTAGAATAGATTAAGTTCTTTGATTTGCAAGTTTTCAGTTGAAAAGAGCTTTTGATAAAAAACGATTATGACCGAGTAAATTCTTTTACTGGTTGCGAAATCACCTTTATTGTTTTGATGAAATAAAATTTGATATAAAATAAAAAAAATTTGCAATAAAATCGCCTTTATTGTCATTTAAAAGCCATAAAGCAGGATCTTTGTAGACTTATAGAATTATAGTTAGACCTACCTTGACTGGTTGTACAAATTATATCTTCTAAAGGTGGTAGGGAGAGAATGCTTTGCAGCAGACATCGACGACAACGTATCTTCTACGTGTTCTTGTTTGAGTTCTTAAAAGACTACATTATTAAGAACATTTTCATCCTGTTATTTTCTTTCTGTATGACTCAAAAAAATATTCCTGGCAATGTTCGTGCAAAATCAGTACTTCTGTTTACCATTTACATCAAAAGATTTCGAACATTGTGGAGAAATCTGTTTTGGTACACTTTTGAAAAATGTTTTATTTATGACTTCTTGCTGTTCCTTGCTTTTTAATTTGGCACTTTTTGGATACTCCCAACCACTTAATTTTGACTTATAATGATGTATTTTGTTTTTTTTTTGTTAAAGTCAAGGCTGACTCTACAACATTTTTCTGCTGCTGTAGATAAACGCCTGTAAATCTTATTGCTTTGGAAACTTAAGGAAATGATATTTGATTTCACTAGTAATATCTCAATCTTCTGCTTTGCTTACCTTAAATGCCAAGAGGTTCCGTAAGTCATGATTATTTTAATATTATGGGATTAAGCCACAATTATTGCTTGTACCTAATAAAACTCTTATTTTTAACTAATGCTTGATGTTTCGACTTCCACTCCGGAAATAGTTCTAAGAAATGATTCCACTCCGGAAATGATTATTATAAAAAATTTGGACGTTAAATGTATATCCAAAATTTTTGTTATGAGGTTGTGTCTTTTCAAAATTGACATATTTGGCATCGATCTTGTAGACAGCTGCATGTAGATGATTAAAAAATCTAAGAGTGGTGTTTTTACCTAGGAACATCAGATTCCGATTATTTGTATGTTTATTGTTTGTGTAAACCTATATCGTTTGTGTGTATAAGATTGTAGGTGATGTTTTTCGACTTTCGAGTTTCCGCTATTGTTAGTATATTCTTGTTAACTTCTTTTAGTATTAGCAGTCCAGTCCTGCTACATTCTGCTGATGGGTTTGATACACCTTTTTTTATCGTTAATTAGGATTAGGGCTGTTTCTTTGACTTTTCTCTTTTTCATGTATGTTTCTTCCATGAATATTGATGAATATTTCCATTGTGGTCTGTGTTCGTTGTCCTGTTTGAGGTTTATCGAAGTCTGTGTTCTTGACGTACGTTTCATGCTCGTTTATCCTGACACTTAGTTTTCTTGCGGTTTCTCTCATGTAAAATTTCTTGGGTCCGCCGAGACATCGAGGACAAGTACGTAAATTTTGAAATAACATAACCTAATAACAAATTTGTTTCTACATTTTCGCAGATCAGACGTAATAGAAATATATGTAATAAAACTAATAGATGATAACAACATAAAAGTACTAATACATCTTATTAATAACATAAATGAAAGTGGCGTAATACCTAATTCAGAATTCATAACTATACCAAAGAAATCCAGTTCCCGCAAATGCGCTAAATTTGGGCTCATTAGCTTAATGAGTCACTTACAAAAAATATTCTTAAATATTAGAGATAATCTAATTTATAAAAAAAAATGTGAAATAGACAAAAAAGTCTCCCAGTGAGGATTTAGAAAGGCATTGGGAACAAGACAGGTGGTGTTTGCGACACTCAAATATGCCCCGATCAACAGAAAAAAGTATATGTCTATTGCAGTCCGAGTCCAGCATGAAAAAATGTATGAACTACAGAAAATGAAGCTAGACGCAAAAAACTCCGCATAATTCAAAATCTTTATTGGAACAAAGAAGCAACCTTAAAATATTACAACGACACTACTAAAAACGTCAGTATACAAAGAGGTATCCGACAAGGCTCTGTCATGTCTCCATTGCTCTTTAACTTGTACTCTGAATGCATATTCAAACAAGCACTAAAAGGGGCCGAAACATAAAAATAAACGGTAAATATAATAACAATATCAGGTATGGAGACGGTACCGTTTCAATAGCAGAAAAAATGGAAGACAAAATATACTAGACGAAGTTAATAATGTAAGTGAAGAAATGAGAGTGACAATCAATCTTCAAAAACACTACAGTTATGGTGATTAGCAGAACACAAATTCAGATACTTAGAAGCAGTACTAAATGATAAGTGGAATCCAGATATAGAAATACAAACACAAATAGAACAGGCTAAGAATATGTACAATAAATTGAAACACATTATCTGCAACCGAAAACTAAGCTTGGACATCCGAATTAGAGTTATTAAATGATACGTTTGGTCAGTACTTCTGCATATCGTTAAATCCTGGACATTAAAATTAAATACCATAATTTATAGAAGCCTTTGCAATGTGGCTTTATCGCAGAATGCTCAGAATATCAGTGACACAACACATTACGAATCGAAATAGAAACTTATAACGACGATTAAGAATAGAGATACCTCGTACTTAGACCACATAATGAGAAATGATAAATATAACCAGCTACTATTCATAATTAAAGGAAAGATAGAAGGCCGAATTGATGTACGGTTTCCGAAGCGGAAGTAGAAATGTCCTCTTCTTTAGGTACCGTCTCCTCTAAGGCGGTTGGTAATCATCACAACTATTTTCACTTTTGAGATTGCAGCTCTGAACAAGTCGATGGAACTGCAATTATACCACTTTCTCAGATTGTTGAGCCAGGAGATGCGTCTTTTTCCAATACCTCGTTTTCCCTCTCATAACGTGGCCGAGATATTGTAACTTTCTTATCTTAATCGTATTCATGATTTCCATTTCCTTTGTCATTTTTCTGAGGACCTCAACATTTGTTATTCGGTTCACCCAACTTATTTTTAATATTCTTCGGCAGGTCCACATCTCGAATGCTTCATGTCGATCGCTCACCTCTTTCTTTAAGGTCCAGTACTCCACCCCATACAGCAGCACCGAAAACACATATGATCGTAATATTCTTATTTTGAGTTGCAAACTAAGGTCTCTACTGCATAATACTTTTCTCATCTTATTATTATCTACGAGTGTCTGTAGATCTTTTATATTCTCTGCAATTAGTATAGTATCATCGGTATATCTGATATTGTTGATGGGTCTGCCGTTGACTTTTGTTCCAATTGTTACATTTTCGAGTGATTTTTCAATTATTTCTTCCAAATATAGATTTAACAATAAGGGGGAGAGTATGCAACCTTGCCTTACGCCTCTTTTTATCTCTACTTCCTCCGAAAGTTTTTTGCCTACTCTGACTTTTGCTGTTTAGTTAAAGTAGAGATGGGTTATTATTCTTTAGTCTTTTTTGTCAATGTGTTTCTTTAAGTACGCCTATTGTAATCAATAAAACAAACAGAGTGGTTGGTTTACATCCATACTTCTTTGCATGGGGACATTAAATTCAAACAATGCCTCCCATGTACCGATGGCATTCCTAAATCAAATTGGGTTTCAGTGATGTCTTGTTCCACTTTTCTGAAAATTCTTAAATGGATAATTTTTAAGAATATTTTTAGTGTGTGACTCATTAGACTAATACAGTGGTCATTACATTCCCTTCTATTAGGCTTTTTTGGTAATGTAATAAAAGTTGATTTTAGCCAATCTCTCGGAATAATACCCGTATTATATAAGTGTATATAATATTAATATATGAGAACTAAAATGACTATATACAAAGTAATTGTAGAGCCCATTCTTACATATGGAGCAAAATGTTGGCAAATAACAGTAAAAAGAAAGAAAAAAGTTGACACGGTTGAAATGGACTACCTGAGAAAAGTTTGCCGTATATCAAGAGTAGAACGTATACCTAATTCTGAAATTGGAAGAAAAACAGATAGAGTACATAAAACTTCTGAAAGAATAGAAACTAGACAGTTAATATGGTATAGACACGTACAGAGGATGGACGACAACAGATGGCCAAAAAGAGGTATGGAATACAATCCAAGATACAAGGTGTTATGGAAACCATGAAAGATCATTGATGAAGACACCTGGAGAGATAGAAAGAGATGGCGATCGAAATGCGGGAAGCGGCAGAAGTTGTAGGATCCCCGCATATATATATATATAATTATAATTATATACGTGTACTAATACATTGATCTGATCTTCTGATATTAATTTAATTATTTCAGTTGTAATTGTGTCAGGCCCCGCAGTTTTATTAGATCATGCTAGATTTATTGCATCTATTATTTCAACCTTAGTTATACTTAGAGCTATATCATGTTCCTCGCAATCGTTCATGCTATCTTGTTGTGTCATGTCGTCCTCAAACAATTCTTGGACGTATTCTTTCCATCTGTTTAGTTTGCCTTTCATATCATATATATTATTTTACCATTCGTATCAACCAGGGTGTTACTATTGTTGGACCGTCTTATACCTGCTAATTCTTTAATTGTGTTGTGCAATTCAAAACTATCATGATTACTCTGGAGTTCTTCTATTTCTAAACATTTGTCGTTGTACCACTTCTCTTTAGCTGCCGGTATTTTTATCCTGATCTCCTTGTGTGTGGCTTTGTATTCGTTTACATTTTTGTTTTTGTATGATCTTCTTTTGTACATTAGTTGCCGGATCTCATCTGTCATCCATGGAGTCTTAGCTTCATTGATTTTGTGACTACTTAGCGTATCTTTAATTGGCATCATTAATGTGTTCTTAAATGTTTCCCATTTTTGGTTGGAATCTTCATTATCAGTGATTACTGTTTTGCTTAACTCTTTGTTAATTTTCAACGTTGTTGTTCCTTTTATATTCGGGTGTTTTAGCAGAGTGCTGATTTGTTGATTTTTTAATTTATTCAAGTGGACTTCGAATTTTACGATTACTGGATTGTGGTCTGATGACAGATCTGTTCCTGGATATGTTTTTACCGATTTGATAGAGTTGCGGTATCTCTTGTTGATAAGGATATAATCTATCTGGTTTCTGATAATTTTTTTCTTGTAATGTATACATCTACGTGATGGTAACTGAAAGAATGTATTTGTCGCTATCGTTTCAAACTCCTGACAGAATAAAGTCAGTATTTCCCCTCTTTCGTTCCTTATTCCTAGTCCAAATTGACCAATAATGTCTTGGAATTTAACTTTCTCTAATTTGACATTAAAATCTCCCATTGTTATTGTTATAAATATCTCTATTATTGGTGCTGTCTATTGCTTTTTTAATGTCATTGTAGAACTCTTCTATTTCATTTTCATCTTTATCTGCAGTGGGGCGTACACCTGTATGATATTAAGAGTTCTATGCGCTGTTTGGGCTGTGATCATTAACACTCTATCCGATATAGGAACAAAACCAGTTACAGCCTGGCAAAAACTGCGATCAACTACTATCGCGACGCCATTATAGTGGTGAATATCTTCATTTCCTGAGTAGTATATTTTGGCACCGTCGACTTCGATATCGCCAGATCTAGGCGATCTGGTCTCGCTTGGTTCCATTATATTGACTTTAAGTCGTCTCATCTCATGTATTACATTGTGGATCTTCCCTGCTTCATATATAGACTTTACATTCCTGGTACTTATCTACAGTTCGTTTATATTTTTGTGCCTTTTTGTTTTTGCATGTTGGCCACCTGGTAGGTCCCGCGGTTTAACTGGGGATTACCTCCCCTGCCGCATCTCGGTATCAGATGTCCATGTGGTTGTGAAATTGTCATTTATAATAGCCATGATAATTGACAAGAGATATCTATTTAAAGATCTTTAATGTAGTAACTTCTCGTTGCCTTCTACATTCTTCTGCCGTTGACCACTTCTTTGGTTCATCCGCCTTTGGAGTCGATTTCTCAACTCCAGCACAAAAGAGTGCCCTATCACTTACCAACTCATCCGCAAGTAGCCGTTGGTCTGTAAGTGAGAGATTGCTTATACCCGCAATCACTCGGTCCCTATCTGCATTGGCCATCTATAGATAGATGTTGCCCATCTACCACGTGGAGGTTGCAGATTTGGATTTTTCTCTCATTGGGATTAAGACCTTTTGGCATTTCCTAATCCCTCCATATAAAAACATAATATCTAAATTAGACATCCACAAGAAAGTATTTTCAGAACCATCATTATTTTAGACTAAATTTATTCTGGTTTACATTTTTTTTTTACAATGGTTTATATATTCTGGGAACATCAAAAATAGGGTATTATCAAATCAAAGATATAGAGAAATTATACAAAGACATTTATTAATATTTTCGATATTCTTATAATATTATAAACAACTATTTCTATGTACAGTGTAACGATATTATGTATACGTACACCATTTTCGCAGTTTTATCATCATAACATTTTACCACCTCTATAAATACATCGTCAACAAACCAAAATATAACAATTTGACTCCCATCACATAAAAGAGTCACTTCACACCAATTTTTGTACACTAGAAAATAAGTTTTGTTGGAAAATAATATTTAAACTTCCCATTTAAATTACTGTAATTTTCTTTAAAAATAATCTGAAACAGCCACTGTAGTTTGTAACAAGTAGTTATATAGAAAAGGTTCGTTGATGTGGTAGCAGTAATAGTACCTTAAAAGAAATACTGTATTTTGTATTAATGTATGAAAACATTGGTGTTAGTATTTAAAACATTATTTAGTTGGTCCTATAAAATTAGTACTTATTTTTCAGTTCTCCATTCTAATACATATATTTCAATTCCACATTTCTTTTAAAAAAGAATATTGACTATAGAAAAAATATACAAAAAGTTATAATAACAACATGAAAAAACATATTCCTATAGTATCAAATCGGATAAAATGAAAACAAGACGTAAAATTATGCTGAAATACCACAATGGTCCACAACTAGGCCATATTAAAAGGATAGTAGCTAATAGCTATTTTGTTTAGCTATTGTGAAATTTTATTTTTAAAAGTAAAAGAACAACTTATCCAACACTACAAATGAATGATATATATGATATATCTTTCTCTCGAAACCGGAGATATATTTACTTTAACATTATAAACATTGGGAAATAGTTGTGTAAAAAATATACCATATAATTACCGTGTTTTGAAAATGCCCGGATAAGTGAAATAAGTAGAGGAAATTATATTTGAAACCAATCCAGGAAAAATCCATATCTTTCTTGTTCATATTAAGATTGTAGTTAATCTCTTGATAGTGCAAAGCGAAATCGCACTGCTAATAATACGGAATGGAGAAAAAACTACAAGAAAACGATAACGGAAATATGATTCAAAAAATGCTAAAACTAATCTCCTCCCAATTAATAAAATAGGGAATTTTATTTTTAATCATACAAATCTTTCTCTTTCTTTTTGATTGTGGATACACATTTCACTACACCATTCTTGTTTTAATCACAGTCACTTTGTGACTAAAACGCTCAGTTGCTAAATTACCTGAAGTAAATATATTATTTTCTAACAGTTAGCGATTTGAATTTATTTTGATTAGTCATAAAAAGAAAACTAAAATGTGCGCTAAGCGTGCACAGAGCTTGGATGTGAAAAATAGTCTAAATGCTAAGATGTAACACGCCCCCGACATAAATATTGTGTAGAAGGCGTGCATGGACGAAAATTGGAGGGGTGCATTGCCGCAAAACTTAGTGCCTTTCTCAGCATTCTACTAACCTAATTTAGAAAACGTTTTACTATTTGATATTTATGGTGTTCTAGAGCGTACAACTTTTTCTGGCGATGCAAACTTAACAGAAAAAAAGATGTTGCTCTAAAAATCATTTAGGCCTAGATTTTTTCTATCTTCTTTAGAGAACGTCTCTATTAAATAGCTTATTTCATAAAATAGCGCAAGTATTAAATTGATATTTGATTTGATAATAGCCGTACTATAATAATAACCTTGCACAGCTACAAGAACTGATAAGCGACCAGTAATGAAGTTGGCCTAAAAATAAACTTAACAAAAACAAAAACCATGTAGCTAGTGGATGCCCAAGATGTAATAATAAACAACGCTACTCTTGAGGCAGTAGACGAGTATGTATACCTGGGACAATTAATCTGGATAGTAAATCTGGCTCCATACTCCCAAAAAGCAACAGAAAAATGAAACTGACTTGGGCATCTTTTGGAAAAATACAGTTATGTTCAAATCCAGGATGCAACTCCACCTAAAAAAATGCATTCGATCTGTGTATACTACCAATAATGACATACTGTCAATGAAGCGTATAACAATGCTAGGTATAACAAAGGCATATCGAAAAAGAATAGAATGAATTAGAAAGACAACCAAGGACAGAATTAAATCTTTAAAATAGCAGGGGGAGGGACATTTAGCGAAGAGAAATAACAATAGATGGCCCACTAGAATTATACTGTAGTGTCCAAGAGGCGTCAAGAGACCAAGAAGACGTCAAAATTTAAGATGAGTCTTTGACATAAGGAAATAAGCCGGAACAACATGGCTCAGAAAATAGAATATTAGAGAATTGTCGGGCGGAAATAAAAAACGACTATTTAATGGAGCCTGCATTACAATCGGTAGAATGCTGAGAATGATGATGTATAACATTCTGGGCAGAGATACACGAAAGAACCAATCTCCATACTCTCTTGAATTGTCAACTGGACGAATTTTTCTTCCACTGTGTGGTTATAGATATATTTACAAAGTAATAGCAACGCGTACAAAACATAATCGGGTTACTGCCAGTAAATAAAATCAAATATCAAGTAATACGTTAACGTGACGTTATCAAGCAGTTCTGTGTTTGTTGATTAATTAATATGAATGAAAAACTATTAATCAATGTAGTTCGTTTTTATCTTCATTCGTTGACAGAAAAATTATTTGACCAAAAGTTGGCTAAAAAAAATTAGTTGTATTATTTCCCGCAAAGCCATTAAACATGTGCTTTTGCTTTTGTTAACCTTCGGCATCAGAGAGGCTCACGCAGATACATAAAAATAAAATTTTGAATCCGCCCAAATTTTTAGACTATTTAAATTAATAAAAGAAAGTGGTCCCCTCTCTCTACATTTTACTGTTTTGTAACTATTTGTTTAGAGGTAAAATTTTGTAATCTGCTATTAATTTTTTTTTCACTATTATTTGATTAACTCACTGAAGATATTTTTATTGCACAAACACAATTCGTTTCCCCAACTCAATAGTTACACAAAACACAAGTCCTTCGAATTCTTTATGCAGTAACAAATATTTCTAAAACGCCTTTATGAAATAAAAAATTTAATAGGATAGAAATAAACAAAATACTTAATCTTTACTAGAGCTAATGCTTACGCTATTGCCCTTTGGCACTTAAGAGAGTTTTCTAAGTCATTTTTTCAGATTTTTATTTATTCTATCCTCTCATTTTTATCACTTGTAATCTTTTATTGGATCATCAACTAGATGGGTACAAAAGTTTCTTTACAATATGGCTACCCTTAAGTTAATATACTAACTAAAATAAAAGTAATGTACAAGTCTACACGTTGACCACAATATCTGTGTGGCTGAGCTTCCTCGGAATTTCTAGATCCGAAGATGCGCGGTAGATATCGGATGAGCAAAGCTACTTGGATGCCATACGATGCTCGATGCAATACAAAGGGTGTTCTCTCCCACTTTATTCGAATACTTTCTCTCTTCCGATCCGCGCATCTGACACTTGACCCTCACAAATACAATGGTCAACGTATATTTCTCAATCCATTATCAGTATTTATATTCTACGCGTTACTTTTTGATTGGGGTTAATTTTTTACTCAATATTTAATTTCCACTTTTTTTCTTCATGTGACCTTTAAATTATGCTACTCAATATTAACGGTTGGTTAATAATTACCTAGTCTCAAATAACAAAAAGTAATAAATAATATGGTAAAAGTCATTGTGGTCTTAATTCACACCGTAATCTATGCGACTGCAAACAGTTTGTTTTCAATACGAAAATAAAAAGATTTTTATAGAATTAATCGTTTCTGTTGCAGACATAATACTCGTGTTTTAATACCCTATTCGGTCTAAAACAGTGAACCGTAGATAAATCTCCCACATTATACAAAACTACCATACTTATTTAATACGAAGGTTTTAGGTTAGATTAACAACTATATGGTCCTCAATTTATTAAAAATATATTTGAATGAGGGTTCCCTTGTAATATTACACTTGTTGTGACTGCAAGTGTGGTATATGACAAGACTAAAAAGATCTATATCCTGTAATACAGGGTATTCCGGAATTTTTTGCAGCATATATCTCAGATTTATCTACTAAAAATTGGAAATATTAATCGGAGCCCCCGAACTATCTTGTGTGTATTAAGATCTTAATCAGAACTCCCTAGATCACTCCCTTAAGTCTATCATGTGACGAAAATCCTATTATACATATATTCATGTTTAAACGGTCCCTTGAGCGGGTGCGGAGGCTGGTGTGTTTTCAAATTACACTAGTCTTCGAATCTTTCTTGCGCATAAGTCCTTTTTATTAATACCCGATGAGTAGGGCAGGTCTGCTCTCAGACCAGAAGATCGTTGATGCATACGTTGAGCATAGTTGCTCTTGGCAATGCAATCCAACTGGTGATACTGGCATCAAAAAGATCCCTTCAAGAAGCTAGTATCAGAGTTAAAAAGCCCTTCAATATTAACAATATATTTTTCGGGGACGGCCAAGGTTTGTGTCGACTGTTACGTAGCCACCAAGCTACTACTCGAATCGAAAAGCCAGGGTTCATTTTAGTCTGCAAAATGGTGGGGAATGTTTGATATGAGTACGATATGAGTATCGCCATTAGTAGGACGAGAGATGATATATATATATATATATATATATATATATATATATATATATATATATATATATATATATATATATATAGATATATATATATATATATATATATATATATATATATATATATATAGATATATATATATATATATATATATGTATATATATATATATATACATATATATATATATATATATATATATATATATATATATATATGTATATATATATATATATATACATATATATATATATATATATATATATATATATATATATATATATAGATGACCGGCTGAATTAATGTCTAGTACTGTACATCACAGCATGTCTCAGTACAGACGATAATTTGTTAACTACTTAAAAAAAAATCATAAAGCGACAAAATTTTTCAAAATTCAGTATCGAAGCCATCTAGCCATATTTTATTTTAGGTACAATGATCTGAACATTAAAGTTGAATGAATGAATGAATGAATGAATTGAATACTAAATTATTAGATAATACAATAATTTTGTGTTAAGCGATTGCTTAAGATGCTTGAAATTTTTTTTAATACATTGTCTATCAGTTGTTGGTCCATAGTTTATAAACAGTGATAGATATTATAAACTGTCAACATTAGCTATGGTGTATGATGTATCTGACCATCGTTTATTTCATGAACTATGAACCATATATTCCATGTTTGTGTGACAACTCACGTTTCGAAAGTATTAGAATAAGAGCACATAAATTGGAAAAAACTTTTATTATTGTTTTAATTTTTAGTTGGTTAGCCGTCATATATACTATTAGTATATCATATCAAAGCCTTACAACTTAACAAGTCAAAATGCTAATAAAGTTTATATTTTCTCGACTAGTTAAACCATTCACATAATATAAGATGCTAAAAGTATGGACTATTGAAAACTAAGATAGTCTAATTATATAATACAAAAGTATTATAAACACACAATTTGGAATTACTATTCAAAAGTAACGAGACTATTGAATTAAAAGAGTAACATTTAAAGTTCATCATAATATGTATCTAAATGTCTTCTCCTTGCCCTAATGATAGAGTAACATAAAAATATTTAAAGATTTTAATATGACCATTAAAATATTGATCATCCGTACAACAGTGTATTTTATTTTACAAGTGATAGTGGATTGAGATACAAAAAATATATTCTCCATAACTTACATTTAGTTACAGTTCTGCTAAGTAGCCAAACAATACAACTACCTGCTTCTGGTTCTAAATAAACAATTCCTTAACTTAAAGTTTTAAATGCAAAAAACAACAAAGTGTAAATGGTAAACTTCAACAATAAAACCTTTTTGTACACTATTTACAAGAATAAATCTGAGAGTAACATTTAAAACGACATCTGTATCATCAGTTAGTACCCCATTCGAGAATCGAATAGCAGGGGAAACTTCCATTATAAAACAGTCTTGACTACAGGATCAGCGCCTAAAAGGTCTTTCGGAACAGGCAACCAAAAGATATCTGCCGGATTATGGTACCAACAATCCATAATTGTTATTTTTTTAAAGATTTCTTCGACTAGATTTGTTTGATTAATAATTACGATATTATACTGACATTATTATTCCTATAGGATATAAAGAAATAATAATGAAATTTAGTTCTGTATGTCAGATAACCTATTAAGCAGGCATACCTTTTGGTAGACAAAACTATGGTATTTGTATTTTTTTCAATATTATTGTTAGCAACCAACGATATCCAATATGTATCTTATCATAATTCGTAAAACTATTAATATAATAGTCAACTTCAATATGTATGCTTATTATATATGCAGAAAAACAATATAAAATATAATTCGTACATGAACTAAACGCAAAAAAGAAGAAAATTATAAGACAAACATAACCAGAAAACCAGAAAGCACAGTCTTACGAATAAGAACTGATAATACGTCATCTGTCATTTAAAAATTAGTAATATATAAACTCTTAAATAGGGTTGTATAAATAAATTTTAGACTTACTCACAATCTATTTTATTTGGCTAAATATTTAAAAGAGTTCTCTCATGTGTTTTATAAAAAGTGTCAATATTACTTATGTATGGTTTGAGGGAGTATATAGACACTACTTACATTCCAATGCAAGGTTTGTTGTTAGAAAGGAAGGTACAGAAGGCTCATTTATGCTATAGTCCTGTCTTGTGCGGTCTTCAATTCATTACAGATCGAAATATGTGGGAAGTGCCTGAGACAGTTTGGAAGCCACCTATTGTGATTAAGAGAACGTTAATTGATGTATTTGTTTGTGAGACTAGAAGTGATTTATGTAGTCATTTATATTTATTTTAGAGGTATATTTATGAAATATGTGTTATTTATTTATTGTAAACTTTTTGCTAAAGGACTATGATGCATATGGCTATTATCCATATCCTAAATATTTAGATTAAATGAGCTATATTACATCACAGTCATTTAATAAATATAAATGACTATATAAATATAAAATCAGTTCTAGTCTCACAAACAAATACATCAATTAACTTTCTCTAATTCACAACAACAATAGGTGGCTTCCAGAGACACATCCCCATATTTCGATGTGTAAAAAGTTGCAGAGCTATACAGCACTACAGCAAAGAATGAGCGTTCTGTACACGACTTCCCAACAACAATCCTTGCACAGGCATGTAAGTACTGTTTATGTACCCGCTCAAACAATACTTAAGTAATATTGGCACTTTTTACAAAATACATGATAAATCTCTTTTAGTTACAATTGTAATTGTTTTGACATTTTAATTTAACTTGTCCGGAGACCTGAAGATTACCAGATAATTATTGTGATCGAAACCGGTCGTCGTAAGCTAAATAGAATAGATTGTAAGTAATTCTAAACTTTATTCACAACCAATTCACTATTTATGTAAACTTTCCTTTGTAATGAATAGTGGCGATTTTTGTCTATTAAAAGAAATAAAAGAAAACATGAAATATTATCTGATTGATTCTGTTGGTTTTACAATAGACATAAAATTACATATACCATATAGACCTTATTTCACTACTTACAAATAATCATTAATCTATTTTCTTTATTTCTCATCTGAAATCATTTTGTGCCAGGCAAGGCAATGGCATTCCCAGCTTTGAAAAATTCAGTTCCGCTGCATAGCAGCGTTTAGTTACAGTTGCTACAATATAACCTGGAAAATTATTGAGAGCAAATTGCGAGAGGTGTTTCATGTAGATATCTGATTTACTTTTATTTAAAAAAATGATTTATTAAGTTTAAAATATATTATGAAATGTTTTTTGTTTGTATGGTTTATGTTGGATAATACAAATTTCAAAATCTTTCTTAGCACATCGAAGTTTTAAGGTTACTTCCTGATAAGATTGTCATAGTTCTTTCTAAATGCCAATATGTACTGTGATGTAAATATACAATCGGATGTTAGGATGTAGTTAGAAAATATAGGCGGCTCGATGACTTAATGAGCTGTTGTACTACATAGTGTAGAGATACGATGTTGATGTTCCAAATCACACGCTAGCTAAGCAAAAACTAGGAGCACTATCTGCGGCTGTGATTTTAAAGGTGTGAACCATCATTCTTATCTCAATCATTTATAACAATTTGTTATAAAAAAAAGATGCATATGATAAATATTACCATTTCGGTAGTATAAAAAAACTTCAAAGTAAAAATAATGTAATATAAGTTGAGATTGTAAAGTTTTTGACGCTGGTAGTTAATGGGAACGATGTTCTTCGTTTAAAATTTGAATAAACAAGGGTTTTATTACATTAACCAGGTAAATGTTTATTCAAATAAACAATTCATACAAACTTTTCGTAATTACTGTGGCTCTTATGGATGAGATCGAAACCCAAACAGAGTAATGTTTTTTTTACTTTTTGTAATACTGTTTTATTTTTTTATTACACTACATTACAAAAAATAAATATAAGAAATTCATAGCATTCATAAAATATTACAGATTTTTTTGTAGGCAATAAATATACTTTAAGTACATTTTTGAACATTTATACAATATTGAAAGATCTATGTCTACTTTAAATGGGGATGTGGAAGTAATATTAAGAACTGTCAATAAAACTGAAAACGTTAATACATCAAGCACGCTTGATAGGAGCTTGATTTATTCTTTGTTGCCTGATGATATTTAAATTATAAACACCGAAACTAGTCCACAATAAACCCCTTTTAAACGGATTGTGAGCATACGCCTTTATTTACTATTCTTCTCTCCCCATATTTACATACCTACGACATTTTTAATATTAAGCAATGAACTGTGACAATCTCATAATCTTATAAACTTAGAAACCACAACGTAGTTTCATATATAAACATAAATGTTGATGCTTAAACGTTTTTCTGATCAGATTGTAGCAACTTACATATTCTTACATATTGAACAGCCAAACGTTGGTTTATATTTTTCCATCAGCAAACTAGTCTATAGTAATTGAGCACCATGGAAGGAATGGTTTGGTGTATTTCCTACATTGTTTCCATCACTGTTGCTTTTAAAACTGTTAACGGAAAAATGGACCAAATATATTACAATCAGAATCATCCATGAATTATTCCTATATATTTTTGGAATCGACAGCATTGTGAATAAGTTTAGATTATTCAGTTTTTATTATTTCGATTTTCTGTCTTTAGGCTTTATTTTATTATTTATAATTTTATTGAAAATTAATACATTATTTTTACAATTTGAAACTTAATATTATTGATTTGGCGCATATCATAAGATTGTTTATACTGCGATTTTTTGAAATGACTGGAACAGAATATTCTTACTTTGAGTCAACTAATATATATATATATATATATATATATATATATATATATATATATATATATATATATATATACAAACATCACAGTTTATTAGGGTTGCAGTCAGAAATATTGGCCGGGATGTTAAAAAAACACTCTTTTGACTTTTTGTCGAGCTTTCGGAATGGTTTTATTCCTTTTTCAAGACATAGTCGTTGAGATTATTTTTGAAAGCATTGAACACTCAACATTTATATTAAAATATACAACACAAAATATACCACACACATTAAAATATACAATTGTGGACAAAATACATCATAAAATCTTTAAAAATATTTGTTGGAAAAATAGTAAAGCCCGATTGATGGCATGTTTTACTGGTGTATATCAACTCATACAGAGAAATATATATATATATATATATATATATATACAGGGTATAGAGTTCTTTCAGTGTGTCATAAATACTACAAATGTAGTATTTCGTTATGTAGGTTCAGTTTCATGAAAATACAAACATATCGGAAATTACATAGTAGATTGAAAGATAACTCACAAATAAACTTAAAAACAAAATGCAAAATAAAATAGATTTTCAAGAAAGTTTTGATTTAATAGCAATAATATAAGTTACAATAATTGTCAACAAGCACGCTTGATATGAGACATTCTCGTCAATTTTACGGAGCCAGTCTACGCAGCCATCATCGTCAATCCCTGACGTTAATACTAAATTTGTTCCCATTTGTCAATACAAAACAATACATTGTTATTCGATTGGGTTCATTACTGTATTCAGTATTCAGTACAAATATAGCCACTTGATAATTACTTTTTATTTCTATGTCTACTTAAGTAGTATCAACAACGTATTGATAATAGGCAACACCATCAAACTGAATTTCACGAATCTCCTAACTTACACTGATTGCCACATGAAACTTCTTATAAAAGAAGTGCTAGTTTAGCGATCTTTATGTGTACATCATTCCATCATATGAAATAAATAGAGAAAAATACTTTTTTGCTCAGTCGATGAGCTGCATGTAACCAATAAAATTTAAAGTGGCTAATAAATTAAACTTCACCAAGTGTACAGATACGAACAATTAAAAATCGTTTATTTACTCAATACTGGGAACAATTTTTGAAAAGCAAACACGTTAACATATACGAAACATGTAACATGTGATAAAATTCCAAATAACACTCATTATATGAAAAAATTTGTATATGAAAAATGGTAAAGTGGAGGAAAAATTAAGCAACCCAAGGGAATATTTTAGCTTACAAACTTGAGAGATAGTTCTGGAGCAACAGCGCACAGGTATTTATGGTAGAAAATAATATCCGGGCATCCTTCGAGAGAGATGGAACTTGAAGAAGAGAAAAACAATTTTTAATTTACAAAATATATTTAAATAATTGGAATATTGCTCTATTGCGATCTAGGCTTTCACATAATCAGATGCTATGATTTTTCTGACGGAAATTCTCAAGTTAAAGTTGATAAGTTAGATTAAGTAACAAAAAACAAAATTTGTTTAATTTATTAATGCTTTCTATTTTGAGAACGATTCCCGAAGGGGAAATTGAAACGTCAATAAACTTATTTTAAACTTAAATTGAGGCTTATTCCTAATTAAAACAGTAATTACTTAAGGATATAAGAGACTGGACCAGAACTGAAGGAAACACTCTTATACACCAAGCAAAACACCAATAGACAAGACTTACTGATCGCCAACCTCAATAGAAATGGTACATAGGAGGAGCTACAACATATATTGCACCTTCAGAGGAAATATCTGCTGAACACAAATTGCGTTACCTGATATGAAGAGTGCATTTAAGCAGATGGGGATGGCAGGAAGCCGATACCTGTGATTGTGGAGCGGTGCAGAGTAGCCACCACCTACTCACATGCACAAACATGAGAGGCATGCACAAATGAAGACCTAATTTTAGAATCTGGCATAAGGCAACGACAGGGGACAACCATTGGAAGTATAGAATTTAAGTTGTTGGTGTTATGGATACGGAAAGTAATTAAGAGAGGTAGTAGCAATAAAATATGTAATGGATGCACACGTCAAGTATCCTGAACTAGTTGGCATACTTCTTACTCGGCAATATATAGAGCCAATAGAAATAAATTACCAGTCTTACATATTGTTTTGACAATTCTTCTATTTTTCATTGATTTAAAATTTACTATTTTAAATTAGTTTCTTCATATTCTTCATATCAAAATTCTTCAATTCAATCTTCATATTGGTTAATTTGAGTGGTAGACTGAAAAGTCTATGTAGGTAGTAGCAAATATAAGTCCGATTAACGAGGGCTCTCACTATCTACCATCTTAACTTTCGAATATCTGCATATTTTTTCCAAACATTTTAATGAATCTCCAAATTTCAAATCATGCTTCTCATGAACTTGCTTTAGAATGGTTCAAATAACATAAACAAAAAAAGTGGTTATTATAAAGTTGTACTATTTCGCAATAAAATTATAAATGTGGGATCATAAAAATACATTTTAAATAAACACTATTCCTCTTGTAAAAGTTCTTTCAAAATTGCCAGAATCAACACTTACGTTACATATCACAAGAAGATTTACAATCTACGTACCTATCATTAAATTTCTTTATAAACACCCTGTCTATGACTTAACTGTTCCTGATTGTGATTAGTAGGTAGTCCATATTGGGTTATCAACTGCGAGGAATATTAGTTAATTGAAAGCGAACCGTACAAACCAATATACATATTTAAATTGCGGTTATGTACCGGTAGATCGTTCATATCAATATTATAACATCAATCTCCGTAATTGGAATATATATTATTTACTCAAATTATTACATGTCACTAATGGATTCCTCGTTATTTAATTATCGCATCGGAAAAGCTGTGTTTCAAGAAAGTTGTTCTTAAACTGTGTTTTTGCTGACTTTAATAAAATGTTTACCGAAATTCAATACATTTCGGCCAAATCTTAAGTTAGATTTAAATCACAAACTGGGTTTTAAATCCGTTAAAATAATTTTCTTGAACTTGGCCGTTATTTACTGCAAATTCATGGTCAATAAAAAAACTTAAGGCTGTTTTTTAATTTCTACAGAATATCGCTAATATGACATGATTTCTGGGGAAAATTCTGTCGAAATTAAAGCAATTTTGTGTTTTATGTTATCAGTAATGAACAATTCTAACGTAAAATTATTACAGTTGAATTTAATGAGGTATCAGTTATTGTTCATATATGTGCATCGGTTCATATATTAGGTATATGCAATTAAAATTTTGATACAATATAGTATCTTTTTCTTCAAAGTAAACGCCAATTATGGTGAAGTAAATATAACTGACGCACTGGCGGGCACAAGTCTATCTGAATCACACTGAATGAGTGCCGAGCTTCCGATCGTTTCCACGGTGGAAATAGTCTGGTGAATCGAAGCAAAAATATGTCATTGGCGCACTTAGCTTCAATTTCATCATAATTAGCGCCTGCTGTAACTTACTCATATGAACTATGTAAACGAATATTGCAACAACTGGCTTTAATCATGTATCCAACTTAAACTAACCATTATATTGTTATTTCGATTCTGACAAAATTTTTACTGAGTATTAACCAGTTTAAATTAACTGACACACCAATTTCTGATACGCTTTCTGCTAGTATAGTATGAACATCATCGCATGAATGGTAAATCTCATTCACAATGTTCGACGAAGCAATTAAATTGCTAACAGTATAAATTTTTCTGTTACTATAGATTTTATCGTGGAAATAGAGAACAACAATTGAAAATTGTTCCCCCTAAAAATCAGGGTATCTGTTGTTTTTATTAAAATAATATTATTATAACGAAGAAGTGTCAATTATTTAAATGTTAGGTTTGAGAACACAATTAGTTAAGTAAATGTAGATCTAGGGAGTAATTGTCAAACGGTGATCTACACTAGCTGGACCAAAACTGTTCATGCACATGAAATAAAAATGCACTATGAAGTTTGTCTTTTCAGTTTTGCATATATCCATTTGTGTAGGTCTTCCTACACAAATGTAACCTCAATCTTTTTTTGACATATATCGAGAGTTTCATTACAGTACAACAAGTGAATTTTTAAAATTAGCCAGTCGGTCGAACAATGGATCTTAGACAACATTTTCAAACAATCATTTTTTACAATTTTCGGAGAGGATTATCGCAACAACTATGTCTCGCTAAAACGGTTTTTGTGTTTGGGCATGAAGTATCACACCAGTCATCTATTTCCCGCTGGTATTGCAAATTTCAACATGGTCGCTCCAGTCTCGGCGACGAATCCAAACCAGGCCCATCCAGAACAGCAGTTACACAGCGAAATATTGATCTGGTTCGTCAGCTAATTAAGGATGACTAAGAATGGTTTCATTTGCTAACAGGCAAGTAAGAGCAAAAAGCGGTTCGCGTCAATGGGTTTCAAAAACCATTGGAAGGGTTTAACAAAGGAAGCTCAAAAAACGTTTATGGTAGATTGTGTTAGTTTCGATGAAACTTGGATTTACTCCTACGAACCGGAAAATAAACGCCAATCCGCTGTGTGCCATGATGCCACGCACGATGAGGAAAACCCAAGAAAAGTGATCTGTTATCGAAGTGTGTCAAAGAAACTGGTTGCAACTTTTGTGTCAAAACGGTCACGTGGCAACAATTGCTTTAGAAGATCGAATGATGGTTACTTCTGATTGGTATATAACCATTTGTTTAGTTATCGTGAAACTTCGACAAACCACACACACAACTGCGAATAATCCTAAATCAGGACAATACAAGTGCTCACACTGCCCAAAAGACAATAGAGTTTTAGAGCTTCAAGATATCGAATTGTTAAATCCACCGTATAGCCCCGACCTAACTCCCAACGATTTCTTCACGTTCCCGAAGATCAAGAATTCAATGCGTGGGCAGCGATTCTAGTCGTCAGAAAAAGCCATCGATGCCTTTAAAACAGCGATTTTGCAGGTGTCCACTGAAAACTGGAATAACTATTTTACCAATTGGTTTGAATTTATACAAAAGTGTATCGCTCTTGGTAGGACATACTTTAAAAAGCAATAAAGTTGTTTTTGTCTTTATATTTTTTGTCTTTATGGTTATATGCAAAACTAAAAAGACAACCCTCGTACATGTCACCGGAAGTAAAATTTGATAGAAGTCATTCGTAAAGCGAAATTTAGGGAAGAGGAAATTATGAAGGATAATCCTAAGAAATAGTGTATGTTTATACACTCATTGGTCAAATAAAACACTAATATTAAAATGAGAAACTTCCCGGGGGTTGGTTGTATACTAAAGTAGTTAAAAGACGTTATAATGAACTAAAAAGTTCCAGTGTAATTGGTCTATATTTAATGAACCATTAAATTAAGAATCCAAATCGACTACAAATGTTCTTTTGAACGTTGGTATCCTCATCACCGCTTGGTGATGAGGATATTTAGTAAGTAGCTAGTTAATGATAGTCTGATAAGACAAGACTGAAAACGTTCGTTCTGAACAATTTGACCATTTGGATATGATTTTTCTGTGAATAGACTGAAGTTCTCATGTGAAATAAAATCTTATTTAGAATCGATAAACGAGAGAAAAAGACTAAAACCTCTTGGGCTGCTTAATTTTTAATTGAAAAATAAATAATAGTAGACAAATGTCTTCATTCTTTAATAATATCAGTTAAAAACTGGACCTCCCTTACGATAAACCCATTTCAATAAAATTTCGTTGATTTTCAATTAGACGACCTATCTTAAAACAAATACTTCTCCAAGTCTTAAAAATCACAAAAAATATAACTAAAATGCACATTTATTTACCAAAAAAATAAACAAACTAAATATTTTTATTAATGCCATATAAAATATGTCTACTATAATGACAACAGAGAAACAAACTCATTTTTGACGCTCTTTTTGTAAAATGACTATGTAATTTGATATTACATTGCTTGTAAATAAAACCACACTGAAAAATATTTAAACGATATTTACACAACAGTGTCTCTGTATAGTATATTATATAAAATATAATTATATCATAAAATGGATACATGATTTCAATGTTCATTATAAAACTTTACAAGTTTGCACCTGCCAATTAATGATTTTAAATTTACTGAGGTACATTGGAGGATGTTCTATTAGTTTTGGTATTTAGATTATCAAGTTTTTACTTAAAAATTAAAAAAAATATACATTTTTATATAATATTAACAGTAATATTCAAAAACAAATATATCCTCAACTAATCCAAATGTTTTGATCTCATTGCTTAGAATTTCTTACACCTGTGTTTATAATTGAAATATATTGTGGAAATATCGCATATATTAAAAAACTATTAAAAATAGACATTTTTAAAGATATTTTGAAATTCGGCGAGACTGAACATTTCTTTCTCGTAGCACTGAAGTAGACACGACATATTATTCTAAATTATACTTGTTGCAACAGCAGTGTACAAAGAGGATTTGACTCTTGTTTGACATATTTTTGAAAAATAATGATGTGAGATGTTTTCATTGTTAAAAGACGCTTTTCCTTGTAAGTGGAAGTCAAGACCACCCTCATTTAACCGATGAATACTGTTCTGGGTAGAGGTGCACACCTTCGACGGTAAATATTGAACAATCTGAAAACAAAAAACAATGATTAACATGGTTTTTAAAACTCATTACCAAAAAGGAAAATAATACAGTGATTTATTATATTATATTGACTATTAATTATGCAGTACATAACTAGAAATTTTTTTATACATCTATAAAGTTCCAAGAAATTAGGATAGTAATGAAAAAGAAAGTGACTTCAGACAATAATCTATGTACTCTAAAAACTTATTCACACAAACATGCCATTCGTCGATCAAATACAGAGTATGATGTACTATTAGTATAAGACCCCACTGGATGATCACTACGTTCATAACGTAATCAAACTCACATTTTTTCATACGTTTAACCCTTTCAGGCTTAGTGGCTCGACGGTGGAACCACCTTTAAACAAATTTTTTCCTACTGCCCGAGTAATCGTACGCTGGGAGCACAAGACGGAATGCGATGTAGACGTCGTGTATTTCACTTCCCACGCGATAACAAAATTCCAGGAGCAGTTGTACACATTGTACCGGGTGGTCCAATAAACCGATCTCTCGGCTATATATCAGAAACTATTCATGTTATAACTTTAGGAGAAAAAATTCCTTAGTAATAGTGGCCAAGAGAAATCGCTGGAAATAACTTTCAAGTTTCTGGTTTAACCGTTAGGGGACGTAACCTGTGAATAAAAATTTGAAAACCAGTTTTTTGGGAAATATGCCCAATTATACCAAGTGTTAAATAAGTAAACTAGAAAGAGGCCTAAATTCCGCACAAAATTGTTCAAGTACTTTTTTTTTATTAATTCAAATAAAGGGTGGGGAAGAGTGGCAAAGTATTTGTGGATAAATACCTATAACTTTGGTTTGGATCAACCGATTTTAACGAAATTAGTGTCATCAGAAAGAGTGTGAATAAATTAATTTACATCTACTGCAAATAATTACGTTTAGTTTTAATTGTCATAGGTAGAGGGTACTTTTAGAAGAAAGAAAAAATTTTTTAGAATAGAAAAAATTAAAATTTGTTTTTCTTTAAAATGTTTAATGGAAACACCTATTTATTGTAAATTATAATGAAACTGGATTAAATTCGTAACAAAATGGCGCAAACCGCATGTCAATAGCTTTTGTCGAACTCGAGATATGAATAAAAACACCTATACATAAGTAAGTATAGTAATGACTCACCCTGTATTATAAATTAAATTAAAAAAATAAGTCTATGTACTTTCAAATTTCTATAGTAGAAGAATCCTTATGTTGGTACCTATTTTGACCATTGTTATTTCATATGATTAAAAATAGTTTTTTCGAAACTCAGTAGGCTACGACAATGAATTTGACGGGGAGTTCATATTGTTATTTATTGACAGTAGTCAAGACATTGTTAAGAAGTGCTGTTATAATTCGAATTGAAAATTGCACTTTTTTCATTCGATATTAATATTGGTAATATTATTAATTAATTATAAGTATTAATTCGTGATGAGTATATCAAATGCAGAATTGTATGATATGATTGGACTTTGTTTCTAATGTCACCAAAATGCCGTTATTGCCTCACGTATATATTCTGTAAGATATCCTGACAGGAGACATTATGGCAAAGAAGCAGTTGAAAGAAAGGCAAGATGATTAAGAGAAACCGGTAGTTTTCATCGTCCTTGTTTTAAACGACGTAGTAGAGGTATGACCGAAGATAATTCAATCAATGTTCTTGCTTTATTTCAACAGAATCCACATATAAGTAGTCGGCAAATATCTACACAATTAAACATACCCAAAACTACTGTTTTAAGGATTTTAAAACATCACAGGTTGGTTTTTTATATTATGAAGTGATCGTTTAGGTCAGAAACTTGGAATTCCCTTTAAACTTTAGATTCAACTGTTATTTTAATATTCCGATAAAAACGGCAACACGGCGCTTTTATCCTGTTATCCGTTTCTTAAAAATACTTATGCACGATTTATAAAACAATTGTGGATTTTTCAAGATTTTTTGAGTTTTAGTAAATATAGTGGTTTCTTTTTTACCACTATTTGTTGTTCTGTTTTTTAGACTGCATCCTCATCATGTAGTTCTCCCCCAAGCTTTACATGAGAGAGATTTTGATGCAAGGCTGGATTACTGCAATTAGATGTTAGGTCTGCTAGAAGAACAACCGCATATCATGTCAAAGATTTTGTGGACAGACGAGGCTACATTTAATAGTGCAGGTGGTGTTAAGCTTCATAATATGGATTATTGGGCTGAAGAAATTCCGCACTGGATACATGAGGTGCAGGTAGATGGAGTCTTAATGTTTGGTGTGGTATAGTTGATGGAAAGATCGTAGGTCCATATTTCTTTGATAGAACTTTAAATGGCGAAACATATTTGGATTTTCTGGAAAATCAGTTGCCTCTTTTATTGGACGATATTTCATTACAAACAAGAAGATATATGAAATTACAACATGACGGGTGTCCTGCACACTTTTCCAGACGAGTTCGAGATTATTTGTATGCAAGTTATCCAAATAAATGGATTGGGAGAGGAAGTATATTTTTATGGTCAGCTAGATCTCCAGACTTAACATGTCTGGACTTTTATCTATGGGGAAGATTGAAGGACTTAGTGTACCAAACTCGACAAACCACGCGAGACGACATGAAACGGCGCATTATAAACGCAATAAATAGTATATCTACAGCTGAGATTGAAGCAGCTGTTATGTCTATGCGCGAAAGATTATATCTTCGTGTGGACAACGATGGAAAACAATTTGAACATTTAATTGGACATTAAGTTTTAATGATCGAGATATTTGTATGATCTTTCACATATTTAATTTTAAGTTAAAATAAAGGGTCAATACTATACTTACTTATGCTTATGCGTTTTTATTCATATCTCGAGTTCGACAAAAGCTATCAACATGCGGTTTGCGCCATTATGTTAAGAATTTAATCCAGTTCCATTATAATTTACAATAAATACGTTTATTTTTTTTTAATATATAAGTATTAAATATATAAGTATATATAAGTATGTATAATAAATTTATAAATAAGTTTATTTAACATTTTGAAGAAAAACAAATTTTAATTTTTTCTATTTGAAAGTACCCTCTACCCATGACAATTAAAACTAAATGCAATTGTTTTATAGTAGATTTAAATTAAATCATCCACACTCTTTCTAATGACAATAATTTCGTTAAAATCGGTTGGTCCAAACCAAAATTATAGGTATTTATCGACAAATACTTTTCCACTCTCCCCCACCCTTTATTTGAGAAAGTAAAAAAAATTACTTGAACAACTTTGTGCGGAATTTAGGCCTCTTTCTAGTTTACTTATTTAACAATTGGTATAATTGGGCATATTTCACAAAAAACTGGTTTTCAAATTTTTTTCACAGGTTACGCCCCCTAGCGGTTAACCTATAAACTTGAAAGTTATTTCCAGCGATTTCTCTTGGCCACTTTTACTAAGGAATTTTTTCTCCTAAAGTTGTAACATGAATTGTTTCTGATATATAGCCGAGAGATTGGCTTATTGGACCACCCGGTACATAATAGAATTGGCGCGCTACAAGTGAATGCTAATGAGATTATTTATTGTTGTAAATAAACAAATATTCTTCTACTGATAGGTATGTATTATGTTAATTTGTTGATAAATAGATGTATTTATGTATTGCCGTATTGAGTCTTTATGAACTTTAGATAACTAAGTGAATTTTGATATTTTGATTGGTGGTTCCAATAGGTGCCACTAGGCCAATCAGTAACTAATAGGTATGCTTTATTACAGAATTCCAAAATGAAAAGACGTCTTGATTTGAGTCAATTAAAAAGTCATGACGCTTACGATTTACTAGCAGATATCCCATCGGAGGGATCTGATGTATCCGATTTTGATGAGAACGAGGATGAAGATTTCGACATGACTTTGGAGTCAGCTGTTTTAGATGAACAAAAAGATATTTCAGACAATGAAGATATTGCGCATGACAGTGACTGTGGTGAAGACGAGGTATCAGTTGCTATTCTTGATTAGTTAAAATGGACCACCGACCTTCGGGTGCCTAATGCCGTTCAACTCCGTCCTTTCTCAGAAAACGTTGGACCAAATGTTCCTGATACTATAGAGATTCCTTCATTTGTTTAGTGAGAATCTGTTGAATACAACAGAATAGACAACTACGATAAACTCTACAAAGTGCGGCCATTGCCAGAGGAACTTTCAACCACTTATAAAAGCTCATTTTATCCCAGCAGGCAACAATCAATAGACGAATCAATGATAAGGTTCAAGGGACGAAGTAGTTTAGTTTACAATTCCAAATATACACCGGAAAAGCAAAAGATGTAAGGGAACCACAGCTCGAAGCAAGAGTAATAAAAGATCTTACAAGAGATTTAGTTGATGAGAATTTACAAGATGAAGTTTATTGCGATAACTATTTCAATTCTGTTGCGTTACAACGCGACTTAATAAAAGACAATATCCACGCATGTGGAACAACTCTAAAAGATAGAAAAGGTTTTTCAACTGAAATTAAAACAAATAAATTAATGAAAAGGGGTGACTAAAACTGGGGAATGAGTGAAGGCGGCGTGCTAGCTTTGCAATAGATGGATAAAAAACTCATTCATTTTCTAAGCAATTTTCATAAACCTAAAGAAAATGTCACTGTGAAGAGGAAAGAAAAGGATGGGGCATTATTGGAAATTAACTGCAAACAATTAGTAGAATAATACAACAAATATATGTAGATAAGTCTGATATGTTAGTATCTTGCTACGAATTGGATAGAAAATCCAAAAAGTAGTGGCATACATTTTTTTTTTCATTTTTTTTCCATTTTGTTGACCTACCATTACTAAACTCATATAAAATTTTCAAACAATCAACAACTGGTAAGAGTATGTCTTTGAAAGAATTTAAAATTGCTGTGGCCACCGGTTTGATTGGAGCAGACCTCCAAATGCCTAAATTTGGAAGAAGAAGCATGGAAAAACCAAGCACCAGTAACACGTTCAGAAAACAAGTTCCTCTAGAAATAAGAACTGACAAACTAGCCCATATGCCTCAGCATGGAGCCAAAGTACGTTGTACACACTGCAGTACCAAGGCAACTCCTCGTCGTACAAGATGGCACTGTACTGCTTGTTTTATTCCATTTCACACTAAATAAATTTTCGTTTGTCCAAGTTCCACATGGAACCACCTTTTTTTGTACTAACTACAAAAATGTAATATAAAAAACCTTTGATTTGTCTATTTTTTGTCCTAATATGTCCTAAAAACAAATTATTTACCATTAAATGAAACATCGGTTTCGTAGAGTTTTGAAAACCGGCAAAATTTTCCTTCGATTCCATGAGTTTTGGTGAAAAGAAGGTGAATTAATCTCAATATGCCATGTGCCAATCTTTGTAAAGGGTGTTAATCACCGTTTTGTTTCAAGCTGTATCCTGTGACGAGGGATTTGGTAATAGCGTCCTGAGGGCTAAGTAAGCCGACATGGCTTTAAGTGTAAAATAAGCAGCCGAGTTCAAAGGGTCCCATATCGTTATCATTCAGGATAACCTGAAGTCACGTTGTGGTATTTGATTTGATTTATCCCAGGATTTGTCCAGCAGACTAAGAAAGAGTTGATAATAAAAAGCAGAAGAAACCAACACTACAGAGCCACTTGCCTAATTTCACAGAATCTTGTTACATCTCGGCAATGTTTATTCGGAGTTCAAAGAAAGAGCTCAGGAACCTGAGGGATCAGAGAAAACTGAAGCATCACAGTTTTCTAAGTGCACTATATCTACCCGATGAGAAAATTACAAGCAAGGACATAAGTGTAACTTCCTTCCGAGAACTAAGCGAATAAAATTGCGCCTGAGAATAAACTAGGGCCCATAAAAGATACTCTAATAAAACTTTTTTATGAAACTCCATCTGTTTCTCGATATGAACGATTCGTGGATCGGTATTTTGGATTAATATGTGATGTGGACGAGTCCTTTAACATCACAAAGGCCAATCAAATAAAAATGAGTGAAAAAGGAAAGAGTGTAAAGATAAGTCCCTAGCGGGAATCTGAAGATAACATTAGCCTCTCTTGATAAACAAATTAAAGGACACAGAGGAAGCGTTGAGCATTTCGGAACTCCACGCCAGCCCCCCAAGGGTGACTACTTGTGAGTCTCCGAATTGACGAAGAGTTCGAGTAGAATTGAAAAGGCTGCATTTAAAGCCCTATTACCGACACCATCGTGCCAATTTTATGCAGATGAATGAAGCGGTAACTAATGCTGTAAGTGGGAAATCTCATGAAGGGAAACCCAGAATACAGAATATTAAATAATTAAGATTGTAAGGATAGTAAGCTGAAAGTCCAAAATATGAAGGGCGTAAATTTTAGAGGATGGGAGGATTATGGGCAGACCAGATACTAAAATTGGAACCTGTATTTTTTGCAGATCCGACCTATGTAGACAGAAGAATTATTGAGAAGAAAAGGTAAATTTTAAATAGAACACATAACTTATTGAAGTTTAATAATAATATTTGTTCTATGCTGCTTTCACATTATGTCAAAAATACCAAAAAATAAAGTTAATATAGGAAGGAAACAAGATCTTCACGACATCTACATACAGGCGAGAACATTGCATAATACATACTACGTATTATCCCGGACAAGAACTAAATGCATCCTGAAGGTAATAACTGAACCAATAGATTCCAATGGTTTCAAAAGACAGACGAACAACCCAATGTAATGTTGAATTTCCTATAAACATTGTCGAAAGATATTTAAAACTGCTATACCATCGAAAATAACGAAAATAAAGTTTTATTTAAAAATTCTTTATAAAAGGTATATAATTTAACAGAGCATTTCGGGCTATATTAACAAGTCCATCATAAGTTCATTTACCATGTGTACATGAGTCAAACCACTAAATATCTGGGCAAAAACCTTTAAAATGGTATAAAATTTGTTATTTATTGCATTTTGTTAATAAGTTGGTGTGATATTAATGAAAATACTTACCATCTGGCAGTTCGAGCAATTTTTTGGGTAAACCATCAAAATATGGATGTACCATCGCTTCTTCGGCACCTAATCGTTTTTGGGGATTTAACTGGAGAAGGCCACTAGCCATTGCTTCGCCGTGTACGATATCGTGAAGCGCCGACCAACAAAAGCCTAATTTTCTAGGTTTATGTTGCCCCAATTTATGGATTTTATAAAATCCCGGTAGTTGACTAACTCCGGGCCAGTCTTCTTCTGTTGGAGTACCTAGTATCTACAAAAACAGTTATTGTATTAACAATTTAGCATCACATACATATGTAATAATAGAATGTTTAAAAATATAGAAAATTGCATTTAATTTCTTGCCTAGTTGAAGTGAGCTTTTACTTTGGGAAGTAACTCAAATTTTAGTTTTTTTAAAAATTGACATTTAAAATAAATAAATTAATAAAACAGGTGCACCAAAAGCGGTAGTAAGTCAGGGAAACGTCGATGATGTGCGTATGCTTATCTAGGAAGATCGACGTGTGACATATTGGGAAATAAAGGCGTCATTAGGAATTTTAAAGATATAATAGGACCCACATCTGGTGATTAAAAAACAAAAAGCAGCTAGGAAGGATTGATGTTAGGAAACTCAGATCACCTCACTCAGAAAGATCACAGATTTACTCATTCGATCACAAATTTGTTTCCAAAGCAGACCATGTTGCAACAATTCCTCTACATGATCAAAGAACTGTTACTCCTGATTGGTATGCATTAATCTATTTTTCGCAAGTTATCCTTGAGCTTCGCAAAACCACATGACGAATCATCATCTACCGAGACGATGCAAGTTCGCAGACAGTTCATGGCCCCATAGCAGGGATGCTTTGGTATCTTTTCAAACCCAACTGAATCGTATACATCCTAAAATCCAGTTCACGATGCAGGTGGAAACTGATTCATCCCTACCGTTTCCCGACATTATTATAAAGAAAAACCAATACCAAGGTTTTCATCAGTCTGTTTATCGAAAACTCACCCATACCAATCGTTATTTGCATGCCAACTCTCATCGTACAACTTTACAAATTAATTCAGTCATTACTACCCTTGTCACAAGATCAATACGGGTTTGCGATATTCCAGAAGTAGACCCACTGAGATCTCTAGTTTATAACAAGCCCTCGTTCAAAACGGTTACCGCGAAAATCACATCCATAGGAGCATTCACAGACATCAATTTACCAGTCAACCTCAACCCAAAAACTCTTTTCTTCCTTACATCAAAGGCGTCACTGACAAAATGGACAAAATTCTTAAATCAAGAGGAATAAAGAGAATATTTACCCTCCAATAAAAACTTTTATCTCTTGTCCGATCAATCAAAGACAACATTCCAAACGGACGGACATCCCCCGATCCTATATAGGCCAAACAAATCCTAGAATCCAAAATAGGATTTATGAACATTCGATTTCTGTTCACTATTCCGATTAAGTTTCAACACTAAGTCAATAACATAGTCACATACAGGTCACAAAATTGATTTAGAAAAGTCCAGAACCATAGAACCATAGAAGCCGTAGAAATTAAAAACAGGCCAAATTATCTCAATAAAAGAGATGACGGCATACGGTTACTTTCAATATGAAAAAATGTCCGCGGCAACTTCGAGAAGCCGTAGAAATTGAAAACAGGCCAAATTATCTCAATAAAAGAGATGACGACATATGGTTACTTTTGATATGAAGAAATGTTCGCGGCAACTTCCGCGTCAACCCCAGGGTCAACCCCTGCGCCAATCACCACGCTAACCCACACGCCAACCTCCACCGAAACCACGTCAGCATCGACGGCATAAATGAACCATCTTGGCAGTATTGTATTGGTTAGCGATCAGTGTAGTAGTGTCGGGGGTTTCGGGAGACTGAGAACTCGGAAGCCCGGAAGAAGACATCAAAGAAGATGTCGAAAGCTCGGCGCAACGATCACCGACGCGGTTCAATCCGGAAGACTATTAAAAACTTGCTATATCTTTTCCAATAACGTATTTACATCTTACAGACGATAAATGGCAAAATCATATCGAACGTGTGACTTAAATATCTCAGATATTACTGTTATTATAAATGTTATTAGGTCATAAATATTAATACTCACTTTAAATATCTTATCTAGTTGATCAATAGTGTCCCTGACTCCGGGAAATATGGCCATACCGGTAATCATTTCCACAAATATACAACCTACGCCCCACATATCCAATGAAGTAGAATAATCCGTACTTCCCAGTAAAACATCTGGTGGTCTGTACCATAACGTCACTACTTCATGTGAATAAGTGTGACTGGGTACTGATTTGGCTCTCGCTAAGCCGAAATCGGCTAGTTTCAATTCGCCGATTTCACTGATAAGGAGGTTCTGGGGTTTGACGTCACGGTGAAGCACTCGTCTTTTGTGACAGTATAATAGACCGCGTAATAGTTGGAAGAGGAATAATCGGACATTGCGAGGGTCCAATCCACCACTGTGTCGTTCTAGATACTGGGAAAGGTCGGTGTGCTAAAAACAATAAAATATTTAGTTATAGAAAATTAGTCTTATAAATTGAAAGTACCCATTTTTCTTTATTGGAACATAACACGCATCAACTTGAGTTAATTATGAAAGGCCGCATTTATATTTAGTCATTTCCAGTCTCTTTCGATTTATAAGTTGGATCTGTGACATTTGTTTTGCGATTTTATGAATGACAAATTTTATACGTTCATTCTTATTTTGAGGTATTGAATATTTTATTTTTAATATATTATGTAAGGTTTGTTTAGCAGAAAATGGTTGACTTCAATTAGTGCGGTCGTAAATATTATTAAATTTATCTGACTTAGCCCATTGTTAAGACTTTGTACCTCAGGTAAACCACTGTTACCAAAAATCGGGCCTTTTATACTATTATCGGTTAACCCAGGATGTTTATAGTCGACACTAATTGAAGTCAACCATCTACTACTAATCAAACTTTACCTTAATTTGCTGAATACTGCCAATCTAATTCGTCATTTTATTTTTGGCAGTTGATTTTCAGTGGGGGCTTGGGGAGATGGGGATCAAAAAAGAATCCAAAAATTTTATTTATCTTGAAAATTTCGATCCAACGAATGATCTCCAAGTGATCTAGTGTAAATTGATATAAAAGTTAAAGACGTTTGTATATTGTAATAGCTTTCTTGCGTTTATATGATATAAAACAATTTTTTTAACAAGCCGACTCTTCTCGATTTTAGAAACAGCTTTTAAAGATATATATATATATATATATATATATATATATATATATATATATATATGTATATATTATTACATAAGCGAAATTATCTATCTCATGGATAGTAAGAAATTTTTATTCTTGTATATTGTTTCTTGAAAAGTTTTTTATGCGTTAAACCTTCCCAGCTCAGTTTAGGGTGAGTTCTCATTCCAGGCTAAAGTTTTTCCAAATTATTTTTTTCTTAGTTAGTAGTCGATTTTTACTGTTTGTACTCCGTTACATGGTTCTTTGTAATTTTTCGCTAATTGATCAATCAGAAAATAGTTGCACCCAGTAAACGGATTTCCAGATTTATTTGAAAATCAGTAGTAATACGTCGAGCGGTTGAGAACTCGCCCGACCCCCATTACACACACACACACACACACACACACACACACACACACACACACACACACACACACACACACACATATATATATATATATATATATATATATATATATATATATATATATATATAATATATATATATATATATATATATATATATATATATTATAGTATTAAATATAGTCCTATCGGATATTGTTTCGCCAAGTTTTTCCAATATTCCTAATTGTGCTTCCTTTATCTGTTGTTTCCCAAAAGCTCACTAATTACATAACCGACGTGCCAAAGTACTTTAGATAATAAAGTTATTTTATTGTGTTTTGGTTATAAATTCCATGAACTCGTTTTGAAATGTATTGCAAATTTCATCGTGTTCTGTTTATTACTGGATTAGGCTTATGCAAATTTTGGGAAAATATTTCCGAGCCACGTTGAAGGGGTATAAAAAATATAGGTAGGTAAATATCCTGGTGGATTTTATACTTATTTCTGAATCATTAGTATAAAATCTGTGCAGAGGTCTGTTTAAATTGCGTTATACCAGAGAGAAAACTAAAATCACCAGAAAGAAAACAAAATAAACAACAACATCACATAAAAGCTGACAATTCGTAGCTCTATAACAACGTGGACAAGCACAGCACAGTGTAGGCCTCAGGTAAAATGATTTTAATAATAATTATGATTTTTCTTTTTCAGACCTCCTGCAAAAAATAATTATAAACAACTCAAAAAACGGCTTCGGTCAACAAAAAAATTATAAAAATTATTAACAAAAAATCGGCGAAAGCTAACTAAAAAATTAACAAAACCATACAAACCCGGGCACGTAGGGCCCAAACCCTTGAGTACCAAGTCTCTGAACTGGGCGTAACCCAGAGCGGAGACTTGAGGCCCAAGCAAGCAAGAGAACAGGACTAAAGCGCCTAACGCTAGCCTGAAATTTAATCGGATAGAGTACCATGTTGGAGTTCTATTACCCAGGACTCCCACATGAAGAGCATTTGGCTGATAGTGGTGCCCCTATCGATTATCAGAGTACTATAAGGGGAAAGGGATGCTCTGATGCATTGGAGCACGATGGAGTGATTCCTGTTTACCTCGAGTCAATACACCTCGCTCTAATGAATTGTTACACTGGAATGTAATTCTAAGGGATGTTGTATTCTAAAGGATTATTATGTATTATTTCTAATTATTTATAGATGAGTAGTTCAAACACTGTTTTGTTACTGATTTGGATTTGCAAGAGCCAACCGAATCTTCAGAAATTAAATAAAACTTGGAAAATATTTTAGAAGAAGATGAGATTGAAGTGAATTTGTAGGTTTAATCAGTCATTCAGGTTGGCAAAATAAAAAAAAAAAGAAGTCAACTACTCCATAAGTTTATCGAAGACGTTTCGCTTTATATTTCTAAAGCTTCATCAGTTCTAACTCAATATGTAGTGTATTAAAGATGTCATTATATATGTACTGAAGTTTACTTCAGTGCATTTATGCATTTATGTGTTGTAATAAAAAAATTGTAACATATATTGTTGACAAGTTTGATGTTTATGTACCTTACCACCTATAAAAACCAAAATGTGATGATTGATACATATATTACTGATACGTTATATAGAGTTCATATCCAATTGTACTGTACTTACCACATATTCGAAAACGAAGGTTAGTGTCTGTCTGGTATGTACAATGTCATGTAAAGTGACAATATTTGCATGTTTCAGTTCTTTCAATAAGGAAGCCTCGCGGATAGCAGTAAATGGAGCACCCTCTTCTTCTTGCAGAATTATTTCTTTTAATGCCACAACTTGGTTTTGTAAACTGAAATAAAAGACGGAAAGTGGTTTAAATAAATAATGCACATAAATAGTATAACGATAAGTCATCAAGAATAAAATGTATTCATATAAATATAAATACCAGTGACAGTGACAGTTAATTACGAAAAAGTAAGAAGATTAGATTTGCGATTAAAGTCCCTATAATTTTTCATCAAATGTTATTCACACTATTCTAAAGCAGGACGCACGTTCTTCCCGGTTCGGCAAAGTCAGAGAACTACGAACGCAGTTCGTAGTTCTCTGGCAAAGTCCATTAACCGCGCATTAGCTGAGTACGTTTACGGCAGTCGAGCAGTGCAGAATCAGTGACTTCCTTAAAAATGGATTCTTCATAAGATTCTGAACAAGATGTCATAATGTAGCACTACGCTACCGTAACCTTAGCAATTTCCATATCAATTAATGTATCGAGCAAAAAAGAACTCTAATTATACGGACTAACTATTGAACTCAACGCCTTGTTTGAAAATCAGTGCTAGTTGGCAAGCGATTTAAAGCAGAACTAGATGGGAATAAATACAAACGATATTAAGTAGAAAACAAAAACCGGCAGACGAGAGGCACAATTAATAAAATGAGTTAAATAAGGATGTGGAAAAATTTAAATGAGAATTCAGCAAACTCTATATAGTTAAATAAAACTATGAAAACAGTCTGGTGAGTAAATTTTTGTACCACATTTTGAACCACATGTTGATAAATTATTTATTTTATTTGATAGTAATTCAAATTTAGTGAAGCTAATGCTAGAAATTTATTACTCAAATATTTTCGATTTTATTGTGTGAGGGGATTATTCCATATGCGTGGAAGAGTACCGTTCAGCATCTTGATAAACCGGTTTGTCTCACCTTGTATCCACGGAAAAAAATTCTAGATACTTATAAGAACTTCTTTTTAGCCGTACTCAGTAAATAGAAAAAACACAAGTAAGCCTGTAAAATAAACCTCAGGAACAACAAAAAATAAGGAAATTGGATGGTATATCTAATTGATGTAAGTGGCCTCCAAACTACCATCGATTGGGAGCAGTAAATTGCTTATGGTCGTTATTGAGCTGTGTAGCAAGTATTCCCTGTCTGAAGTTGCATAAAGATAAGTGTCTCGAATTCATTCTTATGTACTGTACTTTTGGTTAAACAACATAGATACTTTAACGTCAGTGTTAGTAACTAATCTATTTGAAGTTTTAAATTTTTCTTCTTTAGTTCTCATCAACCATAAAGATCTAGATAAACTTTATCTTTTAATTTCACTTTATATTCACCGTTTTATTTATATAATTAAATAATTACATTACACGATATAGTTTTGTATCACCGAATGCATGCAAAGGGGTATAAGTAATTATCGACCTAAGCATTGGTAGTAAAAAAAATTTATTAAGCTAATTAATTGTTGTTATAATTATAATTTTTCATGGTACAACTATGTATGCGCTCAGTCACTAGCACTCAAAATTTTCTGTTTGTATCTTGTTAAAGTTTGAATATAAAATCACTCAAAATTTTCTGTCGGTATCTTGTTAAAGTTTTACTAAAAAAAGTATATCATATATTTTACATTTTCTATACATTATATATTATATAATGATCTCTCTCTCTCTCTCTCTCTCTCTCTCTATATATATATATATATATATATATATATATATATAAGAGAAATGAGTGGATAAAAGAGAAAACAAAAGTGAGGGACAAGAAGTTGCAACATTGAAATGGAGATTTGCCGGACACAATATTGTAACCGTTTCAAAAGTTTTAGAAAATTCATTATAAATTTGATTATTTGTTTTTAAATAAAACTACTAACCCCACCTATCTGCCAGGCGCTTGTATTCGACTCAAGGTTTCTACGGTAATCCCCAACATATCCGATAGATGAGAACGATATTAACTTGTCAATCACGCCCCCAATTCAAAACTGTTGAAATAGCGTCGCTTCCTTTCCTGTTACAAACGTCCACCCGATAGGACGCGTTTTCGAAGTGAGTCTCTAGATTAGAGGTAAGCTACAAAGAAAAGCTTTTTCTTGTCTATATTTCAGATGAATAATTATTTTCAGACTCTTTTCCGAGAGGTTAAAGTCCATTGATTATGTTAAGTTAACTGAGACAGTTTCCTATGGTCCAATACTTCCCTATACATATATGGTTTCCAATAATTACCTATTATATAAATGGATTCTTATTAGTAAATATTTGACGAAATAACCAACGGATGAGAAGAAGCAGAGTATGTCCCTTTTTTCCTGGTTCCCAGAGATTGGATAAATAAGGTTGTACCTTTTTTTTTATTAAGCCCTATCAGGAACGTGAGAATTATTTATGGAGTCACAGAGACAAGAATATAGTGAAATATTTTAAATTTTGTTTAAAGACTTAACCTTTCTATTATGCCTAGTTAATAAATAGATTTAACTTTTCTATGTTGCCTAGTTAATAAATAACTACTATAATATTTTAAATGTAAACGATATTCGAAATTTGGGAATAATATATAAATTCATTTGTTTCTATCAACCAATTCTTGATTTAAAAAGATAGAAAGTTGCTTTGTTTATAGTAATGTAATTATGAAATGGTATTTTAGTATCCTTTGGAAATAACAACTTTTAATGTTTCTTTTTATTACTGAGAAATAAAGGTAATTTCGCTGTAAATTTTTTTATATATCTTATTTTTTTATCTTTTCTCGTCCCCTGCGAGGATAAACAAGTGGTGGCGTCCAATGATAAATTGTGATTTTAGTTATCTAATTGTGTTTGAAATTTTGACATACTACGTAGTTTTTTTTGTGAAGTTGACCTTAACACGCCTTCTCTCCGACATGAGCTAACCTGACCTTGAATTAAATGTATGTACTCGATGTTATCAAAAATCGAAAAAGAAGACCGATGGAACAAAATTCTTATAAGTTGGAGACCGTGGGAATATAAACGAAGCAGAGGAAAGCCCCAAATTAGATGGGCAGATGATATCAGGAAGCACGTGGGCTCTAGGTGGATGACTGTAGCGACAGACAGAGAAGAATGGAAAAGGATTGGGGAGGCCTATGTTCAAAGATGGACCGAAGAAGGCTAATTAGATAGATAGATATATTATATAATCAAGCCATTTTTTTACATTTTTCTATAATAAAACCACATATTGTACATATTGCGTTTTACTTTACCTACACCTGGGTATCTCTAAGCTACTTGAGCTTTAAATAGTTTTTGGGATTAAATCATACTTTTATCGTTTATCACTATACTTTTTAGCACTGCCACTGTAATATCAATGGAGTAGAAGTTCCAACAGACCTTTACTCCTGCGCTCATCCTTTGTTTGTTATTAACTCCTTTCCTCTTCAGTGATCTTCGGTTTTTATCTGTTGTTTCTTTATCATCATTTATTTTCTTCTAACACAACACGAAAAGCCAGTATTTACGCCTCATCCTCTTATTGTTATCTATCTCTCTCACTCACTAAATTTTAATTAACCAGCTTGACCATCCGGTCACTTAAATTCCCTTCCAATTAATATCACTTTACTCTAATTTCCCCCATTTTCTTTATCTCTCGTTTAATCAAATTGTTACGCATGGTTTTTATTTTTCTTTCTTCTTTTTTTCTTTCGCCAATCCAGTCTTTTATCTTTATTACCAAAAATAACCTTATAACCCCAAATTATAAGGTTATAATAATAGCCACAAAACTACAAAATGTGGATCGAGAAAATATATCAGCGAAAGAATTATACCAGCAACTTAAAAAATGCATTTATGAGCCTACAAGTGGAGCTTTGGGTTATAAAGACAAACATGAAACAAAAAATCAAGAATGGTGGTCGGAGAATATGCAAACGTTAGTCAACAAGAAGAAAACTGCTTATCAGAAATAGATGTCAACGAGAATGGATGAAGATTACAAGATATATCAAAAATTAAATCGAGATGTAAAAAGAGAAGTAGTGAAAAGTAATAATGCGATGTGGGATCGAAGATGTCCAGAGGTGGATAGGTATATGGGTGGAACAAGAATTGGGTAAGCTTGGAAGGTGATAAAGTCTCTCCGGAAGGAAGGAAAGGAAAAAAATCTAACTTACAGTTAATAGATCTGAAACAGTGGAAACACCATTATGAGGTCTTACTGACAGAGGATAGATGTAAATTCCAAGAGATCGAAATTAAAGAAATATCCGAACACACACAAATAATTGAGATAACAACCGGAGAGTTAAACGATGCCCTCAAAAGATCGAAAAACGGTAAAGCAGCAGGACCTGGAGACATCCCAATTGAGTTGGTAAAGTATGGACCAAGAATATTACATGGGATATTGGTTGAACTATTTAACAAATGCTTAAAAGGACAAAATATCCCTGACGATTGGAATATTGGATACATCAGCTCAATATTCAAGAAAGAGGATAAACGCAAATGCTCTAATTATAGGGGAATAACCGTTATCAGCTCAGTGGGGAGGTTGTACGGTCGAATAATAAAAGAAACAATATAATTAGAATACGAAGACATAGAAGAACAAAATGGATTTCACGCAGGAAGATCTTCCACTGATGGTATATTCGTTCTGAAGCAGGAAATCGAAAAACTGAAGGCAAGGAATCTATCTATCCACCTATTGTTTGTATAGGCATAGGATACGGTACCTTTGAACAAACTGTTTCAAACATTGACGAAAGTAGGTCTCGGTAGAGAGTATGTGAATGCTATCGCAAATATAAACAAAAATGCAAGAAGTGTCGTTAAAGAAGGAAACTTGTTGGCTATCTCCGACCTTATTTAAAATATCTATTCAATCATCGTTAGCGCAGTGGAGGAAACAAGTATCCGGAATGGGAATAGACGTAGGCGGTGGTAAATGTCTAAAAACTTTATTTTTCGCAGATGATCAGGTAGTCGTTAAAATAGGAGATGATGAAAAAGATCCAGAGTTAGAAATTAGAAACACAAAAACATGCAATGAATATAAATATCATCAAAACAGAACACAGCAGGGAAAAAAAGCGGTTAACATTCTAAACTCACTACTATGGTCTACAGATATTAGACAAGAAACGAAATTAACAATCTATCGAACCTTGGTAGAGCCTATTATGACTTATGGGTATACAGAAGTTTGGCAGATCACGAAAAAAGATAGAAAAATAATAGAAGTAGTAGAAATGGATTTTCTAAGGAGAGCGTGTGGTGTATCCATAAAAGATCATATCAGGAATGAAGATATTAGAAGGAGGACAAATACTGTATATTCCAGTGTAGACAGAATTGAAAGGAGACAACTAGTGTGGTATGGTCACGTGAAGCGAATGAATGAAGATAGATGACCAAAGAAAGCTTTAAATTACATACCACAACAAAGAAGAAGAAGGGGAAGGCCTTCAGTTGCCTGGGAAGAAAATGTACGACACCTAATGAGAGATAGAGCCATCAAAGAAGACGAATGGATGGACAGAGAACGATGGTGGTCGAAATGTGAGAGGCGGCAGAAGTGCTTGGTTGCACCGTACCGAAGACGACCAATAGTCAGAAATACGCTTGCCTTCCATCTATATACCATTTTTGGTTTTTAGGTTTGCGAGACATGCCATTAATTTTTATTTTTATTATTCACTCGCATTATCCTTTTCCATTTGTTTTAAACGTTTCAACGTTTGGCATTCCTTTTCCCAGGTAGCTGTATTTTCCTCCGTGGTTTGTGTTAGCCCTGGAAACAATCAGGGTCTTCTAACTCTAATGCCACAAATTGGTTGCATTGCTCCTGTAGTGATCCTTTCCCAAGTTAATATGTCCCTTTTCTAACTTGGCTGCACCGTACTGAAGATCACCAATAGTCAGAAATACGTATATATGGTTGCCTTCCATCTATATACTATTTTTGGTTTTTAGTTTTGCGAGACATGCCATTAATTTTTACTTTTATTATTCACTCTCATTATCCTTTTTCATTTTTTTTAAACATTTCAACGTTTGGCATTCCTTTCCCCAGGTAGCTATATCTTCCTCCGTGGTTGGTGTTAGTTTGTTGCCCTGGAAACCATCAGGGTCTTGTAACTTTAATGTCACAAATTAAACAAATTAAAACAAATAGCGTTCACATGTAATGAAATAGAAAAAAAAACAAGGTTCTAGATTCATGAAATAAATCTGAAAAAGGAAACATGCGGAGAATTTTACCATTTGTTTCCAGATTCACGCATAGTTTCAATTAACAATTCGTCGAAAATAATTGAGAGATTAGGCACACCACTGAAAAAAACTAAATACTAAACTTAACACTAAAACTCTCGATGCAGACTGTCGGCTATCGGCAATTTTTGCCTTTTTCAGACTTCCAGTATATCGTGCCGTTACCGGCCTAAGCCAACCGATCATATTTTAGCCGAGCAGAAGCAGTGCCTACTTAAATACTTCTTATAGAGCAATGAGCAATATAATTAGTACAGTTATGCCAAGTCGATTCAGTGAGTGTAACATTGCAACATACTATTTTAAATTTGTCAATGCTTATTTATATCAATTACTAATCATTTAAAAAGGACAAGGTAAGTGTCAGCTTCATCCTACTGTCACTTTTGTTTCTTTTTCATAACCATTTTTTTATAGCCCTTTTTCTATCCGAATTGTCGAATGAAGGCCTCTCCCATTTCTCGCCATTTATCCCTGTTGTGTGCTAGGCGTTTCCACATTGGTCCTGCGACTCTTTTGATATCGTCGCTCCAGCGCATTTGAGGTCTTCCTCTTGGTCTCTTCGCATCGTACGGTCGCCAGTTACCGACTTCTTTGTTCCATCTACCATCTTTGAGACGTTCGTTGTGTCCAGCCCATTTCCATTTTAATTTAGCTGCTTTTTATTTTTGTTTTGTTCCGGATTGCTTCTTTCGTTTGCCGATCTATTAGTGAGATACCAAGCATCTGTCGTTCCCTGGCTCGCTGAGTTTTTCGAATCTTGTCCATGTTCTTTTTTGTGAATGTCCAGGTTTGAGCTCCGTAAGTGAGAACGGGAAGGATATAAGAATCGAACACTTTGGTTCGAAGGTTTTGGGGTATCTTTTTGTCTTTCAGTATGTATGAGAGTTTTCCAAATGCGGCCCATCCCATTCTTACTCGTCTGCTTATTTCGGTAGTTTGGTTTTCTTTGTTTACCTTGATATTCTGACCCAGATATATGTATTCTTCTACATGTTCCACTTTTGTTCCTTCGATGGATATCGTCGGTTGATCATCTTTATTCGACATTAGCTTAGTTTTAATATTTTACGTAGCTTACTTAGCTTACTTTATAACCATATCATTGTCCAATCAATTTCATCTTTAAAGAAAAGACATTTAAGATTTGTGCTTCTGCAGTTCGCTTATACGTATCTTGTCCTATTTAGGTCTCACCAGCGCCCCCAGTAGGATGTAGGTCTTCCTACTTTAACTTTAATACCCCATAACTTTTTCTGGGTTCACTTTTGCATATAGGTAAATTAGGTCAAATCGACTTATTTTATCGCTAAAAATATCCCTAAAAATCGTGGTATAATTTATAAATTATCTTTTTATGACACCCTGTATTTTGAATTAGAACTAATTAATAGTTCGATTGTATTTTAAATTTATAGAAAGGAACTGTACAAAATCTAAATATTTATTTGTGATCATTTTTTAAATTAACTCTTGTTTCCCATTGTAATATCTAAGATATTTAAAAAAAATACTAGGAGATACACCTTTTTCTAAGATTTATTTTTATTTTATTTTCAGCTTTCTTCTAATGCAAAAATATTTCTAAAGGTCCCATCCTTTAGAAGTATTCTTTCTACTTATCTTTTATTACAAAGTGCATAAACTCGCTTCCTTGTTTCCGATTTCATTCTATGCAAATACAAAAGCTCTTCTAAAAATCTGGTACAATTTATTATGAAATTTATTTGAACATCCTGTTCGTTCCCAGAATATAAGAGGACTGAGAAAGGATGGCTAAGGACAAAGCTTTCACTAACGAAAGGGCAAACTTTAATACGGGTCCGGGGTCCAGTTTAAACAAGTCGGAAGGACCTTGTGATGCGGTATTTAAGCATATTTAAATGTAATTAGAGAGAATGCTTTAACTGTAGACCGGTGGTTATTTTGCTGTCCTTGAAAATTTTTATATCCTATTGCTGTGTATTACTTAAATAATTAAAATTAAATCTTTTAGTCGGGAGGAAAGGTCCAGTGATACTTTATCAGATTCCATTTTATTTGCAAAGCACTTTTAACTGTTTATTAAATGTATTTATTAAAAATAAAGATCCGGTAGTGACAGGAAAAGGTTCGCGCTATTGCCTGAATACAACATTATGCGACTTTTCGTCAACTGAGTACATTGCATTATATTGATCGATTTGTAAACAATATAATTTATTGTTCACGAAGTAATATTGTTCAGTAGTAATAGTATTTAGTAAAATTCATTGTTTATAATTTAATATCCCGTTTGCACTTAATGAAATCCATATCCTTTTACTGTGGCGATATAAGTTAAGGATATTAAAAAACTTTAGATTTAATTTTTGTATTTTAAACATGTGTTCTTTCGATGTCGTTTTAAACACGCTATATACACACTATACATACACTACCTTTTGAGAATATTCTAAATAACGCAAAACAATATTTCTTTAACAAAACATTCTGAGCATGACCTGGAAAACTACTCACACATGTCTTCTAGAATTAATTCTATTTTAGAATTTCAACATTGTAACTTACTTGCTAAATCCTTTGTACACGGTTGCATATGAACCTTCACCTAATTGTTCTAATTTAATATAAGCTTCTGACTTTCCGAACGGAGAATCACCCTGAAATAAAACATAAAATAAAATTATACTTTGCTCTGTTCTTTAAAAATATTTTTTTTTTTGTATATTGTAAGTATATATTTTTTAGTAGTGATAATAAATTTTGTGAAACTGTTGAAAACAAAAGTTTTTAGTGATTTATTGCTTGATAAAATAAACTTCCATCTAGTAACATTCGAATCCATCACTTATTTTTGTTGTTTTATGATCCTTCTAATATAACAGTTAGTATCTTAAATGTTTGTAACATATTCTGGATTATAATTCCTCATAATACTACACTCTGGGCCAAAATTAACCGGCCACCTTAAAAATGGGTAATTTTTGATCTCTTATATCTCCTAAACCTGATGTCCGATTTAAGCGATTTATTTAATTAATATGTTATAATCTTATTCCTTGACAATAATTTTATAATAATATTGTTGCAAAACACGTAAATTTTCATTGTATACCGGGTGTATGAATCAAACTGTTTTTTCTTAAAGTTTGCATCACCCTGTGGAATATTCTAGCATTTCTAGAATACTGAAATTAAATCGTAACTATAGCCTTATGCTTTCTTAACATTTTGTTTTTTGATTGATTCGCTTAGGTTGGATAATACAAAAGTTAGGTGCTTTAACAACTAGACATATTTTTTATCAATTTTTATCTCCGCGGAAGAGAAAAAATAATCTTTTTGAAAAAAAGTCATTTGTTACAGTAAAAATCCAATGAATAAAATCTTCGAAGAAAATTCAAATTAACAATATTTTGCAAGTCAAAGTCTAATTGAAAAAAAAAAATGGGTATCAATAATGGGTGTTGCCGCCTCTAGGACTTCTTGAAGCCGGTTTGGCAATCCATTCATGATATCCTGGATATCAGATTGGGGGATATTGTGCCACTCCTCTACCGCAGCTGTCTTCAGCTCTTCAAAGGACGCAGGGGCTGGTACTCTTGCTTTTAACCGTCTTTTGAGGTTGTCCCAGATATGCTTAATTGGGTTAAGATCGGGGCTGTGTGCTGGCCATGCTAGAAATTGAATCCCGACCTCATTAAGGTACTCACGGGTAGATCTTGCTGTATGGCAACGTGTATTGTCATGCATTAGTCTGAACTTATCACCAATGGATGGTGCAAAAGGCATGACATGGTCTTGGAGAATTTCTTGCACGTATACTTGGGCATTCACACTGTCTCTACCGAACAGAACAAGATCAAAACGCGCTTCGTAAGAAATAGCTCCCCACATTATTATTGACCCTCCTTGGTAAGCCACTTTTAACAGCATTTACAAATCTGGTATCATACCTAATGAATGGCTAGTAACAACAATAATAGCCATACCCAAAAAGTCTAATGCGAGACAATGCTCGGAATATCGCACCATCAGTCTCATGTGTCATATATCTTGACATCTTCTTCTTAAAAAATCTTCTTCTTAAAAATCATTCATCGGAGAATATATAAAAAATTGGAACTTGACATCGGACCCTCCCAATTTGGCTTTAGAGACGGACTAGGAACTAGAGAGGCACTGTTTGCTTTTAATGTTCTAACACAACGATGCTTAGACGTAAATCAGGACATATTTGTGTGTTTCCTAGACTATAACAAAGCATTTGATACAGTAAAACATAGGCCACTGATGCCAATACTGGAAAATAAAAATATTGATACAAGGGACATGCGAGTGATAAGGAATCTATACTACAAACAAGAAGCTACAGTACGAATTAACAGCTCGATATCAGATAGAATACAGATCAAAAGAGGTGTTCGGCAGGGCTGTGTGTTATCTCCAATCTTGTTCAATATCTACGCGGAAGAAGTTATTAAAAAAGCTCTTATGAACGAAAAAGCCGGAATAAAGATCAACGGTCACCCCATTTGCAATATCCGATATGCTGATGATACCGCGCTCGTAGCAGAAAATATTGACGACCTACAGAGATTACTAAACAAAGTGGTAGAAGCAAGTGAAGAATTTGGTCTGTCACTGAATACAAAGAAGACCAAATTCATGATAATTACAAAGAAACGTATCAATAATATCAACTTACATGTAGGACAGAATCTCATTGAACGAGTACAAAATTACAATTACCTTGGAACAAATATTAACGAGTCAAACGAATACACCAGAGAAATAAGAATAAGAATAGAGAAAGCCCGCAGTGCATTTAACAATATGAAACAAATGTTGTGTAGCCGTAACCTAAGCCTAAAGCTGAAAATACGAATGCTTAAATGTTATGTTTTCTCGGTCCTGTTATATGGGGTGGAGGCGTGGACACTAAATAAGCAATGTATGGGTAAGCTGGAGGCATTTGAGATGTGGGCGTACCGAAGAATGTTAAAAATCTCCTGGAAGGATAAGATAACTAACCAAGTTGTATTAGACAGGATGAACAAACAAAAGGAGGTCGTATTGAGTGTTAAAATGAGGAAACTACAGTACCTGGGACATATTACACGTGGGAATAAATATCAACTGTTGCAACTAATTATGCAAGGAAAGATTGAAGGTAGGCGCAGCATAGGTAGGAGAAGAATGTCATGGTTGAGAAACCTCAGGGAGTGGTTTGCTTGCACTTCCATACAATTGTTCCGAGCGGCAGCCTCCAGGGTCAAAATTGCCATGATGATAGCCAACCTTCGTAGCGGAGATGGCACGTGAAGAAGAAGAAGGTAAGCCACTGTTTGGGTTATGGCGCATGCAGCAAATCTTTCATTTTGACGCCTATAGACACGTTGGCGTCCATCTGGATCTTTTAGGGCTATTCTACTCTCATTTGAGAACAGTATATTCTTCCATTCCGCCATAGTCCAGTTAGCCCTATGGTGTTGTGGGAGCAGTTGTGGTGCGCGAGTTGGACGAAAAGCCCTAAAAAGCCCGAAAAGTTTATTTCTGACAGTCTTCTTCTAATCGTTTGTCTACTCATACTAACGTTTCTCACCTCAAGAAGAGACCTACGAGCTTCAGGAGCGGTGCAAAAGCGATGTCTCAATACTTTAGTGACAATGAAGCGGTCATCTCGAACTGAAGTGCATCGTTTTCGGCCTTGACCTGGCCTGCGGTTGTACGATCCTGTCTCCCGAAATTGTCTGATGGCATCTTGTACCGTAGTTCTGGGTACATCGAGTATACCAGCGATATGACGTTGACTGTAACCAGCATCAACTAAAGCCACTGCCGTAGCAGCATCAGTTGGAACGAGTGGCATTTTTAAAATTACAAACAATAAATAAGCACTAAACAATATTCGCTCACAATGATATAAAATTACAATTTTAATTGTAAATTTTAATTACAAATTTAATTTTAATTATAAATTGTTCAAGAATTGTTATTAACACGGAAACAGATTTGCAACAATGTCGTACAACGACTATGTCAAAAATCTTTCGATGACACAAATGTAGGAAACAAACTCTCACAGGTAATGTAAACAAAATAATAATAAAGGTGGTGGGGTTAAGTTTGATTGTGAGTTAAATCGTCTGTATTGATGAAAAACATAGCAAGTTGTTAAACTACCCAACTTTTGTATTATCCAACATAAGCGAATGAATCAAAAAACAAAATGTTGAGAAAACATGAGGCTATAGTTAGGTTTTAATTTCAATATTTTATAAATGCTAGAATATTCCACAGGGTGATGCAAACTTTATAAAAAAAAAACAGAGTTTAATTCGTACACCCGGTATATAATAAAAATTTATCTGTTTAGCAACCATATCATTATAACGATATTGTCAAGGAATAAGGCTATAACATATTAAAAAAATTCACTTAACTCGGACAACATGTTTAGGAGATATGACATCAAAAATTACCCATTTTTAAAGTGGCCGGTTAATTTTGGCACAGAGTGTGTTTAATAATGTATTTTGCTCTTATTCTATTTAATTTGATTAATTACGGATTACATAAAAGTATCCCATTTAAAGTAACTGACTCCTAGTTCCGGGTTACGAGCAACAATACATTGGCTTAAAGGGCAGTCCTTGGCCTGTACAGAAAAATATAAGCGCATGTGGGGTAAAACTGCACTTTGGTTGCATTGGTGGTATATCGGTCAAATCATGCAGAACATGATTCTGATAGAACAGGCATTCAGGCATCAAATTTCCGAAAGCCTTTCTAGGTCATGATAATGAAAAGACAAATTTTATGACAAAAAAGGAAGGTATACGTGAATGTAAGGTAATAGTTAGTGAGACGGTAAACCAACAACTTACTTGTGCTGGACATTGAAGTAAAAAGCAAAAAGAAATCAAAATATCGGAGAGGATCACAAGGGAAGCAAACTATTGTAAGATGCAGATGTAAGGGCAGATTAGATTTATCTGAGACGAAAATAATAAAGTACTAGTTCACAAAAAGGGATAATGGTCGCCAAAATAACAAACTAGGAAGTTGTTCAAGCACTTCAAAAAATAAAGGAAGGTAAAATAGTACCAAATGATATCCGTGGGAAAGTGTGGACAGCTTTAAAAGAGACTGGAACAAGTTGGCTAACAGGTTTGTTGAATGAAATTATGGAAGTAGGACAAACGCCAAACTAATGGAGAAGCAGCATATCAATGGTATCTGTTTACAAACACAAAGGAGATATACAACAATGCACAAACTAAAGAGTCATTATACTAATTAGTCACATCATGAAAATATGTGAAAAAACAGAAATATCCAACAACCAGTAAGGATTTATGCAAAGTAGATCACCAACAGATGCAATTTTCAGCTGATAAGGCAGTTGATGAAAAACTACAAAAATAAAGAAACAAACGCTCTTGTATTTATCTTGAGAAAGCATATGATGAAGTTTCTCGAGAGGTTATGTAGTAGACACTCAAAAAGACAGGAGTTCCCAGAGAGTGTGTAAAGATATAAGAGACATTTATGACGGGGTGACATAGAGTGTAAGGACAGGTGTGAGAAGTATTAGGGGTTGTGTCAAACAAACACAACCCCTAATACTTCTGACAACCATTTGTTCAAACTCTTCAAAATATCACTTTATTTAGCTCATACAAATTTGGTGTATGTATGGCTAATTAATGTGGAAATCATTAAACTTGATCAGTAAATAAATAATTACCAAAACCAAAATAATTACCAAAACACCCAAAAAAACAAGTAAAAATGGAATCTGGAATTTTTCACTGATCTGATAAAACTTTACCTTAAAGTTACCGACACAAAAATAAACCAGTGTTATTATAAGCTCTTCCATCAGCTGCAATAAAAAACACTACAAACAAACGTAAATAAAAGCATAATGTTTTGTGCATTTTCCATTTTAACCCCGAGCTGTGTCTTAATGAGAAAATGAACAGGAGACTTAACGAGCACTTTGTTCGTTAAGAACTTGACGTAATTGTTTGTTGCTGGTAAAGTATTACATGGAAATATCGCTAAGGGATTTTTCCCGTATTTACCTATTTACTTTCTCTTTTCCAACTTATTAATGAATAAGTCTGTGAGAACGCATAAAATTGCAACTTACAAAAAATTAATAAAAATCGACCTAAATAAATCTATTTTAGTTTGCTGTATTTTTGATTCGATTGGGTATTTTATCATCAGTATGAAAAAGTACTCCGGTAATTCGTTCTGTTGAACCAAGTACCAATTCCAAAAGCTAGTTTCCCACGACACGCTCTCCACCGACCATCTGGCTGTTCTCGTCTGTAACCGTTCGCAGTATGACTTTTCCAACAACATCAAAAAAGGATTACACATTGGTGTAATATATATATATATATATATATATATATATATATATATATATATATATATATATTATATATAATAAAATATTTCAAAAGTGTATTTGTGATTATATTCAACAAAAAGAAAATAACAGATCCATTAGGATCTATTAGGACAGAAAGATACTCATATTTTTAGCAGTGAACCATACATTTTTAATTAAGGTGCAGTAACTCTCATGGATTTTTATGCAGCTCTGACAGCGTTCACTAAAGCTGCTCGTTCAATATACTGAAACTAGAAACACGAATATAAAGTAGAAATTTTACTCACCCCAAAAGCGGAGTATCTCTTCGTTCGTCGGTGGTCAGTACCCTGATTGAGCAACACTTCCGATTTGGGTCTCGGGGGTTTTCTCGGCCGTAGTATCACTTTCGTTTCTTCTCGAATATCATCATCTAACAATTTACTATCGCTAGAAACAGACAATTGCCTTTTCACCCTGTCATGTCCGGCAACGCTATTCCACTCTGTAACAAAGAAATGCAAATATAGATTTCATTCATATAAAAATATGGATAAGTAATTAAAAATATATTCATTAAGAGAGCGGGGTGTTTTATTAGATATAGATAGAATAATTTATTGTTCGTAAAAACTATGCCTATCAATTAGAAAGAAATAAAGACACTTGGCTGTTGGAACTGGCACTGAGGTTACTACTAAACAAGCAAAAGGTGTGGATCTTCATGTACACCAAATTAATCCCCAGAATTTCTATTAATCCTCTAATGTTAGTATCTTCTTGTTGCTAAATTCGTCTTTTAGTATTGCCAACTAGAGCTTGCTACATTCTGCTGATCGGTTTGCTACACATTTTTCTTCATTAAGTAAAATGAGAGCTGTTTTTTTGGTTTTTTCTTTTTCATGCCTGTTGCTTTCATGACTATGCATCTTTCCATTGTACTTTGTGCTCATTGTCCCAGACATGTTTGCATATCTGTGCTTTGTGGAAGTTTCTGTTTTTGATGTATATTCTATGCTCGTTTATCCTGACACTTAGAGGTCTTGCGGTTTCGCCCACATAAAATTGTTGCATTTATGTATTTTAAAGATGCAGCGCTTTGATCTTTCATAGAATCTTTAAGGGTATTGCTTATTTTGGATATTGTTGTGAAGTTATTAGCTACCCTTGCTTCACTGATATCGTTACCCCGGCTTCCCCGAGAAGATCTTCTCTTTTAAAACGTACAATAAAGTCAAAACTTCTAATTATGATAGTACATTTTGATTAAAATTTGAAAAATTATCAAAACGGATTAAAATTATAGTAGTAGGAGTAGTTAAAACTAGCCCATTATCTAGGTTTAAAACTTTTAGATTACATAAAAAACATATTAGATTTTTAAAATGTAATTCGTCCATTTTCCGAGCAGGGATAAATATGTTCCCTTAAAGTGATATACTATAACATCGACCTCAGGTCACCACAATTTTAGAATCTAATATATTTTGCATGTAATCTAAAGGTTTTTATACCTAGATATGTGACTAGTTTCAACTACTCTTCAAGACATTTCAGTGAGAATAGACCGACTTGACCCAAAATGTTTTGAAGATAATGTTAATCCGTTTAGATTAACATTATCTTGAATATTATTAACATTATCATTTCAGCCAATCACTCAGATTTTCCCGTTTATTTTATCTTCTCTTTCTTTTCCAAAGGATAATCAACTACAATATTATATAGTATTCTATCATCAAAGAGAGTTGAAACTTCGTATTATTCCTCTGCGTTTATTTATTCCTATCCTGATTGTTTTCATTAAAACCCTTATTATTGGAAACTAATTCCCTTGATCAAAATTCTTTATATGGTACATCTTTCTTTCTCTCACAGTGCCTATTCGTTTTGAATGTTGGGGATCGTCATAAAAAGTTGTACCTTATTAAGATTGTAAGAAATATGATACCATTTTGGCGACTATGATTATTCATAATCTTTTGAAGTTCGTCGGAATCGTTAGGAAAGTTACTGTATCATCAGCATATCTTAAGATATTAATTCGTTCTGTATTTACTTTAATTTCGTTGCCTGCCTCATATATTTTTCTTCATTATAGATATTTGTTAAGTCATAATGATCACAATATCATTCCTTATTTACCCTCCCCTTTATGTTTGAGTGTTCTCCATGGATACGCATAAATGTTGTTCAATTCAAATACAGGTGGCTTATAATTATATCATTGTTATTTAATCCCTGTGATGTTAGGATGAAGATTAGATTAATGTTCTAGCATGTTCAGTCGTGTTTGACAGTGTCAAACACGTAAGTCAATACAATATGCATGCATGTCACCTACCCCGTATTTTAACAATCCAGTGGCTTACTTATTTCTTTTACACAGAAAAATAAATGCATATATAATAAGTGATATACTGTTGAGAAGATTGGATTTTTTATTATTTTTGACATAATGATCGTTGCAGTTTTTGTAGGCTGTCATTAAACACACTCACCTGCAAATCTTCTTAGATACCTCTAAGCATTATTATCCACGTTAAACGACATCACAATCAATTTTTTTGAATGCAAAAATAATTATTTAGAGAGATGTTTTCGAAACTCCTTTTTCTCTCGCTCGTTTAATTTATTCGTGTAAAATATAATTTAAGGGAAACAAAATTTAAATTGTATCCTTTCAGGAAAATAAAATTTAGCCAAAATCAATTTTCGTCTCCGTTTCTGAGTTTATAATCTAACAAATTCAACTCATTTTATGTTGAAAAATCGGCCCCTGAAATCAATACTTCTTTTTCGCTTCAGTGGCTACTATTTAATAAAAATGTCAAAAGGGCTTTTTATTAAGTTAAAATTCGCCCAGCCAGGCGCTCTTTTTAATTCGAACTTCACTTTTTTATATATTCAAGAGGAACAAACTTAAATCCTTTCAGGTAGGCATGCATAAAAATAAGTTTATTTTCTAGACTTATATAGTCTGTGCGCACTGAAATGGAAATTCAAGTTAACAAATAGTAACCGTGCTGTAAAAAATTTAGATTTAATCTCATAACATATAAAACTTCAAATTACCTATATTAATTAATATTATTCTAATTATATTTAGGAATAGTAATTAATGAGAATAATCTTTATAAAAACAAAATAAACTGCTAAATGAAATGAAATGAAAAGATAAATAAAACATTTAAACATAAGTACATTTTATAATAATAAATTTTAATACATTTAATTATTGATCTGCTAATATTTAACATTTCTGAATTAAAAAAAACTTTATAATGAAGTAAATTTTTCCGGTGTAATTGATATGTATATGTTTATTAAAACATTAAAACTAAAAATCCAAATGGATTAAAATTTATTTTAAAGAACTTTTCGGTCTTATCATCTTCAGTGAGCTTAAAAGTACTTGCTAAATAACCTCATTACCAATCAATGGATATGTTTAGATTACATATTAAATGCTTCTTCTTCTTCTTATATAGATATGACTCTGTCTGTTTTTCAATGTGCTTCCATGTGCTATGTCATTATTGGTCTGATGACTGTTTTGTAAATTCTGCCTTTCGTTTCTTTCTCGATATTTTTATTTCTCCATATTGTTTCATTTAGGTAGCTTGCGGCTCTGTTTGCTCTATTCACTTGATCTTCCACTTCGGTTTTGAGCTTTCCGTAGCTAGATAATGTGATGCCTAGATATTTGAACTCCATCACTTGTTCTATTATCTGACCTTCCAGTTCCAATTTACATCTTAGTAAATTTGCTGTTGTAACCATGCATTTTGTCTTTGTTGGGGAAATTAACATGTTAAATTTTCTGGCGGTTATGTTGAATTGGTGCAGCATACGTTTTAAATCATCTTCACTTTGAGAGAGTAGTATTGCGTCGTCTGCATAGCAGATTATTTTAAGTTGTTTTTCTCCCATTTGGTATCCTTTTTTTGTTCTTACTTTTTTTATTATTTCATCCATAATCAGGTTGAACAATAAAGGACTCAGGGAATCTCCCTGTCTTATCCCATTGCCAGCTTCAATAGGGTCGGTTAGTTCTTCTTCTACTTTTACTTTTATTGTGTTGTTTTGGTAGATATTTTCGATCGTTTTGATTATTCCTAGAGGTATCTCTCTGACATACAGTAATTGGATAACGTTTTTTAATTTGACCCGGTCAAATGTCTTTGTAAGGTCCACGAAACATAGATATGCCGGTTTGTTGCAACTAATGATTTCTCTTGCACTTACCTCATCATAAATATAGCGTCGGTGCATACTCTTCCCGACCTAAAACCTTGTTGTTCTGCTAGTGTTAGAATTTAATTCAATTTGTTTGTTATCACTCTGGTTATTAATTTTAGTGTTGTGTTTAATAAATTAATTCCTCTGTAATTTTCCGGGTTAGATTTGTCTCCATTTTTGAAGAGAGGTATTAGAATGCTTGATCTCCATTCTTGAGGAATTCTGTTTTGTTCTATTTTTTTTTTAGAAAAATATTTAAATGCTTAAAATTATAAATTGAAACGATATATTATCGATGTTTCAAGAATTAACTTTCCGGGAACACTATGGTCTTTTCCGGGAACACTACCCAGATGTGGATATAGTTTCGAGTAGGAGCCATAGTCTTCTCGGAAAGTTAATTTTTTAAATATTGGCAATATGCCGCTTCAATTTATAATTTAAACATTTAATATGTAATCGAAACATACATATAAACCGCTTGGTTATGAGGTTATTTAGCAAATACTTCAAAGTTAACTGAAGAAGGTCTGCATCAGATCGAAAACGTTCTTTATGAAAAATCATAGTTCATTTGGATTTTTAATTTTAATGTTTTATTAAATGTAATAACAATTACACTAAAAGTTTTCATTTCATTGCAAAGTTTTTTAACTATACAGCCAATCCCTGGGAACTTTCCCACTTTAAGGTTTCTGAATTATACAAAATATAAAACGAGATTTTAACATAATAAATTTTTTGTAACAATGCTAAGAATAGAGTTAATTACACTAGAGGCCAATTTGACCATTTATGGTTGATGATGATTCAGGTCGGGGTTAAATGTTATATTTTTTTGTTTTTATATGCAGTAGAGATGTGGACTCTAAACAAAAGATTCATGAACAAACCGAAGCCATTTGAGATGCTGCATATTGAAGAATTTTGAAAATCTCCTGGAAGTATAAAATAACTAACGAGGAAGTAGCCCAAGAGGTGAACAGTCAACACAAGTAATTAAATTCACAACTAAAACTAGAAAACTACAATATCTGGAACATTTTACATGTGGAAATGAATACTAGTGGTTAGAAATAATTATTTACAAAAAGATTCGAAGCAAATACAGCATAAGAAGACGAAGGATGCCATGTCTCATTTATCTTTTAAGACTCATTGTTGGAATGTATGTAAAAAACTCAATTCTAAATGTTATCAATTGAGAAATTTGGGTAGAATACTTAGTCCGCAACATCTTCGTCGTTTTTATTTTGCTGAGGTACAATCGACAATGAGTTACGGTATAACTGTCTGGGGTGGCTCTTCTAGTAAAAAAGACGTTTTCAAGGAGCCCAAAAATGTATTGTCAGATGTATTGCAGGTGTTCCGTATGGTTGGTCTTGTAAAAACCTATTTAAATATATTAACAGTGTATGGAATTTACATTTTGGAACTATTGATACTAATTCATAAAAATAAAAGAACTTTTTTTATGTAACAGTGATATTCACTAGCACAATACAAGAAATAAGAGACATTTTGTAGTACCCTATCGACATTTTGAAATAAGTAGGAAGTCACATACTGTCTGTGGTTTACTACTGTATAATCAACTTCCTCGAAAATTTAAGAACATTAATTCAACTACAGCTTTTAAAAACCAAGTTAAAGAGTACCTGGTGACCATGTTTTCTTATATATTAGATGAATATTACGAGAGTATATCTGTGAATGCCCAAGCTGCAACATAACAAAATTTAATATTATTTTAATTATGTCTATACTGTACGTCTTTATGTATTTTAACGTTTTAAAGAGTTTTAATGTATTTTTACCATTTTTCGTAATGTTTAGTCTACTATCTATCTATCTATTTATCTATCCGACTAGCAACCTTCGCTGGCAATTCTATCCAACTTTTTCGAGCAGAAGTCTTAAGCCATGACGTTCGTGCATAGGAATCATTCCATCCATGAAATTCATCCATGAAAAACCCATGTTTTTCTAGGGCGGTTATGTTAACTATAAGTTCTTACTTATACCAGTAGAAACTTATGTAGCACATTTGAAGACCCTAAAACTTTCCTTCAAGAATTATCGCACGGATAGACAAACATACCTTCTTCAACAAGGTGGAAGGAGCAACAAGTGAAGTAGGGCTGGAGATTAATGAAAAGAAGACGAAATACGAAGAGACAGAACGACACGAGGAGACAGAATGGGACATAATGTGACGGTCAACACCTTCAATTTCGAAAGAGTACAACGTTTTAAGTATCTGGGGGCCCTAATCACACCTGACAACGATGTTACTAAAGAAATAAAAGACAGAATTCAATCTGCAAACCGCTTTCTATTCACACTGGATAAGCTCATAAAATCAAAAAATCTTACAAGAAGTTCAAAGATCAAAATTTATAAATTCATGGTCTGACCTGTAATAACATACGGATGCCAAACGTGGACCATGAACAAATCAAACGAAGAAAAACTTAGACGCTTTGAACGAAAAATACTTTGAAAAATTTTCGGACCTCACCATCACATCACCACAAACCAGTATAAGATCAGAACCAATATCGAATTAAAAGCACTCTACAATGACGGCGATATTTTCCAAGAAATTAAATCACAGCGACTAAGATGGGCAGGCCACGTGCACAGACTGCATAACGAGAGACTTGTAAAACTGGTATAGGAGGAGATTCCCACAGGCAAAAAACTACTCGGACGTCCCAGAATGCGATGGAGAGATAACAGCCAAGCAGATCTCCGGAAAATGAACATTCCATTTGACCCTAGGTTGATGGAAGACCAAACAAATTGGAAAAAAGTTGTACAGTCAGCTAAGACCCACTCAGGGTTGTAGCGCTACGTGATGATGATGATGACAGACAAACATAAAAGACACGAATTCTATAGGGATCTGTTGAATACTTACAAATGAATAATTTAATTTATATAAATGACAGGAAAATAAATAAATTATCAATCTGCACTTATTCTTTAGACCACGTAATTTGATTTCTTGTTCTCATACAAATATTCTAAAGAGCAAAGAGATTACAATACGTATGCAGTGGTGCATACAAAGTTTACTTTACTTATTTGTTTATTTGTCACAAATATTGAATAAAATAACAATTTATAATTTCATGTTATAGCCCACGTACTCTTTCAAGACATTTTTATTTCCTTCTAAAGATATTAGTCATCCTGCTTTTCTTAGAGCACCCGTTAATCCCGATTCAATTTTGCATAAGCACCAGTAAATACAGGAATAAAAGGGTCTTCAGACCCTGCTATAAGAAGCTTTTCAAAGCTTTGCATTGTCGAGTTGAAATTACGGATGTGCACATTTTATACTTTAGGGAGTGTACCAACCGCTTCTATGGAACAGTTATATCAATCAATGACAAAATAAACGGCTTAAAGTTTTTAGCTTTTTCGGCGTCATAAAACACATTTTAGACGAAAGTTAATGATATAAAATAGACAACATTATCAGGATAATTTTGACAGTATAATTTGTATAGATAATACGTATAAAGAAATTTATTAAATTTATAACTATAAAGTGATTATTAATTGCCATGTTAAAAGGCACATAATCCCATGTAACACAACACTAACAGAAAAATAAATAGATAGGATTGATAATGAAGAAGCAAAAAATTTTAAGACTATTTTGGATTTATAAAGTTCTCTGTAATTAGCGTATATAGATTTCATAATCTAGCTATTGTTCGAATTTCTTGCAGAAGTAAAAAAAGATAAGATAAATTTTGTGGAAGACAATTAAATGAAACATTTTTGTGAAGTAGATTAATAACGAGATGACCCAAATTGCGATGATGCTGTATATATATATATATATATATATATATATATATATATATATATATATATATATAATTTGCCCTGTTTATTACCAACAGAGCTCTGGACTTGTACTACATTTAACAGAGAGACTAAAGAGACTTTTAGGTTGAATTTATTTATCAAAATAATATCCCAGCAAACAAAACAAATACTTACTCCAGGTAAGAAAAACATTTTGCATAGAAGAGAATATATTAGATAAAAGTGAAGATTAGTATGTACGTCCTGGTTTAACGTTAAATTTTTACTCTAGAGTAAAATTTTAACATTAAACTTTTAATGTGTGTCAAAATTATACTCCCTTTATCCTACATTAAAAAAAATAAAATCTAATGAGCAATTTTGTGTTGTTAAATGTGATTGTCTTGAATTTACTAAATGTTTTATTACTAATTTTGGTTACTAATCAACGAAATTTAATAAAATGTAATAAAGAATAAAATAGAATAAAACCGAAAGGGTTACATTACAGCGGACCATCTTCAGCTAAAACGCTAATAGAGAAAGCCAATGAAATCACTTGAACTTATACATTGGCTTCGTTGATTATGAAAAGGTATGCGACCCCATAGAACTTTGAGCAATAGAGAGAACTATGAACAACTGCAGGATAGGCTCCCGATACAGAATGCTCATACGTAATATTTACAAGAAAGATACAATGAAAATACAAATAGATGCGAAAACCAAACCTATACCAATCAACAGAGGAGTTCGCCAGGGAGATGCTATTTCACCAAAGCTATTCACTCTTGGACTGGAAGACGTGTTCAAAGACATTAACTGGGCAGATAAAGGAATAAATGTTAGTGGAAGAAAACGGAGTCATTTGAAATACGCTGATGATATTTTAATATTCGCTACAAGTTTCGAAAGAACTACAGTCCATGATGACGCAACTATTTCAAGCATCGGAAAAACTATGTCTTAACATGAACTTGGAAAAAACAAAATTAATGACAAATACACCGAACATTAGAGAAATAACGTTGAACGACATACATTTAGAAACAGTAAGGGAATACATGTACCTGGGACAGAATAAAAGTTAACAAGAAAAATCAAACTGCCGAAATTACCAGAAGAATAAGGTTAGCGTGGGCAGTATTTGAAAAAATGAGTTAGATCTTGAAAAACCCTAAAATGGAAAATTATTTGAAAACTCCTCCCCATACTCACGTATGGTTCACAGACGTGGACACTCACCAAGTCTAATACGGATCAAATAGTAAAGGCACACAGAGCGATGGAAAGATCAGTGCTTGGGGTGGGACTTATAGACAAAAAAACAAAGAAATGGATTAGAATCAAAACCAAAGTAAAAGACGCAGAAGAATATGCTGCCAAATTAAAACGGAGCTTCGCAGAACACAATGCCCGACTGAAGAATAAAAGATGGATCACAAATGTGATGGACTGATGACATTAAGAAGATCGGAGGATACAACTGAAAGCAAGTGGCGCAAAATAGAAAACACTGGATTGATTTGGGGAGCTGGATTTGGCCCTATGTCCAAAGTTGGATTACTTAAGGCTGAAGAATAAAAAGAAGAAATCAACAAAATTTACTTATAGGACTAATGACTTTCTTATAGAATGCAGCAATATTTTTAAATAGCACATTACAATAATAAAATAGTTCAAAGAAGACAATCTGTATAAAAGAGCTTCTTTTATATACCCTATTGTGCATTAAAATAGCTAACAACATCTTACATCAAGAACATACATAACCCCTAAAGCGCCTACATAACCCGAGATATGATAAACACCGTCATATGCAGATCCTAGAGTAAAGTACTAAATTGTTATAGTTTTCCCTGCATTATCAAGTGCGAATGAGTTATGTAAATTTTTTTTATCTAATAGTTTTTGCATTTAGAATGCCATTTTTTGGAATTAATTAAAATGATCATAAGGAGTTCAGGCGACCAAGCAACTGGATAGTTAAATAAAACAAATAAGATCAAATGTATTGAATATATTTTGGATATTACCAACGTGATAATTACCAGTTTCATAAATTGCTGATTAGTTACTATTTAACTGGGAATAAGCCACAATTAAAGATAAAAAAATACGTTTATTGACGTTTCAATTTCCACTTCGGAAATCGTTCTCAAAATACAAACAGTAAATTTACTGTTTGTAAATACAAACAGTAATTAAAATATTAATGTATGTATTATTCAGAGACATAAAAAAAGAGAGAAGATGCATAAATAATCATCAAATGGTTTTGTGTCTAAATGATAAGGAAGATAGGTGGAGGTGCCGTATAGCTCCAAAACAGTGTTCTCTAGTTTTTACAATATTCTATCCATTTTATGAGTATAATATTAATAATAAATAAAAATAATAATAATGAGAAGCAATTTATGAGTATAATAAAATTTCGTTAATCTACATATTATCATAATACCTATAAAATATACATGAGTTATAATTTTTCATTTTTCATTTCATCAAGATGTATATACATACACCGGTATTTAGGCGGCACGGCCTTCCGGTAGGGATCTATGGAGGAGAATCACTGCTCCACTATAGGCCGATCAGACACCAGCATATTCTAGTCTAAGCCGCAGATTCATCTAGAATTTTAAACTGCTGCGTTAGCCTTTTTATTTTTCTGCACACCGAGCTGGGGATCGAACCCACATCCCCTAAACCATTCGCAGTGAAGCGAATGAGATCTGGCCGCCCAACCCGCTTGGCTATCTGACCGACGATGTAACAATGTATATATTTTAACAATGTATCAAAGATTTAGGAATATGATTTTCGCTTTGGATGCAATATATCTAGAGTTCACATTTTTGTTGAGGCCACATTTAATTCTTTTTCAATTAAATATTAGAATAATTGGCATTTAAATTAATTAACTGGCTTAGGCCAGTTAATTAATTTAGCAATCCTAGACTGACTTTAAAATTGATCACAAAATAACGTAGTATATTTTTTCTCACTCTGTATACCATAAAGGCTTTAATTAAACTTTCGAATTGTGTCTTAAAATCTTCGAAGAGAAGCACTTTAAGAATAGCGTCTCAAAATGTTCGAAGAGAATAAACATAATCTAATTGTTTATTTACATTGATTGACAAGTGAAGATAAGCGAAACCAAATCCCGTTTAAAATTCAAAGTTGGAAAAAATTGAGTTTGAATTAAATTTTAATGTTAAAAGAGAGACTGAGATGTCGCTTCGGAGAGTTGGAGAGAAAGATTCATTGTGATTTGGGCAGCCTTACTTTTTTTGGGAAAGATTTGGGCAGATTTTTGCCTAAGCAGGGCAAAACAGCTGTCCAATTTGTTACCACACTGAGTTTTTGATTGATCCAGCAATAAACATAGCTAGTAGGTAACCACTTTGTATTATTTTTATTTATATGCCAATCTTAACTTCTCTTGGACAACAAATATATAAGTAAGTGTGATTGTTTGTGTGAAGTCAATTTGCTTTGGTTTAGAAAAAGGGTAAATCTATTTGTTATTTTTTTATATTTATTACTTTTTGTGAATCCTTTAACATCTAGGATCCTCGTGTCTTCAAGATTGTGTATACTTCAAAACACCTAGCAGCTGGTAACATTGTGAACGTTTTTAAACCTGGAGTTCTTCGTTTAATCTAAATTCAAAGATAGAATTTGGTTAACTCTTTGGATAATTTTTACGTTACCTAAAACAGCATCCAACTTTCTGGGCCTGCCTTCTTTTTACCCATTCAGGTTAATAGTACGTTACAAACATTCAGCGATGTTTGTATGCAAGTATATTATAATATCAGCGGCATAACATACATGTTGCACTGTAATAATAGAAGTAACTAAAGTATAATGGCCTAATGTACTAGAGGAATGATTTTCAGTTTAGGTGCGCGAGGTTACGGTTTCCGGAGATAGTTTTCCTTTTATTTTAATAATGGATTATTTAACATGTAAAACATACTATCAGACTACAAAAAATAGCCTACAAAAATATCAGACTAAAATATCTTTCAGAAATAGGAAAAAAAAAGAAAAAAAAGTAATATACCTTACTTTATATAATTGTAACAGGAAGCACTGGTGTTACAATTCAATACTTTAGTGCTTAGTCAATCGCAAAATGAAGAGGAATTAATAAAACTGGACTAGTGCAGTGATGCGAAGTATTTCCAAACGAGGCTTTTTCTACACCACTGCTATCGGAGAAGATAATCACAAAATTCCAATTTAACTGTAACGTTTACGTATAACAGCGCAGATGCTTTACAAAATTCCAACCCCATCAAATTGAGAAATTTAAAGGAAGATATGCACTGAAAACAACCGACTCTATGAGAAATCTCTCTTTTCTCATTTACATTCACTTTGTGTCTATTTTAGTTATTTTCTGTACTTCACTTAACTAGAAATTCGTTTCTATCTGAATGACACTTGTTTTGTGCCAACAATGAGAACAAAAACAGTGACGTACGGATATTTTTTATCTTGATTGATAACTTCCATCTTACATAAATTAATTTTTGATTTGGACTTGAATTTATAATAAACTCCATTGAAAACATAGACTATATGCATACACTTCATCTAATTTACATAACGATGAACGTCATAGCCCGTGACGTCACATGATACCAACACGAAATATTTAGGCGGTAGGTGTGTTCTTTTTTAGAATCACTTTGCCGAGTACACTGGCATTACGGCCACTAGACATATTTTATTATATTCGCGTAGAAATAATATTTAAAAATTTCTATTAATGTTAACTTAAAGAAATACACAATAATATGTTTCATTTAATTTGCATAAATGCATTATAAAGCATTTTTATAAAGAACATTTGTTCGGAAAACACTGTAACTGTAATCGAACGAAGATGAAATTTTGGCATAAATTGGTAACACTTATTTGACAGTTGCGGTATTGACACTTTTTGTACTTTATTATTTTTAATTTTAAAGTGAATGCCTCTTGTTTTATATTTTTACCTATTTAATAAAATCTGTCCTTTTTAGAACAAAATTAGGGTGTTTTATTTCAAAAATGTCACGTAAGAATTTAAATAGTCGTTGTAAAGAGATGGTAATACTTTTACAATAATTATGTGATCTATTTGATTTAAAATGGAGTCAGGATTTTTTTATACTTTGGCAACTATGCCAACTTCGATCTCTGACGTTGATAATGGCGTGCATCGTTATGTAAATTCGATAAAGTATACATAAGACAGATACATTAGTGACTTCCTAAAACAAAATCCTTACCAGAAACGCCCAATATAATAATTGACGAAAACACCCAAATATTTTAAAAAAGAAATCGATATATTAAAATACCAGAAATCACCAATATCAAGACCAAATAACAAATGAGCTTTTAAAGTATGGTGATATTACATTGTTGAACAACTTCTTATACAAAAAATAATAACTACTACCACTACATACCAGACGAATTATGTTAAATTATATGCTACTTATGCTAAATGTAATTAGTACTTAGTTGACGTTGCACCTACTGAGACTACTTCATAATTACCAATAGATACGTGGTATATCGACTTGCCATCTTGACGTTAATTTAGTTCTGAGATATATGATAATAATTGTTGTCTCTTTTATTCCCCTCTCCTTGCTATATCAGCAGTCGTTCATAAGTGGGTCAAGTTTGTTTTGTCAGCTGACAACAACAAGGTCGCACTCCAACACTCTGATGACTTGCACATTCTGACCGACGCTGTTTCTTGTGTATGCACACAATTTGACATTTTTAAATAAATAAATGCGAAATGTGTTACACGTTTCTTTTAACTTATTCTTTATATGAATTGTAATATTTTAGGGATAATACCACAGAATAGAAGAGATCGATCATCCTGATGTTCTTGGAAGTGGTAATTTAAATATAATTACAACGTAAATATCAAAAAAGAAATTACCAAATTAGTATCAAAATGCATTTCGGGAAGAAAAAACCGCTAACAAACGTTTTGATTAAAAATGATTACCCATCGTCAATTATAAATAATGAATTCTCAATGAACACTCACAACTCAAAGATGACAACAATACCAGAAAAATTAAACAGGATATGATCACAACAACATTCCAAACAACAAACACACTGAGGTCTATTCTGTCGAAAACCACACCCAACAAAACACAAGAAAGATACAAAAACTGCATGTATAAAATACCTTGTGAATGCAACAATTTCTATATGGGAGGAATAGCAAAACAACCAAGTGTCAGGATAAACGAGCATAAAACATACATCAAAAACAGAGACTTCCACAAATCCCAGATATGCCAACATGCCTGAGGTAACTAGTACAAGTACAGAATACAATGAAAAAATGTATCAATAATTATAAAAGACTATAAAAGAGACATGATAAAGAAAAAAGTCAAAGAAGCAGCTCTAATCCTACTAAATTAAGAAAAATGTGTAACAAACCCATCAGCACAATGTAGCAATCTTTGGTTGCCAATACAAAAAGAAGAAGTCAATAACAAGAATATACCAACAATAGCGGAGAAATAGGAAGTCGGAGAAATAACACCTACAATTTATACACAATACATATGCAACACACAATACACATACATAAAACTACATTACACTTTTTACGTCACACAACCAAAACTATGATACTCGTTACACAAACATATAACACAAAAACTCACAACACTAGTCAGAATTAGATATTTTTAGGGTCAGAACACCACCCACAGATTTTTCAAGCATATGCATGCCGTTGCCTATAAGATCGAAGCCAAGTATGTCAACCATCAATTTTGAAAAGACACTTTTTAAAAACGATTTTCGGAGTGAAAATTGAAACGTCAATTATTAGTTAGTTAAAAATGTAATTTTCATTACAATAAATAATTGTGGTTTAATCCGATATAAACATAATACTTAAATTAGACATGACACAAGAAAGTAGTTTCAGAACATTGTCAAAACTAATGTAAAATGTAAGTTTTATTAAACTCAATTATTGTGGTTTAATCCCATATAAATGCAATATTTAACTTAACATGCCACAAGAAGAACAGTAGCAGAACCTCATATTAATATACGTTTTACCCCTTTGCTCCTCTCTATGTCGCGGCTCCTTTTCAGGGAAAGTAAAGAGTTGTCTCTTTTACATACAAATCAGCAAGCAAGACGTTTCGAATGTCTCGAATGATAAAACAGGAGATTGTGTTTTGCGTTCGTGTATTTCTTAGCAGACATTAAGTCGGGTTGTTTGTTTACTACTATAAACATTTTGAACAGGACAGATCTCTACTATTTTTCATCTCTGCTCCATCCTGATCTTAAATAATACTTTACAAAATGTTCGGATTATCTTACAAATATCTTTTACAAAATTATATAAAACTTTTACAAAACAATATTGAAAAAAGCAAGACAATTAAAATAACTAAAAATTAAAATTAATCAAAGAAAATAATTATATATATATATATATATATATATATATATATATATATATATATATATATATATATATATATATATATAAAATTTTCTCTAAAAAAAAGTTTGGTAAACTTTTCTCTAAAACTAAAACCCCTTTAAACCCGTTGGAAAAGATCAATGTGATTTACAACATCACCTGTATGGATTGTAACCTATGTTACATTCGCCAGACTCGTAGATCCCTTAAAGGTCGACTAACTTCTCACAAGAGTGATATTAGATGCCAAAAACATTCCAGTGCCTTCGCACAACACATTCTTACGTCTGACCACCGACCAGATTCTGAACATGTCAAAATTCTCTGCACAGAAATCAACCATTTCAAGAGAAGCTTCCTTAAAATGTGCCACTTTTCCTCAATCCCTCCACCATGAATAAACGTACCGACATCGACAACCTCAGTTTATTATACCATTCTCTTCTCTCCAATATCAAATGAGGAATTCTTCGACTTTCTTTTGTCATCCAGACTGTTTCATTTCCGTTTCCTTTGATCATTTATTATCACATCCCAGCTACCTATCAACCTTTTCTTTATTTCCCACTAGTACTTACTCTTATATCCAACCTTATACATTTATACTGCTTCATTCCTAATTTACATCTTAACCTTCACTTATTTGACAATCCATATTTTCCTTCCCTGACTAATTGCCATAATAAATTTCAAATTCCAACCTTTCTTCACTACATATTGGTTTTGTAGACAGTTCCACTTAATATTTCTATTTACTTCAGTGTCATCTGCGTTGTAGGTTTGCGTTCTGGTGTATTGCGCCTGCTCGTTCTCATACTCCCCAAAAGTTGGATCAACTCACAACTATGAAAGACACACATTTACTTCATTGAAAATGCCGGCAACTTGACATTCGTTTTCGGGTTAGAATCCTTTAATTTTAAATGCGCCCTAAAGTGAAGTACAAAATCTTTTTTAATGTTAACTTTGTTATAACAACAGCTCTATGCCAGTGTGTTTAGTCATTTTTTAATTTTATATCTACACTTTACTGTTTTTTTACTTTTACTTTACTTTACAATTTTTTTTACGTGCAATGTGACGAGTTTTTATAGAACTTTGAAGTAGTTTTTATTCATTCTTTCACTTTTAAATAAAACTTTTTCGCATTGTTATACATGAATGCTACTACATAGAAACATTTAAGCTACTATTTCAACACCAACATTTTAATATTTTGACCACGGTTACCAAGAGAATGGTGTGTTTGTTTTACACCTTATTATTCTTCACTCACCATTCGTAAGTTCTTTTTCCGTGTTTTTATATTATTGCCTACCACCATTGTAATTTTTTTAGATTGAACTGATGAAGCTTGTAAATTCAATAAGCGAAACGTCTTCAAATATAGGAATGGAACTGAGATTTCCTTTTATTATTTCTCCTTTGACCGATATCCTCGTGACCAAAAGATTTATTTCTTTTGGAACTTACTCATTGTATATATATATATATATATATATATATATATATATATATATATATATATATCCTCCTCCTAAGTGCCTTTTCTGTTGAGGTTGGCGATCAATATGGCAAATTGCTCTCTGTTCTGGTCTTGATGAATTAATTCATTTCCTCTCGTGTGGGTCCAATCTCTGATGTTTCGTAGCCAAAATTTTTTCTTTCGTCCTATGCCCTTTTACCTTCAATCCTGCTTTCTAATATTAACTAGAGCTGCTCAAATTTCCTATGGCGCATTATGTGTCCTAGATGTCTTTCTTATATTGATAGTATTGACCACATGAGAGCGTGTGTTCAATACTCTCAGTACTTCTACATTCGTAGTTTTGCTGGTCCAGCTTATTCTTAACATTCGTCGGTATATCCACATTTCAAATGAGTTTAATTTGTTGATGTCATACTGTTTTAATGTTCAGGCCTCACAGCCATATAGTAATAGAGACCACACATAACACTTTAGTGTTCTCAATTTTATTGAGACTGCTAGCTTGGGGTAGCATTTTACACATATTCATGAAACCAGATTTTGCTATTTCAATGGGTCTTCTAATTTATTTAAGTGGTGTAGTTTACCATTTAGCTCTCTGACCTTTTAACACAATTCCTTAGTATACTCCATTCCACGAATATACGACTGTTTTAAATTTTCTTTAAGGTGTCGATTTAAATGGTCCAATGTGCTGAATTGTACAATAGTAAATTCCCCCATTTTTAAAATAGTTATGACAAATATAAACCTTAGATTTAAATATGAAGTCATGATATTAAATATAGAGTTGATAGTTTATAGAACAGTTGTAATTCAGGTTTTGAAGTATATAATTACTATAATTGAGTTTAGTATTGTAAACAAGTTGGTGTTTGAATTAAATGATTTAAATGAAGTGTAACAATACTTAGGTGATTAAATAGTGTAATTTATTTAGTCGAATATTTAATTAGTCTTAAAAAAACAAAAAAAACTTACTTATTTTTTAATTCATCTAACCTCCTAAAACTATCATCAACCATCAGATTCACAGAATTTTACAATGAAAAAATACATTAAATATAAAGTTGTCTATATCTTAAAACGTCCCGGCATTTTTGGCTTCAATAAACAAATACACTACACTAAACTCTCTCTTAACGGCACCTCTCTTCACCGGACACCTCTATACGGATGGTTTTTAAAACTGTATGTAAATTTTCGTTACTTTTTAATCTGTAACGATTCAGCACTTTAACTATCAATAGCTGGTATGTTTTACCCGTTACTTTCGGAACTTTTAAAAGTACATCCACGTAAAGCAACCAAATTTTTAAAACACACAAATAATAGATCCTTTTTCTGGTTTCTGAACCATCGTTCTGCCAATTCCTTTTCATTTATATTAAAAATAACATATCTCTTTTATTACAGTTGCAGTACCTAATAAAGTAATAAAATAGTGTAATATCAAAGAAACCCGGCACTCCTCTTTGGTGTTTACATTTCACGGAAACCCAACCCAAATGTCTTATGAACACATTTTGGCTTTATAGACGTCATTGTATTTATTTGTAGGACCGTTTGCGTAAAAATTTTTGTTATTTTCGGATTAAATTTCATAATAAATTTTGCATCTATCTGAACGTCTATTAACTGAAATAATTTTAGTTTAAGTGACAAACTAACAGTAGATCCATTTTATTGGAATATTGTTTAGACCAATTTACTTTCAAACTTCTACTTGCACAGTAAAATATTCGTTGTCGCAATAATCCAAAACAGTCGTATATTCGTGGAATAACCTATATATATCCTTTATTAATAAAAAACAACTTATTACCGAAGCATTTTTTCAGCTGTCTTACCTCATAACACTTTGAGTGCTCTTTTAACATTACAGTTTCATATATTTTCCATAATAGGTTTATTTTCCACTGGGTCTTATCTTGAACATTTTTCATTTATGTCCCTACTTTTATTTTAATTTTCTGCATGTTTATTTTTAATTTTCATTTACCCACAATTCTCACATGCGCCCTGACACATGTCTCTTCCCTATATTATATGATTTTGACGATTCTTATAAGTTCGCATTCGTCGAAACTACATTCTAAATGGGTAAACTTTTAACGATATAGACCTCTGCCATATGTCAACTCCCTCATTACCAGTACCACAAACCCTTAATTTTAAATAGAGAATAAAAGATGCGTTGGGCATCACTAGGCAAGAATTTAGCTATACATTCATATTAAAACTCTGTTCTTGTAAACAATTTCAACTTAATTAAAGTGCTACACCTCTTAATAACTAAACGTAACGCCTATGTTTCGCTAATAAGTTAATGTGTTAACGAAACATTTTTTTCTGTTATGTCAAAAACTACATTGGCAGAAAGTTGCAAAAATTTTAGTTATTTGAACTGTTGTTGATAGCGTTTAACAGCGATATTAATTAGTTATTTTTTAAATTCGTTCGAAATGGTCTATTGTATTGCAGAACGTGTTTACATTATTTCCATATTTTTTGAAAATGAAAAGTGCACAAGAAGAAGATCGAAATTAACTATTATTCGATTAAATCAACTTTGTCAAGACAAGTAACTTTTTCACTTACACGTATTAAAACAAATTAAAATCCACAGGATCTTGAACAGATAAGATTGCCAACACGGCACAAGACTCCCTGAACAAAAAAAAATAATTTTAAATCATAGTGGTGTACTTTAATATTTTAATTTTAACTATTTTATTTTAATATGTTAGTGTCCATCCCTTTTTAAACAATTTTTGAAAAATAGAAGTTGAGGAGAGATTTATGGTGGCTAAACTAACCATAATATGTATAGGTTCAAGTCCATTATACTATGATCCTTTTATTATTTTCATAGGCTTGATGATGGAGTATAAATTGTATACTCCGAAACCGGTCGCTGAAACTTCCCATCAATTAGCACTTAATAAACTTGAAGAATTGTGAGTAGAGATTTCACATCACCAAGACCATAGTTTAATGGCATAGAGCTAACAGACATTTAAGTATTACTGTACGGATACACCAAGAAATCAAATGTGGCATGTGGTCTGATTTGACTAACCATAGCTATAATCATTTTTATTGATGAACGATTTTATTATAGTTCATTTTTCATTGAAGCACAGTTGATCATTCCGAAATATTTAAATTTACTTCCGAATAATATTATTTCAGTTGTCCAATATTTGGAGGTAATTGCAATAATATTTGGTTTTTATTGCCACATTCGTTCATTTAATCTATAAAACAAAATTAATTGTTTTTTATATAGATTTTTCTTCATAAAAATTCTTCAGCAGCTAAAACCGTTGATGGTACAGTGACCATTTCGTTATGGTAACTTTAAAGTTAGTCCAAAATATTTTTTTATTTAAAAATATGTGACATTATTTTCAGATCTTTAAAAAATAATTTGTGTGACTTTTTAAAGCATTATTAAATAAGATATCTGAAGAAATCACCTAACAAAACAGTTACTCTCTCTTTATTTCTTATTAGAATTATTGGTTTTTTTAATAACTTTTGTTATTTTCTAAAGAAATATTTCGCAAATTTAAGAGATATAATATTTTATTCTACTTTTTTAAAACAAAGTATAAATATGCAGGTATACGGATAACGCAATTAACACTGATGCTATTGATGAAGCATTAAGCAGAAATGGACTAAATTTTCTGCATTGTAATATACCTGTTGTTTTTTCAGTTTTTGAAGTTTTGACCCTGTATATACAGCATTTATTTTTCAATTCTAGTTACTACCTACATTCCTTGTAAAGTGTGCTCATAAAAGTGCAAACAGTTAAATGTAAGTTCGTAAAATAACATGTTACTACTTGTAATACTGTCAAAGTCTTTACGAGTCTAATAAAAGAAAATGGCGACGAAATGTTGGAATTTTAAATAAACAGAAAACACTTTTGTATGTTAATGAGGTCCTAAATTTTTACATATCCTCTTTCTATGTAAACACTTAGAAAATTAGACTTTAGCGGTTCTTGCTAATAATTCCAGATGATAAAAAATAAAGATATACATATACATATATGTAGTATATACATATATATGTAGGAATTATCAGGTAGTGGTCGAAATAATCAGTTTTAATTATACAGTTTGTCAATTTTAAAACTTACAATGGGCTATTCACGAACAAAAGCTGGTATCGAAAAATACTTAAAAACGGTTCTAGGATAGATAGTAAGGGGGAACTAAAATGATATAAAAGAGAACTCACCCCCATAAACCTCCTAGACCCCATCCACCACAACGAAAAAAAAAATTTAAATTGCAAACCCCTACTTGTGATACATCATTAAAAATACTATCTAAAAATAAAAAATGCTCTAAAAAATCTAATGGTATAAATAAAAAGTATACATGGTGAAGCAATAATTGTGAAACTTTGGCTTGAATGGAAAATTTATGAGGTTTTTGATAAAAATAAAAAAATTGTTAAGAATAACTACAAACTTGTTAAAAATGTCAATTAAGTCACTGTTCAAAGTGGGTTCCGTTGCTTTGTAAACAATAATACAGCCTATTGTCAAATTCTGGACAAACTTTAGCAAATGTTCTATAGTAATAGTGCGACATGCTTGCGTAATTCTTTCTCGCAATTCCCCATGTGAAACAGGTTGAGTTTTATAAACAACTGACTTGAGGTAACCTTATAGAAAAAAGTCAGGTGGCGGTAAATCTGGTGACCTCGATGGCCACTCAATAGGACCTCTTCTTCTAATCCATTTTTTTTATAATTAGTATCCAACCAGTACCTAACTGGAGCTGCATAATGAGGAGGTGCTCCATCTTGTTGGAAGTGCAGCAAATCTTCGTCTAGAGCTAAGTTGCCTTGATCGTCCTTTTGGTTATCTAAATCATACACAATTAAAGGTTCAATGGTCTTTTCCAGCATATCGAGATAAATGTCGCCACTTAAATTGCCTGGTATAAACAAGGGTCCAATTATAGCATCGCCTAATATTCCTGCCGAAAAATTCAGTTTTTCAGGATATTGAGTGTGACCTTCTTTGAATCACTGCAGGTTCGCATCACTCCAGTACCGACAGTTTTGTGTATTTACATTACCATTCAGCATAAAAGTACATTCATCAGTGAAACAAATATTTTTTAACATTCTCGGTTCAACGCGAATTCTTTCAGTCATAAGGTCACAAAATTCAATTCGTTGATCTAGATCATCATCACCTAGTTCTTAAAGAATTTGTGTTTTGTACTGGTCAGCCTTATGTAATTTCAACACCTTTCTAACCGACTCATGTAAAAATCCTGTCATTGCAGATACTTGACGTGTTGATGCAATAGGCTCTATTGCAAAATTTTCAAGGACCTCATTTTGGGATGCTTCATTCAGTAATCTTGGGGCATCCCTTTTTTATTTTGCACTGATCCTGTTTCTCTAAACTTTTCAAATAAATCGCGCACATACACGTGACTTACATTTTTGTCCGGATGCCTTTCATGAAATATTTGAGTTGTTCGTAAATAACATTGGTTCACTGAGGCAAATATGAAAATGATCTCCACGCGTTCGGGTATTCTGAAAACCATCGTGACTACTACCCCTGAATGCACTACCAATCATACAAATGATGAAAACTAATGATATTTAAAATTCTGAAATCAACCAAAAATTATTGAATCTGACAGAACCCAAAAAACAGATGTTTTCAACTTGTTTTGCAAAAACGGCAAATTAAGTTTTTATTTAACAAAACAAAAATTCCGAGAGGCAGTTATCATTCAAAATACTAGTCCGGGAGATAGCATTACAAATACAAAAGTCATAGTAAGCCGGCTAATAATAATACCCAGTATTATAATTATAAAGGGCCATCAACAGAATCAACAAAAACCTCATTAAATTTTCCATTTAAGCCAAAGGTCCACAATGATTGCTTCACCCTGTATAATTATAATTTATACCATTGGATAGCATTTTTATAGCCTTTTCAATGATGTATCACAAGTAGGCGTTTGAAATTTAAACTTTTTTGGTTGTGATGGGTGAAGCTTAGGGGGTTGATGGGGGTGAGTTTTTTTTATGTCATTTTAGTTTCCCATTACTATCCTAGAAATGGTTTGACTCATACTTATCATAATACAAGATAGACTGAATGTACAGACTGAACTCACCCAGGCAGCTAGTATAAGTGTCAAAACAAAAAAATATGACGTAAAAATAGCAGCTGCATGTTTTCCACCAAAACATAAGCTAAATTGGAGAAAAATTTATCATTTATGTAGACTTTAATGCTAAAAATACCATTATGGTATTCAATGTTAACCAATACAAACGGTAGAGAACATGTAAGGTAGTGAACATACAAACAAGGAAGTGTTTAAACTGTTAGATAATCAAGACCTAGTTAGCAGTCTCATACGCACCAAACCCTTCGAACTTGTGTAATGATAAATGTATAAATGTCAGTTTAAATTCGGACAGTGAACCTAGCCACAACGGTGAAGTCTGCAACAATAATTTTTAGATTTTAAGGTGAATCGTTCGTTATTCATAGGATTAGGTGCATTGTTACTTTAATAAATAAACAAAATTCTAGTAGATAAAAAAACTGTTATATATTGTACGAGTATATGAAAGATTTAATAGTTTATATTATGTTTCTATTTTCAATCTGGTTAATTTTTAATTTCCGAAGTGCTATTTCTGATCTAGCGTATTTTGTTTAATGTTTGCCTGTTAAATATATTCTCGCAGCATTTCTTTTGTTTTTTATATTATACAGTACATTACAGCTTCTCTCTTAGCATCTACTTTATATTTTTTCTCGGAGTTGTTTAAAAGCAAGGAGCGATAATCTTAGTGCTTTAAAAAGTCTGTCTGTGCTTTGTTCGTTCCGTACTTTGTAAATAGAATAATTATTTTTGCAGTTGCTTAAAACTCCAAAGAGGTTTTCGTAACGCAGTTATAATCAAATTTCGCTAGCTTCACGGTTCGTTGAAAACTAAACTTTTTACTGACGTACTGGTTTTATGGAACTCATTCTACTCCACTAGCGAAGCCTTCAAAATCTCATTACCGTTGGCTGAGAAGTATCCGATGAGAAAAATGTGAAAATCTGCTCCTGTATACTTCAACCCATCGATATATACCGTGAGCGTCGAGATGATTTAAAAGTTTCCGATTGGCGGATTAAGTGTAATTGATGAGAAGAAGTTGGGCTTGTGTGTGACTAAAATAACCAATATATATTTTGTATTGGAAAAGTTTTGGTGTGGAATGGAGCCACAGGTATATTTCGGTGGAGGTGTACTAAAATTTACGAGATTTGAACTTTCTTCCGATAAGAAAAGTTTTTGTGCGCCATGGGCGGTCCTTACTACTGTAAGAAAAAGTGTGCCTTTAAATTTTCTTTATATACTATATTAATCACTACAAACTAGTGTTTTTTTTATTTTACTAAAACTTAATAAAAAACGCATGAAATATTTTCACGTACCAGAGCATTTTTTCACGGGAATATTTCAAGATGTTTACTATTCTAACAGTAAAACACTAAAAACTTACACAAAATTTATTATAATTTATTATCACTACAGCTGTTTCGGGAGAGGGCTTTTCTCAAGTAATCTATTTTTGATATGCGCTTACACTGTATGGTCTTTAACTGAATAAATTGAGGAGGGGAGCCCAGTTTGTCTTAAGTTGGTCATTCGGAGTTATGTCTGTAGTTTTGAATTTCCATAGATTCTAATAAAGATAGCTTAATACCTCTATTTATAGCTTACTACCTTTATTTTGAACGTAAAGAATTTGAAATTGGTCGTTAAAAGCATGAATATGGTCTAGAACGTAAAGTGCGTATGTAGAACCTCTTTTTCTGGTATTCAAAGCGTTTTTATGTTCTGCTATACACTTTTAAAAAGTTTTACCAGTTTGTCCGATGTAAGTTTTTAGGCAGTCCCCACAATTAAGTTTGTATACACCACTACGTAAATGCTTTTTATTTTGGCTCTAGTTGTTCTTAATATATTTTATTATTCAATGACATTGCGAAAACACTCTAAAGGAACACTGCTGAGGATAACTGGATTGGAATACCGCTAGATGAAATATTAGATATATTAAATACTAGTATTTTTGAAAGCATCAATTGTTATTTTAACTAGAAGATTACTTATCACGTAGTGTATCAAAAATATAGTTTCTGATAGAGAATTTACAGAAATATAATATGTATTTTATTCTGATTATTTTAATTAAAACAATTTGTTGTGAACTGTGTGTATTTTTCATAAGGTAGCCGGGTTTTTCCATACAGAACTTTTTTTATCCATAGTTTATTTTGTATTTTTGCTTAAATTCTGTAACTATTTACCCAGTCCACCCTAAGTTTTTAAAAAGGAGATAGCTGGATAAAAATGTTAAAATTGCTCCAGGGGAAACTTAACCCTAAATTTTGAGTTATTGTTCGACATCCCAAAATATGAAGATTCTCCAAATGAAGATTTTAGCACAAAATATCGACACATAACCTCAAAATTCCACAAAACACCGAAAACCGCTTTTTGGCCATAACTCGCTTTTCTTTAATTAAAAGATTTTTTGTGCTCTGCAAAAATGTTTAAACAAAAATGGAAGTTGGCGGTCATTTCAAATGGATTCGAGAGTTTGAAAGTTTTAAATGGCTATAAAAAAAATTAATAAAAATCATGGACAGCTCGAAAAAAATAAATATGATCACCAAAACTATATTCCAGAATTTTTTCAGAATTTTAAAAGTGGTACAAGGCAGTTAAAAATAAAAAAATCCGTTTTTTGCCGTTTATTAAGTTAAATGTTTAGTTAGAGATGCGCTACTCTTTTTTATTTGAGAAAATGGTTAACATTAATATCTTTAATTTAAACCCTAGATGAACCATTTTAGACTCTTAGAACCAGAGTTATGTTGATTTAAAGATAAAAATCTGGTTAGAACCTTCAGTTCTCCGGCGTTTTGACCGTTTTTTCGCCGTTTTTGAGTTATACTTTTAGTTAGAGAAAATCCATCACCTTTAATTTATCAATCAGCATCAACTTTAATTTGGACTCCGAATGAACTATTTTGGACTTTTAGAACAGGAATTATGATGATCTAAAAGAGGACAATCTGGTTAGAGTCATCGGTTTTGCGTATAGTTGGCCATTTTTCGCCGGTCTGTGTTATATTTCTAGCTAAATGTTTATTCAGCTAACTTTTTTTTTCACAAAATGAAATCAAGACCTACATTTGAAGGTGGATCCTAGATCTGACCCTGTGAATCACTTAAGCTAAGCAATATGTATCGAGAATTGATAATTCAATAAATAGAAAGGTTTTGCCATTTTTTTGGCTTCTTTAAATGCATTTTGAAATTTAGTTTATCGTAAGATTTTGTTGCCGCATATGATGAATTTTAGAAATCAATTTGAGAAAAAATATTTTTGATTATTCGCTAAAGTCTTTTAGTTTCGAGGCAGCAGTATTCAGTACTCAAAATAACTCAAAATATTGAGTTATAATTGTTTTAAAAAGTTATATTTTAAAAAAGTTATATTTTTTAGCGTTGATAAAGTATCTGAAAGTTCTTCAAACTCATAAATTGAAATCTACATTTGAGTTTATCTTAAGTAACAAAATAATAAACATGTTCAATAACAATATAGTTATTAAGTGATGGATTCGATCCTTACTTGATGTTAATTCATTTTATATCACAATAAAACACTGAAAACTTTTTTTTCAAAATTTCCACAAAGTTTATTAAAATATTTTATCCCGACACCTGTTTCGGCAGAGTGCCTTTCTCAACTTGAGAGTACATTTGGACAAAAAACGATTTTTGACGTTTAATGGAATTTTGAGGTTATGTGTCAATATTTTGCTAAAATTTGTTGGGTCTTATTTTGTGATGCCGAATATTACCCCAAAAATTTGGAGTTAAGTTTTCGCTAGGGCAACTATGACATTCTTATCCGTCTATGCCATTTAGTTTATAGAATTTGAAAATATTTTCAAAACAGTGGTGTAAATAAAAATGGGATAACTGTTTTTTATTCTACAACTTATGCTATTTGTGTGCATATCCCGACTGTACTATTACACAATTTATTTTTGCAGTTAATTATGATTTATACAAAACAAATAATTTAATTTTAACTTTTCTGCGCTTGTGGAAAGGTAAAAACATTTATCTTCGATACCGGCATCGATAACAAACTTTTTGAACACCTTCTTAGCGCACGTGGGAAAATACGATCGTTTAGGACTCTTCTGGAAAGAAACGAAAAAGCTGCCCCACTTTAGGAATTATATTTTAAATATTGGAAACGTGCAAACTTTGATGTAAAATCGAAAGATACGAAGTTTCGAGGAAGAAACTAATTTTCGTTTATAACCTCTCAAGGCGTCTTCGGTAGTAATAAATACTCGTCGACGGTTACTTATAATTTAGAAAGTTCAGTACAAGTTTATGGGCAATCATAAATTGGATGCAACTTTTAGAAAGTGGGTATTTAGAAGGATGGAAAGCTCTAGACTAGTTTGGTTATAAAATTTTAAAATCAAAGTAATATATTGGTTTTGCAAAGTAAAACTTATTCAGATTGAAAATAAATGAGTCAAATATTGTCATGAATCATTTTATTAATCATTACACAGGAGAGGCTTTTCTACTAATTTTATCCAATTTTAGAACAATTGTTAGAACGTACAATGCAAGAAAAATTCTTGCATTGTTGGATCCAGGTAGGGCGAGTTAAGTTCCACAGTACTTAGGCCACAATTGACCCATTTGACATCCTCCCGGGGAGATGTCGTCCTTAGCTTATTGTCCATCCTGTCATTTCTAGGAAGGTGGACAAGTCACCAGGAGACATCTCCCTTATGTGGAAAGGTGTGGGCCAGAACACACCGAACGCGTATTCTCTTATTAACGATAACTCCGGGCATTCACGTAGGACATGCTTTACAGTTTCGTCTTCTCGTTCACACTTCCTACATAGAGGTGTGTCTACTAGTCCCAGTGTGCGGAGGTATTTGCTTACTTGATAATGGTCAGTTAAAAAACCAACTGTCACGCGTAGGTTTTCCTGGTCTTGCTGATCTTCATGGTGATGCTGGCTTTTCCAGGTTACTTAGTGTTATCCTGGCAAGTCTACATCGTTGTCCTTCTTTCCATCTTTTTACTGTTTGCGTATGAGAGTGACATTTGACAATTTCCGCGATTGTTGCAGTTTACCAACCAAACAGATCCCCAGGTCTTAAGAGTCTTAGGCCTGACGCCTTTCTAGCCTAGAGTTAGTGACTCGTGACACTCCATTACCAACCCTGATATAACACGTGGTCTATTCAAGGTTAGTAGTTCTTATCTGCTATCAATCTGTGCAGATTATTATAGTTTTCCTGGCTATACCTTTTTGGGTTATCCCATACCCCACTTTATTCTTAGGTTCAGTGATCTGGAGTATTTCCCGCATCCTGAGCCTTCCTCCATTTTAGAGCCATCGGTGTATATGCAATAGGCATTTGCCACGTTTGTCTCTCTATACTGTCTTGTTTAGATTTTATAGGGTTTGTCAAAGGCAAACTTTGGTTTGATTGAGTCGCAGCCTGCCTGTAGCAGGAGTAGCACATCTAGCTCTCCCGCCAGAAACGAGTTCTCAATTATCCCATTCCTACATCAAGGTTTGCACCAGCTAAGGGCAATTGCATCATTGTCACCAGCGCCACTTCTTTGACATATATGTGTAGAGGCGCGATGCCAATGATCAACTCCATAGCAGCAGTTGGTGTTGTTTTCATGGCACCTGTTATAATTATGCAAGCCATTCGCTGAATATGATTTAGTTTGTTAATCGCTGTTGCCTGTAGTACTTTTGGTACCCAAGTAATAGCTCCTTACGTTAGCATTGACCTAATGACAGCAGTGTAGACCCAGGCGATCATTCTGGGCGAACGGCCCCAGATGCGACTGTTCGTTTACATTGCTTATGGGCAATTTATGCTCTTTTAGCTCTACCATCTAAGCTCTAGTGTGAGTTCCACGTTCACTTCCTGTCAAGGATAATACCAAGCTACTTCACCTCGTCAGAAAAGTTTAAACTGTAGTTTAGAATCCTTGAGGGTATTATGCCCGCGAGTCTTCTTTTTCTGGTAAAAATGATTATCTCTGTCTTCTTAGGATTTATAGATAGTGAGTGTCCTTGCACCATGTTTCTATTAGTCGGAGAGCAACTTGTAATCTCTCACATAGTGTGTTCTTAAACTTACCGCTTTTGTTGATTGCCGAGTTGGTCAAACAGGGTGTCTAGAACTATGTTCCAGAGGAGTGGTGATAGCACCCCTCCCTGGACACCCCCTCGTAACCATGCCTTTAACAGAAACGTCTTCTACATTTATGCGTATTGCTCTAGTAGAGAGCATACTTAATAATCCTCGCTTATGGCCTGGGGAACATTCCTGACGTTGAGCTATTGCGTGATGGTTGGGAATGTGCCTCTCGAATAGCCTTTTCATCGTTTTCAAGAGAAAGGATGTTAGGGTAATTGGTCGGAAAGCGTCTGGGAGGGTGTAGTCCATCCTACCTGGTTTTAGTATGAAGACCACACGTACCTCTCTCCACTTCCTAGGAATATATCTCAGATCCAAAGAGACTCTGAATATTTCCACAAGGTGCGGCAGAAGGATATTTCGATCCTAACCTTAGTAGAGCTGGATATGTGCCGTCAGGCCCTGGTGATTTGTACGGGGTGAAGCACAATATTGCCCATCTTACCTTTTCCTCTTTAATCATTGTTTTGGCGAGATGCCAGTCGTTTAGTGAGGGTATGATTGTTTCCTCTCTCTAGTTTGGTGCTGTTGAGGCGCTAGAACCGGGGAAGTATGTTTTCATCAGTATCCCAGAACTTTCACTTTCGCAAATGTTGGACTCCTACAACTCATATAGCTGAAATAAACTTACTGTCTCCGAAAGTTGTATAATTTTAAGTTTTTTAATAAAAAAAAGACTAGTAAAAGATTAATTTTAATTAAAAACTGTTCATTTGTAAATATTAACCTATAAACGAATATAAAATTTCAAAAATTGACATTCAACCCTTTGTTTTTCCTTGTACTTTCACTTTTCTAGTTTCTGTATTCCACTAAACTTCCAGTCTCATAATATTCTCTCATAAAACTTCCAATGCTGAATCCGAATGTCTTTCTGTCTTACCTTTCCGTTGATTATCATTCTTGAATTTATAAACCATTGTGGTTTTTAAGTTTAGCGTTTCTATATTTAATACTTTTTAAATTATCCCGCTGGATTCCTGTGTCAATCTGATCTGTTTACCCTATTACACTTAAGCGTCTCCACTCTACAAATTAGTTTCTAGTGCACGTACTCGCACCTTTCTTTATAAGATTGAAATACATAATGATATTGAATTACAAATTCATTCCAAATCCAGTGGTTAGAAATTCTCGAAAGTAATTATTATCAGTTTTTTGTATGTCCATAATAACTAGGTAATTAAGGTTTTAAATATAAAACAATTTTTATCAGAACAAATTTTATTTAGGTACTGTTTACATTAATACAATAAATTCATGACATCATAAAGCAACCTGCCCAAATAGTTCTACCCTTCTTAGTGGTTTCACTATAAAACTAGAAACTGGTAAACATTTTGAAATATTTTACTTCAGAAATCAGCAATGACGTCGAAACCGTTGTATTGAGATAGTTAGAGTACCTTTTGACAAAACTTAAGAGATATAAAATGTAGAGATATATAATAGTTTTATAAATATTTCTATTCTAAAAGAAGTTTCTAGAAAGAAAAAAATTCAGTCACTAGGACAAAACCGATACTTCTAAATCACGCTCGAGAAGTGTGGAAGTATGGGATTTTACGGAGGAAATTTCCACTTTTCCTCTTTGAATTACTTTTTAACGAAACGTAATGAGCATTTGAGGAGAGTTCGAGTGAACGCTTCACAGAAGTTATTTTTTTCTTTGAAGGAGGAATTAAAGCACATTTTTTGCTTAATTTGGCCAAAAAAGGCGCCTATAATGGTCTCTCATAATACTTCTTATGTCTCTTTAGAGAATATTTCTTTGCAAAACGTTGTTAAGAGGATACTGTTGGGGAAAACGCAGAAGTAGAATTAAAAGTATTTGCAAAAAATAAAAACTGTGCCGACAACTTTGTTGTTTAACAAACTATTAGGAAAGACGAAATTTAGGAAAGACAAAATACTTTCATTTATTTTTATAGGTTAAGGAAAAATAACTGTATCTAATAGTTGTAGAAAAATTTTAAAAACTTAATTTATAACTATAGACAAAAATATGTTGATAGAGATGATGTCGTTTTTGATGTTGGCAGCCGGTATAGTAATATTTTATTTTCTATTGTAGGGTTTCATGAACAATATGTATGTATCTATTATGTTTATCTATTCTCTTGTATTTGAGAGTTTGCTTGTCAAAACACCTTCGTCAATTTGCTAAATTATCAATTCCAGTGCTTTATGATTATTTACATTGTCTAATTTGAATTTTTAAGTTTCATAGTTACTTACTTTTTATGTGTTTATTTTCATATTATATATATATATATATATATATATATATATATATATAATATATATATATATATATATATATATATTGTGAGGTGTGGTCTACCCCAAACAATTCTGGATCAAATTTTTATTTTTATTTTTTTATGATATGGCATTAAACAACTCTTAATTATCATCCTTCTATCACCAACCCCTATGTTTTACAAACTAGTCATTTTAGTAATTTAATCATTTTAACCCCTAGTCGACAACGGATCAGCTATCACTAGATCAGTTATCTCCGCCAGGCCTCCGCTCCGCAGTGTCACTTCTTACTCAGTAAACAGCATGTAGTAGGGATGAGAACAACGCCAGTCTCCTGTCTCTCTCACACAATAAGCCTTCTGTCACCCAGATAATTCTACACAGTTTTCGGCCATTATTATTGTTTATGCAAATGCCAAAACAAGGATATAAGGGAAGCGTATAAATGTTTACGCAATTTAAGAGAAGGGTACAAACTCCGAATAAATACATGCAGAAATCAAGAAGGGCAAATAACCAGTAATCCCAAAAGAAATAAGATCAGTCTGGAAAACTTCTTTCCAAGCGCTCCTAGGGACGTAAGAAAATGAAGAGCATATGGGCATGCATCACATTGAGGGAGACACAGAAAATAGAAAACCCCCCTCGATGAAAGAAGTACAACAAGCAATACGAGCACAGAAGAACAAGGCTACAGACATTGACAACGTCCACTCTGAGATATATAAATTAGATGGTGAACACCTACTAAGACAAATGCTGTGGCCTGCTAAATTTTTCTATTGATGGCCTGTATTACTGTGCAATGGAATGAGACTGACTGTAAAAAGGCTAATGAATAATGTCATTAAGGCAACGATCATCAAGGAAAAAATACAAAAGAGAGGATGGTTTGATCTCGTGTATACAGATAATTTCAACGAACGTACCGCGTGCGCTTGGCTTTTGCAATGACAATAAACAAATCACAAAGTCAACCGTTGGAAGCTTGAGGAATTAACTTAGTTTTCATGTTTCGCTCATTGACAATTATTTTGAGCGTCGGAAAACCGTCATCGTTGTTTATTTATGCAACGCAAAAATACATACGCATACATAATATGTTGGAATATTCTAAATTCGTCGAGTCAGCTAGTATATATATATATATATAATACACGATCACTTAAGTAGTAGGTAGAATATCCGTTCACAATTGTTCACATCACATTATGAATACCAAAAAAATGGTTTATAATTGCTTTGTATATATTTTTTTGTATATATTTACATATAAATGACAAAATATACATTTTTGCCGTTCTATGTAGGTTATTAGTTAACGCAGAATAGACGGATATGCTAGACAAAACAATTTAAAATTTGCATAAAAAATATTGCGATCAATATTGTATAGTTCGTCTCACGGTCTTTTTTACTGCCCCATTTCTTTCTAATACATGTTCTTGATATAGACATAAAAATTAATGTCCGTGAGTATCTCTCAAAGCAAAAGATTTTATTGCATTATTCAAATATATTTATATCTTTCAGTAAATATATTTAATTGGTTGGCATTAAGAATACGTCAGTCCCTAACCAATCGAATCGTGCGAATATTCGAATTAGTATTTTCGTTCCGTATAATACTCTCTAAACGTTTAATGATAACATCGTCTATACTTTATTTCAAGTTAACAAAATAACATTGCGCTTTTGGGGATAAGTGTTGCCAACACTCTCAGGCACTGTTGCTATTAGATTGTTGATATATGATTAATTCCAATCAGAGCCGTATTCAGCACTGTATAGTTGTATTTAATTAATTTCACTAATAACAGGATACATAGGATGTATAGTTGAATACAAAATAATTCATTATAAATACTTGTTTCTTTAACTGACAGATATAGGTATGTAATTATTATAGGTCTAATAAAAATAGTTACCAGTAAATAGTACTATTATTTAACATTACCATAATTTATTAACGCTTTAGATGAGATGTAACTAAAAAAACAAGTGCAGCTTTAATTTTAATTTCATGTAAGTAATAATAAAAATTAAATACATAAAATTTTTTCCTTGTATACAGGGTGAATCACCCATAACAGAAAGGACAATTACAGCAAAAGAGTAAAAATATTTAAAAAAAATTATTAAAATTAAAAGTGTCCCAATCAATTCCGGCGTATCAAGGTAATATTTTATCTTCTTAATCTTCTTTCTCTTTATAATCAATCCTGCTTGTGTGGTTATTCCATTCTTTTTTCTATTTAGTGTACATTCATTTATACACTATACATTCTTATATATATATATATATATATATATATATACATATATATATATATATATATATATATATATATATATATATATATATATATATATAATGTTATATTATATGAAATTGTCGCACTATTACACTTTTGTCTGACTATCATTTAAAGAGTTTTCGCATTTGACACTTTGTGTCCGCCGATTTGCATACTATCACATAATTTACTTACTGTCACATTTATTACCACAGTATCAATATCGTCCATCAACCCGTCAATAACCCAAAATTTTTGCTCTTCCGTAATAGTAAGTTTACAATAGTTTTTCCAGTTTTCCACTGTTACTACACCAAATGCATTTCTTATTAATTTTTCCATAGCGGCGGTCTTAAACTGTGTTGTGTGAGGCAATGTGTCTTTTGACTTGACTCCATACCATTTCAATTGAAATGGATTTAATTCAAATTGGTAGTCTTGAAATGACAACATTTTTTTTTGCACATCTCGTAGATTTTATACTTTATTTATTTTTTTTGTATGTGCTTACGATTTCCATGAGCTCTGATTTTAAATAATCTTCTTCAAAAAAGATATCTTTCATCAGCAACTATGTCTTAATTTGACCTTTATTAAAGGCTTGTGTCAGAATAACTTCTTCTCTCCTCGAATGGTACGAAGCGTTGGCCATCACCACAACAGTTTTCTATGATTAGGAAGCAACTTTTCCTTACACCATTGTTCAAATATAGGACCATCTATTTCATCATGATGAGTTTTTTTAGCAAAAAACCAAAAAGCAGCACCTTCTACAAAGCCCAATTCGCTACCCGCATGTACTATAACAGATGGGGGGCCTCGTTGTGTCGGCTGTTTTAGGCCTGTTGACAACCCCTTAACAAACGCATCCCTGGTTGAAGTTACTTCCATTCTTTGGAAACCCTATGTCCAACATTCACCCAAGTTTCGTCCAAATAAACGACAGTTCTGCCCGAAAAAAAAAAATTATTAAAATGATACATATTCCCTGTTTACAGTGATGTGGAAGTATATATTACGTCAGAATTAATACCGCAAAAGCTTCAATTTGTTGCAACAACAAATTATGTGTTTAAATTTTATTTCATCATAAGAAATAATTTAAAATATTTCAATATTAAAGTAAGTGTTTTCTATTTACCATCCTTCGACCACTTGATTAACTAATTTGTTAACATTATGTTTACAGTGAAGGTGAGAAACCTGAAATATTTTGGTTATATAACAAATATCACCTCCAGTTACTTGTCCTTCAAGAACAAGTGAATGAAAGAAGAGGTCTACGGAAAAGAAGAAACTCATGCATACAAAATCGATGTAAGTGGTATTACTTGACATCTGTAGGACTTTTTAGACTAGTCGCTAATAAAATATGGTTCGTAATATTGACGATCAATATCCTCAATAGGTAGGGCGATAGAAAAAGAAAGAATGAAAGAAGAAGTGCTCCATCCTGGGCTTTTAAACACCCCAAGCTGTAAAATTATTGATGATATTCCCTGCGTAATTATAAATTGTATATTGGAATATTTATTTTCGAATCATCAAATTTTCAATAAATTACAGAAAAGTAACTAAAAATACAAATTTTGTTTTTAATCCAAATTATAATAAAATATCACTTTTATTTTATTTCAGGGAGAGTACACATTTGGCTTGGTAGAACTTCTAACTGCCAAATTTTTCTTAAACTGCATGCAATAATTCGCGAGATGGGTAAAAAAAAAAAACGGGTCACGACTAGAAGAAGGCTCTGAGAATAACCGTAGTCAATACTTTGTTATATTAAAGTTGCCATTTTTAATCTTTCCCATTTCTACTTTTTATAGTTCATTATCAAAAATTATGACAGAAAACAATGGAAATTGGGGGCGGAGAAGCGGCGACAGCTAGTAATCAATTCAATTATAAATATCAAAAATTATAAAATTTATGTTTAAATCAATTTCACATTTAGTTATTAGTTCCCTAAATATTAGCACAAAAAAATCCACTAAAATCGATGAATCAAACTCTTTTATATTTCTGTCTGCACACCCACACAATCGAATGTAGAAAGGGTTGTTTGTGTCATGCAATATACTTCGTCTGATACAATCAAATTACTTAATAGTTGTAGGAAATGTTAACGGAGGAGTTCCCCGTTAGTCATCGCACTCTATATATTCCACCACACACACCTTTTAGGAGGTCGTCGAACAGGTGTGTGCTGCACGCAAGTGCCTCCAATTTCTAATATATATTTAACAAAAGTTTTTAAATCGATATTGTTTTTAAAGATGATATGTTTCTATTCTGCTTAATAAAGCGAGACTAAAATACAGCTTATGCTACGGAACGATAATCCAATAAAGAATTTTAGACAGGCTTCTATTATTAGTTCATTTGAGCGACAAACTACCTTACACATCTCAAGAATATTTTAAGTCGCTCTCGCGGCTTTAAATATTCGCACTTTGTATTATTGACGATGTTTTTTTTGTATTTTGGTTTCTATTGTTGTGTCCTTACAAGTAGCTCCTACTATAAGTTCAGATTTTAACAGTGAGACTTTATTGCTCTACGCGTAATATGGAATAGTCTTCGTATATTATCAATAAGGATCCAAAGTTTGCACTAATAATTAGTTAGTCAAAATTCTCTCAATTTTGTCCAATTAAAAAATATATTTTACTATCATCTTTTTCCGGCGAGACAGGTACCGTTAAATTTTGTAGTGGTATAAATTATGAACGTGGTTTAAAGACAAATTTAATGTGAAATATTTTATAGGCTTATTATTTATGTTTTTAATTTACAAAATAAGACACAAACTCACATATGTAGGAAAATTCTGTTTAAAAACTTTTAACATCTAGTGGTAACCAATAAAATACCTGGTGACAGAAAATTGGCAACACAACACTAATAAAAATGAGACCATATTTCAATTTAAATTATTGTCTTCCTGTAATCTCTGTAATAAACATACCAACTGAATGACTGCAGATCAACTTTATAGTTTTCTATAAAAAAACTAATTTCACCTAAAAATATTGTAATTGAGACGTGCGCGAAGACAACATCTAGACTTCAAAAGTTACTTTTTGTTGCTTTTAAATAATAATAAATTACTAGTACACATGAAAACAAGGCAAAAAAGCCTTAAAGACATCCTCTGATAGATTAGTTTGACAGAAAAACAATAGAATCGGCGGACACAATGACAATGATACAAAAAATAAAATGATGAGATAGATAGTGTTAACACAAATAGAAACAGAAACAAAGTTGGCTAATTTGTTTGTTTGTTTGCTAACTTGATTTATATTCAGCCAAGTTAACTTGGCTGCACCGTAGATTAAAGTGCCCTAATATCGGATACTTTTTTTTAACCCTAATATTAGTTTTAATACTTCAATTAATTTATGAAAATTTTAAAGCACAACAAGTAATAGACTATAGAGAATTATTTATTGAACGAAAATAAATCATTTCTACGTAGTAAAAAATAAAATTTAAATTTTTATAAACACGGTAAATTTAGATCGACAAAAAAAATGTTCCAATACCGGATATTACGATAACGGGATAAAATTAGCCGTCGAGGCAGAAATCACAAATATATTTGTTATCATCTAAAATGAATTCTTCATCTTCTTCAGATGAACTAAAAGCTTCCTCTTTTTTAGCACTTTTCTTTTTAACCTTGGTTGTCATTGTCTTCTTAGCAATAGATTACCCTTTATTTTTATTTGTTTTCTTAAAAGGCTCACATTGGTCTATTTTTAATTTCGGAATTACCTTTGAAATACTTTTTATTTCTCTTCTGTTTTGACAAACTACTTTCTAAGGCATCTTTGTATGGTGTACCGTTAATCAAGACAGCACATCCTTTTCTGGACTTTCTTCCTTTAATACTAGATTTGTAAAATGAAGTGTTGGGTAAAGGGTTAATATCTTGTGGCTGCACTGTTGAATCTCTATTATTAGAAATGTTCTTACATGATAAATCTTCCACACATTTGGTCGCATCAATACTTCTTTGAGGAGTTACATGCTTCGGAGGAATTACTTAGTTTTCTTGTTCAGCCTCTGGTAGATTTGGAACTGGAACTCTTCCGCTTGATGGTGAATGGCAAAGTCGTGTTCTCGAAAAATGTGTTTATTAAATGGGCAGATACCGCTTTTTCGAAAATCATTTATAGCGATTTTAGCTGTAGCACATCTTACATAAGCTCTTCTAAGCAATTCGCAAACTTGATAGCAGGCGACTTACTCTTCCAGGGTTGTTCCTTAGCCAATTTACAATTTCCTGCGAGTAGTAGGTTTTAAGAGGCTCCATGAAAGCAAGGTCCAACGGCTGCATTTTGTGAGTAGAATCCGGCGGCAGACTAAGAATAACCACATCGTTTTGGCGCGCCAAATTTATCGAGTCAATGTTTAGCTGGGTTTAGCTCGATGCTAAACTGGGCATAGGTTTCTTGTTAATTAGATTACAGGTGTCTTTAAAACAGAACTATTCGATAATAGGCAACTATCCGATATTATGGCACTTTAGTCTCCTGATGACAACCACATAGTCAAAAATACGCATTTACAGTTGTCTTTCATCGATATACTTATTTTGATTTTTGTTTTTCTAGCGAGACATGACATTAAATTTTATAGGTATGGCAATAATTTTATTAATCAAAAGACTGATATTTTTTGTACACACTTATGACAAGTCGAAAGAAAATGCAAAAAAGTATTTTTGAAGTGTGTATATTTTAGGCAATTCCTAGCTGAGCGCTTTCGGCTTTACAAAGCCATCATCAGAGCTATGGTCAATTTTTTAAATACCACTACAAAGGAGAGATCTCATTTCCTTATATTTCAAAATTATGATTTTTTTAAGTTGTTGAAATTTGTTAAAACATATAAAAAACATATAAAAAGCCGACACTGGACTTCACAAACACGTTAAAAAATTGAAAAAATTTTTGTCATGGTACGGGTGTAAGATCCCGACCATTGATTGATGTGAGGATGTAGACAGAATAGACTCTATTCTGTCTACATCCTCACATCAATCAATGGTCGGATTCTTACACCCGTACCATGACAAAAATTTTTTCAATTTTTTAACGTGTTTGTGAAGTCCAGTGTCGGCTTTTTATATGTTTTTTATATGTTTTAACAAATTTCAACAACCAAAAAAAATCATAATTTTGAAATATAAGGAAATGAGATCTCTCCTTTGTAGTGGTATTTAAAAAATTGACCATAGCTCTGATGATGGCTTTGTAAAGCCGAAAGCGGTCAGCTAGGAATTGCCTAAAAGATACACACTTCAAAAATACTTTTTTGCATTTTCTTTCGACTAATAATTTTATTTTTACATAAAGCCTGTACCTTAATCTACTTTTCTACATAATTTCCGTGAATATTGAGGCACTTGTCATAACGTGGCACCAGTTTTTGAATACCCTCCTGATAAAATTCTGCCGCCTGACTTGTTAACCACTGCATCACAAATGTTTTGACATCGTTATCGTCTTGAAGACGCTGACCGCCCAGGTGTTTTTTCAAGTGCAGGAACAAATGGTAGACGCTGGGCGCCAGATCAGGGCTGTATGGATGATATCTAGAGTTTCCCATTTAAATGATTGGATGAGATCTTTGGTCTGATTAGCCACATGTGGACGAGCATTGCCATGCAGCTTACTCAACTTGCCACGTCTTTTGTTCTGGATTGCACGACGCAGATTTTTCAATGTCTCACAATAAGACGCTGCATTGATTGTCTCATTACAAGGCAGAAACTCCACTAGCAATACTCCTTTTCTGTCCCAAAAAACTGTGCACATGATTTTCCGGGCAGAAATTGTTTGCTTAAACTTCACTCTTTTGTTTGATGATAAATGTCGCCATTCCATGGATTGTTGTCTCGATTCTAGTGTGACGTAGGCCATCCACGTTTCGTCACCAGTAACAATTTGGTCTAAAAAATCTTCACCTTCACTATGGTACCGCTCAAGGAAAGTCAATGCACTGCCTAAACGTTGGGTTTTGTGCAAATCCGTCAACATTTTTTGAACCCAACGTGAACACAATTTCCGGTAATTCAAGTTCTCGGTAACAATGCGATACAGACACTACGAGAATACTGAGGAAAGCAGTCAGACAATGATGAAATTGTAAAGCGTCTCACCTTTTCGTCCACTTTCTGCACCAAATTTTTATTAACGACCGAAGGACGCCCACTCCGTTTGTGCGGCCATCTTTAAATGCTCTCACCCATTTCCTTACTATTCCATCACTCATTATGTTTTGTCCGTAAACTTCAACGATCTCACGATGAATATCGATCGGCTTTACGCCTTTAGCACTAAGAAATCGTATAACAGCCCGTACTTCACAATCAGCGTGACTCACGATTGTTGGAGACACTGGAGTAAATGTATATATATATATATATATATATATATATATATATATATATATATATATATATATATATATATATATATATATAGTTTGAGTTTAGTTCTTGAACCTTAATATATATTTTTTAGTGGATTCTCTTGGGCTTAGGTTCATAAAAAAAATTTAGTTTGATACTAAGACATTTTTATATATATTTTTTCCGACGTTTCGGCAGGAAATCCATGCCTTTTTCAAGAATATATATTGACTAAAAAAAACATTCTATGACAGACATAATATGGTTTAAAAAATAAACTTTTGACTTACCAAGCATGTAAAGATTTGGTGTTAACAATTAGACGTCACAATTAAAATAATTTTAAAACATAGGACATACCCACTAAGTCACTAAAAGTAAAATGTATTTTAAATCTAATGTGTTGTTTATTGATGTTAGCTTATCGTTTAAACAATCAGTTATTTTAACATCATAGGCGTTCTGAGATTGACTTATGTATATTTAAATTAAGTTAAAATATATTTTGTTCAAATTTTTGACATCTTTTTTATCATTTATTGCGTTATTATTTTTTTTTATTTGTATAGACTCTAGAAGCTCTCTCTTCTTCCTGTTGGCTTCACTTTTTAGGATCTTGGTTTGCTCAAAATCAAATTTATGTTTTTTTTCGTTTTCATGTTTTGTGAGGGCGGTTGAGTTTTTTTTGTCATATTTGTGGGAACGTATTCTTGAATTAAGTAGTTGACTGGTTTGTCCAATATAAACTCCATCACAATTCGAGCAGGGAATTTCATATACAACATGTGATCTTTTTAATAGAGGGGTTTTTGTTTTCAATCTTGTAAAATTCCTTTTCAAAAGATTGTGACCTTTATGAGCAACCGTAATATTATGTTTAGACAGAAGATTTGCTATTTGTTCTGATAACCCTTTTATATAGGGGAGAGACATATAGTTTTTCTTTACCGTGTTGGTTTTATTATTATTATTGTTATTGTAAAATTTATGCAGTCGCGATTTGAAAGTGTTGTCGATAAGGTGGTGTGGGTATGAATTAAGTGTAAGTGCTGTTTTTGCTTTTTTAATGGCCTGAGGTCTATTGATAGGATCGGATAATCTAATAGCTCTATCAGCGAGTCCGATAACTACTGATTTCTTTTGAGACAGGGGATGATGAGAGTTGAAATTTAGATATCTCGACGACCAGGTTTTTTTGGTGTACCATGAAGTAGTTATAGTGCTGTTTTCCCTATGCAAGGTCAGGTCCAGAAAATTAATTTGATTATTTTCAATTTCTAATGTGAATTTTAGTTTTTGGTGAAAGTTATTGAATTCATTTAGTAAAATATTACATAAAAAACATAAAATTTTCTAATAAACATTAGAAATTGAAAAAAATAATCAAATTAATTTTCTGGACCTGACCTTGCATAGGGAAAACAGCACTATAACTACTTCATGGTACACCAAAAAAACCTGGTCGTCGAGATATCTAAATTTCAACTCTCATCATCCCCTGTCTCAAAAGAAATCAGTAGTTATCGGACTCGCTGATAGAGCTATTAGATTATCCGATCCTATCAATAGGCCTCAGGCCATTAAAAAAGCAAAAACAGCACTTACACTTAATTCATACCCACACCACCTTATCGACAACACTTTCAAATCGCGACTGCATAAATTTTACAATAACAATAATAATAATAAAACCAACACGGTAAAGAAAAACTATATGTCTCTCCCCTATATAAAAGGGTTATCAGAACAAATAGCAAATCTTCTGTCTAAACATAATATTACGGTTGCTCATAAAGGTCACAATCTTTTGAAAAGGAATTTTACAAGATTGAAAACAAAAACCCCTCTATTAAAAAGATCACATGTTGTATATGAAATTCCCTGCTCGAATTGTGATGGAGTTTATATTGGACAAACCAGTCAACTACTTAATTCAAGAATACGTTCCCACAAATATGACAAAAAAAACTCAACCGCCCTCACAAAACATGAAAACGAAAAAAAACATAAATTTGATTTTGAGCAAACCAAGATCCTAAAAAGTGAAGCCAACAGGAAGAAGAGAGAGCTTCTAGAGTCTATACAAATAAAAAAAAATAATAACGCAATAAATGATAAAAAAGATGTCAAAAATTTGAACAAAATATATTTTAACTTAATTTAAATATACATAAGTCAATCTCAGAACGCCTATGATGTTAAAATAACTGATTGTTTAAACGATAAGCTAACATCAATAAACAACACATTAGATTTAAAATACATTTTACTTTTAGTGACTTAGTGGGTATGTCCTATGTTTTAAAATTATTTTAATTGTGACGTCTAATTGTTAACACCAAATCTTTACATGCTTGGTAAGTCAAAAGTTTATTTTTTAAACCATATTATGTCTGTCATAGAATGTTTTTTTTTAGTCAATATATATTCTTGAAAAAGGCATGGATTTCCTGCCGAAACGTCGGAAAAAATATATATAAAAATGTCTTAGTATCAAACTAAATTTTTTTTTATGAACCTAAGCCCAAGAGAATCCACTAAAATATATATATATATATATATATATATATATATATATCAGGTATGCGGTCTGTTATTAAAAAAAAACTCTTTTTTCTTTTATTACTCTATATTTCGCTGATTATTTGTCAGCTTCATCAGGAGACAAAGATTTAGAGTAAAAAATATTTAAAAATGTTGTACATAATATATTATAGTACTTTTTTGAATATATTATGTACAACATTTTTAAATATTTTTAACTCTAAATCTTTGACTCCTAATGAAGCTGACAAAAAATCAGCGAAATATAGAGTAATAAAAGAAAAAAAAGAGTTTTTTTTTTAATAACAGACCGCATACCCGATACTCCAATACAATAAATATATATATATATATATATATATATATATATATATATATATATATATATATATATATATATGCTTTTCAGATAAAAAATATTCACCTTAAATAACTTTTAAACTTCTATTTTTTAGGGAAAGCGCAAAAACACGTCAATTAATATTTGAAGGGAAAGACATTACGTCATATTCAAGCTTGCTTATTTTTAAATTACTTCGACCTTTTTTTATTTGATATTTGGATTCTCCTCTTTGTACTGATTTCTGAAATGTATAACAAATGATGCTTAAAGTGATTATTTTATGACAAAAAGAAACACAAAAGCAAGAAAACTGGATTGAAATAAAAAATTTTTATAGGTACTTAAGCAAACTTCCTAGTTGACAAAAGTCGTAGGGTTATTCAGTGCCATCTAATTTAAATAACAGAAAATAGAAACCACTACGTAAAGCCAGTTAAAATATTTGAAAATGGCCTGTCGTTTCAGGAGTATGAAGCACGAGTATTATCACCATATGAAACGATATGAAACCATAGGTTTTCAAATTTGTATTGATTCCTTACGTCTCTATTTCGTCAGAAATCAAGATGTGATATGCTCATCTACTCCATCTGCACAGTTGAACGAACCTCTGCCATGTCCTAAACGTTAGAAACTCCAAACTACTTACACTATGGGGGTAAAGAGTTCCGTCCTTAGTTAAGGATACTGGATTAAAACGACCTAACTTTTAATCTTTTTCATTTTAACGTAGTTTAATATTATCCAATAAAACTTTCTGTATATAAAGCAATTTGATTAACCAATTACAACACAAATGGAAGCAACTACTGGACTCAATCGAGCGGGACCACAATTTACCGTAACAATAATAAACTACTTGGTTATTATTTGCACAGTTAATTTAAAATAAATAAGTAAACGGGAATAAAAATACTATTTCATCCTCGTTTCATAATTTTCTACGTAAAAACTGAAAATATTTTCTAATAAAAATACCAAAGGTCAACTCAATTGGTAAATATAAAGCTATAATACAAGATTTCCTTTGGCCTCTTTCCTTTTAGCAGCAGACGGGAAAATATCGCTTTTAGGTCCACAAAAGACTTTATACGAACAAGAGCTTCAATACAAGCGGTGTACAATTTTGATGTGGTCTGAAACTAATATTGAAAATTTCTATATTTTCTTTGAAGTGGGTCAAATTAAGTTAAACTTTGATATACAATATTTCACTGCTATTTTAAAAGGCTTTTGCATTTTCCGCACCATATTTTAATGAAAGTATAGTATCAAATAAATGAGATTAAAAAAATAAATAAAAAAAGTACACGATAAAGAAACTTTTTAACATTAAAGACAAACTAAATTAAATATCTATTTATGAATAATGGTCTTTTAGATCTTGTATTTACTTGTTTTATTGGATGTTTGCAAGTTTTACATTTAAGTAATTAGAAGATGTAGCCGTCACAATCGGAGTATTGCGTTTTAATTTCAAATTGTCTCAAATAAAAATAATCAAGAAATCGAACTAATTTTTGTTCATTTGACTAGTTTAATGTTAAGTAAAGTCTTGTGACCTTATGAATACTTATGAATATTACCTATAATATTCATAAGTTTCTCGTTTATCTTTTTACTAACCGTGGTATGCTGTAAAGTTCTTTGAAAACCAAATTTTAACACTAAAAATACAATATATTAAACCGTTCCCTACACAAATCCGTGGTATATGCATTACTTTCCACTAAACTTAACTTCTTTTTGCCACTCGAACGAAGCCAGTCTGATCCCAATACTCTCAATAAACTTTCAGATTTTCAGATTGTGTTTTTGGTTTTCCAGTATTTAACAATTTAACCAGTTCGCGAAGTACGTGATCAAAAACACATAAACTCGTAATGTTTGAAGCCAAATTATTAATTTAAAAGGCTGGTATAGTAAGAGTCGGTTTTATTTAGTTCCTATCACCAAATCCATTAAAATTATGCATAAATTTAGTGGAGAATAATTATTTAGATTACGCAAGTTCAGATACTAAAGAGATAATACCATCTACCAAATAGGAAAAAAAAAGAAATACTATTTTGTAACATTATAAACGTCGCATGTTTGTTCTTCTTCTCATAGTGCCGGGCACCTATAGTGCGTTGGCGAACTGTCTTTTGCGGCATGTAAAGGATCGCCAGTCTTATTCATGCCTGTCCAGTTTTTTATGATCCGTAGCCATGACATTTGTTTGCGACCTACTCCTCTCTTGCCTTCAATCATTCCCTGGATGAGTAGTTGAGGGATTGCCTATTTTTTTCCTCTCAGAATATGGCCGAGGTATCCAATTTTTTGTACCTTGATCAATTGAGCAGTTCTCTCTCAGAATCTTTAATATAATTTAACTACTTCATTTAATAATAATTATATTTATTTAATCATTGTTAATTTGCTATTTTGTATGTAATATTGTAATGATTTGCAATCTTCATATGCCAAAGAAATATTTTAAAACGTATGCAGTCGCTAACTCAAAGTTTACTATTTTAGTTTTTTTGGCCTGATTTGTATCTTTCTTGTTGCCCCCCCCCCTAAAACAACATGGTCGACTATAGTGACGTAAGTATACTACGACAGATGGCCGCTGCTATTAAAACACACATAACTAAATTTGATCGAAGTCCAACGACGGATGCAAAAGAAGATGAAGTAGAAACATTCTACCAACAAATTGAAGATCACTGAAAATGACAAAGAACAGGGAAATCACGGTAGATATGGGTAATTTCAATGCAAAAGTCGGCAAGGGAAGAGCTGGAACAATAATGGGAGATCCAGGACTAGGGGACCGTAACGATAGAGGAGATCGTCTAATACAATTCTGCCAAGAACAAATACTAATAATCACAAACACGTTCTTTAAGTGATAAAAAACCAAATCGATTATATAATTATTAGAGATAGATATCGTAACGCATCAAATCAGTTAAAACATATCCAGGAGCAGATGTCACATTAAACCATAATTTACTAATCGCTAATGTCACGCTTAAGCTTAAACGTATTAGAAAACCCCAAAGAACTCCAAAATTAGATGTTAGAAAACTGAAAAAAGCTGATATAAAAAACAAAATCAAACAGAAAATATTGATAAATTAGATACTAACACCTACGAGATAAACCAACAATGGGAAGCATTAAAAAACTGCCTCCTCGTTCCATGCAAAGAAATATTAAAAGAACTGATAAGAAAGAGAGACAACTGGATGACCGACAAAATACTTAGCAGGATGGACCAAAGAAGTCAAGCAAAGACAGTCATAATTACAATATCATTAACAATGAAATCAAAAAAATGATAAGAGGCAAAACAGACTTACTATGAGGAAAAATGTAAAGATCTTCAGAAGAAATACGACCTATTCAACCTACATAAAAAGATAAAAGAAATAGCAGGGCTGCAAAAAGAAACCACAACACAACTCTTTTAGATAAAAATGGAAATATGATAACGACTGACGAAAAGCTAAAACGATGGAAAGAATATATGGAAGAGCTCTTCGACGACGAAAGAGGAAACATACAAGACATATCTTTTGAGTACAGAGAAACAGAAAAAGCCCGGTGCTAGATCAACTGCCTATTTATATCCTTAAAATAATGAAAAATGAGTACATGCATGTCCTCTTAAAGCTCATTAATGAAATTTATCAGTCGGGTGACATACCCAATAAATGATTGACCTCAAAATTTAATTGTCTTCCAAAAAAGACAAATGCTAGAGAATGCACCGACTACCGCACCATAAGCCTGAATGATGTCTCACACACTTAAGATGTTTTTAAAGATCTGTCATAAACGCATTTACCAAATACTTGATATGGATATTGAAGAAACCCAATTTGGAATCCGTAGAGGCGTAAGTACCCCTGAAGCTCTTTTTGCATTCAACGTACTAATCCAGAGATGCTTGGATGTGAACCAAGATATGTACGTCTGTTCCATAGATGATGATAAGACCTTCGATAAAGTCCGCCACAAAGAGCTAATGGACGTCCTCAAAGCAAAAAATTACCATAGAATGACCTTCGAATTATAACAAATCTATATTATAAACAGCAGGTATACATTTTCATTAATGACACACATCAGAAGAGTTCAAAATTAAAACAGGAGTGCGACAGAGGTGTGTATTGTCACTACTATTCAATGTATACTCTGAAGAAATTATGAAAAGAGCTCTTTAGAGAGAAACAGCGAGAATAAAGATCAATGGAACTCCAATTAACAACATTAGATATGCGGACGATACTATCATAATAGCAGACAACCTCCAAGACCTCCAAAAGCTAATGAACAAGATAAGAGTATGCAGAAGATGGATTATCAAGAATTGAATTATGGATTGAAATTAATAAACGAATTTCTACAAATGTCAAGAAAAATTTAAATTTTCAGACATCAGACTCCCTATATTTAAAAGGAGATATCGAAACAAATGTATTTATATACTTCACAGCAAAAAATCTAATAATGGGAATCCGAATTAGCGAGAAAATACTAAACTGTTACCGAAACCAAATGACAATGTTTTGTAACAAAGAAGAGAATTCATGTACAACTAAAAAAATCGTATTAACAACCACATCTAATAGTTTTTCAAGAATAATGCAGATCCAAAAAGGAAATACGCTATTCTGTGTGAGAATGGCGAACTCTTCCAATCCCTTTGCAATATTCCAGACACTTTAAAAAATTACAGATTATCAAAGATACCCTATATTTAAGAAAAAGACCTACCCAGATATGTTATGAAATTATAGACATCGACGGCTACTACAAGAATCACATCCGTGTTACACTTTCCTATCCCTCATTCCAAGTCGTTCACGTATTTTGAATTGTACTCACTGTCAACTAATAATTACACAATAATCATGGCACGTGTTCCATACCTTCAAATTCTTCATTAATAAACGATGCTGAGAGTTACATTTAAAAGGTATCTGATGCACACTACAAGGTACCTAAGATACCAAAGACACCTGTTCTTCCAAAGGCTACAAAGGTAACTACCATTGAACCATCGCAATCCTGCTAATGTTTGGTCTCCTCAAATTACGAATATTCAAAAAAGAAAAAGAGGAGCACAACCCCACCACAGCAGAAGTTACCATTGTCCAAAGTCAAGAGTTCCCAGAAGCAGTACACAGTTTTATGAAGTCCTCACAAAACTTCCTCAGGAGATTGAGAAATTACGGTAAATAACCCCGTACGTCAGCTAAATTGCAGTCCAACAACCCAGTCGATCGGCAGTTTCAACACAACTCACAGATAAGTCAGTCATCAATTAATTTTATATAAATATACGTAAAGTTCTTTTTATTAAAAAGGTCATTTGTAACTAACTTAATAAAAGTGCTGTTACTTTCTTAGTTGTGCTTTTAAAAGAAACTTTTTAGTTAATCCTTTAAAAGTACCTTCAGAAGTAGAATCATAGAGGGAATGAAGACTTATAAATGAGCTGGACGAGAGAAAGGAACCTGCGGAGAACGTATGAACTGACTGATTGACATAAAGATTAAAAATCGGAAGAAGTCGGAAATCGTTTGAAGTTGACATATAAATATTATCAGTTTACATGAAAAATATCATAAATATGTATACTAATTATTAAGTTTAAAAAGAAACTAGCTACACAGTACTATATAAAAACAAATCATGAATCCACAGTAATTGAAAAAATTTGAAGTCATTGTATGATTCATCTTTTTAATGAAGTAATCATGCATTTACATTTGCTGCAACGAAACCCCGTAGGAGCATTCATTGTACACAGACCCATAATCAAAACATTTAATCACTCTCACTTATCTTTAATTATCCTCATAATATATCCCAATTAAAGGCCACTGGGCTCCCTGTGTGGGTAGCTTCGAATAATACAAATAAAACAAAGAGATAACGTCCACGGAGGATATATGTACGATAAATATTCATAAAGAGGAGGTGACCGTGCGTCACGTGTATGGTTCGAACACAAGGCCCTTTGTAAATAGTCACTTGTGAAATTAATTTACTGAGTGAGATGTTCGATGTTAATTGGGCAAGAATTCCATCATGCATTTAATTTTGAAATCAACACGAGTTATTAAAAATAAATTGGAACGGTATTTAGGATATGTAAAAGCTCGAATTTCTATGGAGTATTGATGAATTGATGATAAAAAAAAAACAGATCTTATCTTAGATCCGCTGAAGCTTAATTTCAGCATTCTTATTACATTATTTATGATTTGCTTTTTTGTTGTTTTATATATGATTTGATTTGTAAAGTTTAGAGTAGTTATTGTACGTACATACATTAAGTGTTTTCAAAGCGCCACATAAGTACCTATGTAAATTGCAAACGTACGCGCTTAAAAAATTTGTTCCTCTTTTTTGAAACATTATTTTAGAAACTAACCAAAAATCTCATACTAGGTTCACCATTTTTATTACAATATATTTTATCGACTTCCTATAAATGCTGTTTTATTCTTCCATCATTCAATTATCATTTAATTTAGTTCTTTTATTTATAGATCTCACCTATTTATTCAATATTCTATGTTTGTCTTCATACACATCTTTATTCCCAGCATCCCTTGGATTTTATTATTTTCTGTGCTTCTTTTTAACATAAACCATCGTTTTATCTGTCAATTGCGTCAATTGTTTGTGAACTATTGTCAAAAATGTTGTTGTAACGAGTGTGCAATAAGCTGATATGGCGGAAGTAGGAAGATACTGATCTGGCCATTCGAAGACGTGGTTCATCGCAAGACAGGACTACGAGAGTTAGAGATAATAGTTTTCTCGTTATGATCATGTTTCTCTTTAAAATCTGCAAGTAGTCAGAAGTATAAATATAGATAAGTGGACAGTTAGGAGGCGACGTCATGCTGTTGGATTATCTTCTTGAACTAGAGGTACTAGGGCGCTGCTTTCCGGTGAGCTCGGAAAGTCAAATTGAATTTTGCACAACTGCAATAGGCATGGACAATAGCAGATTAAAATCATGGTGGAGGAGCGGTTCAAAAAACATTCCGAAATATTAGCTGATGTATACATACAACTGCCAAAAAACCAAATGTAAAAGAATGAGACCACTAAGACCACCTAACAATAATGAGTCCTATGGTCAAAGTATTTTTAAAAATTATACACAATAAATTTAAGCACGACATTAACGACACACATTTTGAATTTAAAAATGCAATAGGAACGAAGGAAGTCCTGTTCGCCGAAAATGTACTTGTGGAAAGGTGGATGGATATTAATCAACCAATGTACGTGTGTTTTTTGGATTACAACAAATCCTTAAAATTCCGCCTGCAGTTTTGTTGGGTGGATCGAGTAGATCGACTGAACTGTTAAAGCCCGGATGCTGGAAGAGGGGATCTACAGCCAGGTTAGCACCCTACTGATATACTTTACAGCTCTAGGACAAACATGATTATAGCTCGGAACAGGGATGATTTCATTACGACGACCAACGCGAGAAAAAATAAAAATAAAAATGAAACAAAATTAAAGGAAAGCGAGAAATATAGTTCGAATCGGTACTTGAAACGCGTATCTAAAGTATCTAAACACAAAAGAGCAGGAAATTACAAATAAAGATTGTAGAAAAAAATATAGATATATGTGTAATACAAGAGACAAAGATAAAAGGAAAGTGTCAAATAAGGCTGGATCACTTTCTGGATTTACAGTCTTCTTCTTCTTCAAGTGCCGTCTCCATCAATGGAGGTTAGCGGTTATGGTGGCAAACGTTTGTCTATCTTCAGCTGTTCTTAAGAGTTCCTCAAATCCAAGTCCTGTCCAGTTTCTGATATTACGTAACCAGGACAATTTTTTTCTTCCAATTCCTCGCTTTCCTTCTATTTTGCCTTTTATTATCAACTGAGGGATGTAGTATTTCTCGTTGCGCAACAAATGCCCTAAATAACTGGTTTTTCTTCTTTTGACTGTTCTCAATAGTTCTTTTTCTAAATTGAGTCTAGCTAGTACTTCTTCATTTGTTTTTCGTGCTGTCCAAGGAATTTTTAAAATTCTACGGTACACCCACATTTCAAATGCCTCGATTCTATTCAGGCTCTTTATTTTTAAAGTCCATGTTTCGACTCCGTAGAGAAGAACAGACCAGATAAAACATTTTACAAGTTTTAATCTCAATTTAATATTTATATGTGTATCGCAGAATAGAACGCGCATCTTAAAGAAACTATCCCTAGCTTGAGCAATTCTCGCTTTAATTTCTTGTTCTGGGTCCAGCTTGCAATTAATCCAACAGCCAAGGTATTTGTAGTGGTTTACCTGTTCTAAAATATTCCCATTTATTTTTATAGGTAAGGGGATATTCTGTTTTCTTTGGATCACCATTACTTTTGTTTTTTTTTCGTTGATCTTCATTCCAAACTCTCGACAAGCATCCTTAAGGTGGTCTATAACCCTCTGTAAGTTTGTGTCTGTATCAGCCAGTAGGACAGTGTCATCTGCATATCTTATGCTAGATATTGGTTCTCCATTAATTTTTATTCCTGTGGAAAGGTTTTCCAAGGCCTGCTTGAATAGTAGTTCCGAGTAAAGATTGAACAGCATAGGGGATAGTATGCATCCTTGCCTTACTCCTTTATTTATACTAATATTTCTAGATGTATGATCGTCGATCCTAATCTTGGCACTCTGCCTCCAATATAAGTTCTTAATTAATCGGAGATCTTTGCTATCCAAGTTGATGCTCTGCAAGGAATTTAACATTTTATTATGGTTTACGCGATCAAATGCCTTTTCAAAGTCTACAAAACATAGAAAGACATCCTTTTGTTGGTCGTAACACTTCTGCAGCAGTACTTGTAATGAAAACAAGGCCTCTCTGGTCCCCATTCCGGCTCTGAATCCAAATTGATCGTATCCAACTTCTTTTTCACACCTTTTGTATACCCTATTGTGAAGTATTTTTAATAGAATTTTAAGCATTTGGCTCATAAGACTTATTAATCTAAAATCTGCGCATCGCCTGGAGTTAGCTTGTTTTGGAATGGGAATAAAAATAGATTCTAACCATTCCTCTGGTATTTCCCCAGTATCGTAGATTGTATTAAACAAAATTACTAACAAATCAATGTTATTACTTTCGATCAATTTAAGTATTTCAGGATAAACTTCATCAGGTCCAGGGCTTTTATTGGTCTTTAATTGTTTAATGGCATATTCCACTTCGAGTTTTAGAATTGGTGGGCTTTCAGTAACATTATTTATTGTAATGTCTATTCTTTCATCTCGGAACAGCTGTTGTATAAATTTTTCCCATTCTTCTATTTTATCTTTGGTGTTATGAATTAACTCTCCGTTGTTATTTACCAGTGGGCAATGTTGTTTTTTGCGGATGAATGAAAATTCTTTCACCTTCTTGTACATATTAAAGTAATCATGTCTATGTTCTAATTCTTCTATTTCTTTACATTTTTCTTCGAGCCATTTCTCTTTTGATTCTTTTATTTTCCTTCTTATTTCTGTATTTAATCGTTTGTAATCGCTTGTGTTCTTATTTTTGTATTTCCTCCTTTCGTCTATCCTCTTTAGAATAGCTGGTGTCATCCAGTCTTTTTTTGCCATCAATCGTGTATTTGGAATTTCTTCCCTTGCAGAATTGACGAGGATGGATTTTATTTGTTGCCAAGTTGTATTTATATTTTGGATATTTATTTGGGTTCGGTCTATTTCTGAGAGTTTTTCATTTAGTTTTACAGTGGTTTTATCTTTAATCTGTACATCTTTTAGTAGTTCCATATTAGGTTTGTTCTTCGGCTTTGCATTTTTTATTACTTTAATTCTTGTGCGAATATTTGCTACTACAGGGTTGTGGTCGGAATTTGCATCAGCACTAGGATATGTTTTTGTACTTGTAATGGAGTTACGAAATCGTTGGTTGATTAAAACATAATCTATCTAAAACATAATCATTAAAACATAAATCTTAAAACAAATCCTATTTGATTTCTTATTATTCTTTCTTTTGTGTGTAGCGGGGAAGTCCAGGTGTATAACCTACGTTGAGGTAACTTAAACCAAGTGTTTGTTGCTATCATATTGTGTTGCTGGCAAAACTCTAATAGTCTGTCTCCTCTTTCATTTCGTTCTCCTAGTCCGTATTCTCCTACGATATTTTGGAATTTCCCTCTTCCTATTTTAGCATTAAAATCTCGTAGGACGATGTTAATATCTTCTTTCTTTGTCAATTTCATGAGCTTTTGTAGATCTTCATACCATTCTTCTAGTATGTCATCTGGCTTATCTGTGGTTGATTTACAGTGGTATTTCAAAAGAAACCAGAGCCAAAGAAAGAGTCGCCTTGTTAGTAAACAGAAAATTTTTACATCAAGTGCAAGAATGTAAATATATGTCTGAAAGAATAGTTGGTGTCAAAGCCTAACTAGATGTCTAACTTTTGATTGTAATGCACATGAGAACAACATGGATACAACCACAAAAGAAAACTTCTATAAACACCTTTAATCAAGATTATTCAGATAATATATAATTATTATAGGTGATGGAACGAGCACCAGGAAGGCGAAGGATTTACTAGCTGAAAAATCTAAGTATGTGGTTCAATACAACAACTACAAATCTTTTCAGAGCAGCAGTTTGCAAAATACAGATTGCCATGATGATCGCCAATATGGCAGCCGAAACGAATAGGCACTACAAAAAAAGGGTGATTATAACGCCTGTGTTGGAAATAATAAAGCTGCAAGAATAAAACAACGGTATAATAAAAATATCAGAAATGAAAACGGAAACCTTCTGACGGACCTCTCTAGCATAAACAAAATACGTATTAATAATATATTTTTCACTCACAAAGAACAATAAAAATACACTTTTGAAACACTAGAGAACAACGATGTATATTCTGTCAAATAGAGAGAAACATTCCTTTCAAATCTTGGATGTAGAGCAATAACATCAGCAGAAATAGAAAGCAATCATAAATTGGTATGGTGCAAAATCCGAATGAAAGCACATACAGATTGAACGAAATAAATTCGGAACATAGGAATATAATGTATCTCAGCTCAATTCTGCTGTAGGTGGTTGGCCAACAAAAGATTGTTAAATAATTATATTATAAAAATCCAATACTTCAGCGGGCTGCTGGATTCTGAACTCATAAAAATTAAAAGCTATACATAAATCTACGATTTTATTATGCTGTCAAACCAGTTATAGTCCAGGAAATGAAGCATTTCATCTCGCAATTTTTTCGTGCTGAGTGGATTGACTTGAAATTTAACAGAAGGTAGGTAATAGCCTAAGGATCAAAATATATATCGAACCAAAGTGCGCCAAAGCCTAGGGGGTGGTTGCCACCCTATCTCCGGGGTGAAATTTTTTTTTACGTTTTAACTACAGGTTTCGATTAAAAAAGTGATTCTAAACAAAAAATGTGCTATACATTTTTTTTATAAAATGATATTTTTCGTTATTCGCGATTGAAAGTAACAACTTTTAGACGAAAAAATCCACGTTTTTAATCGATTTTTCGCGAATAACTCGAAAATGGTGCATTTTATCAAAAAAATTGTAGAGAACAAATTTGTAGCTTTTAAAAATACAAATACAATTCATTTTTTAAAATGTTTTTGCGATATAATGGGAACCGAAATACGGCCTATCAATGTTCAGCGGTTTTCTTCAAATGCCAAATTTGAAAGATTCAAAGTCAAATATTGGGAAAATGATCATGAGCATTTTTGGAAGAAAACTGACAAAACCTTTTTTAAAGAGCATAAATTGACCTATCATAAAAAAAGACTCTAGCTCAAAAATTGAGTGAGTTATGATGAAAATAAGGTCAATACCTCATTTTTTACGAAAAAAATCGATGAAAACAACCCCTAACCACCCCCATAATTAAAATCGATCTTCACCCTTCTGCAATTCCCTTTGTACATGTATTGTTAATACGTCCAAGAAGTTTGACCCATTTAAAATGCTTAGTTTTAGAAAAAGTAGAGCTTAAAGCGAGAAACGATTTACAATTTCATATTTTTTACCCTTCTTTTTTTAAATATGCCCGAAAATACTGAATATATGAAAAAAAAAAAATAAAAATTACCAAACTGTAGCTTTTTTAATGACTAAAATTATCCTTTATTTAGATTTGTTGTACAATGAATATTTGGCGAGATATAGCCGTTTAAAGCATCGATTTACGATCAAGCACCATCTTTTTCGAGCCCTTTAAACTCACCCAATTTAAAAACCAAGGGTTCCAAAAAGATTTAATTCACAGATCCTGGTAGCTCTTAAAAACCTCTACAAATCGTTTTGGAGAAACACTCTATCGTTAAAAATTAAAGAAAATACGTTAAAAAAACCAGTTAATTTTTTTCCGGAAAATTCCATTAGTATAGTACAGTACATTTCAGAACATAATAATCTACAAAACCGGTATATTAGCTAGTGGGGCGTTATACATTCGAAATTTTAAGCGTTCTTATTTTGAAATCCCATACAACAGAATAAAACATCTGCTCATATGTCTATGGCTTGGCAATGAAAATATCAGAGCAACAGATTGGGGATGGTATTCCAAAGATGGTTTGTTATTACCCGTACGCATGAACAAACAACCTGCACCCGATGAACTTTTGAAAATTATTTTTTTCCAATGCAAAAAAGGATGCGGCGTTTCATGTGGGTGCAGAAAAGTTGGTTTATACTGTAACTCTACTTGTTCTCTGTGCTCAGGTGAAGGGTGTAATAACAGTCTACCAATAACTGAAGAAGATGAGGATGACATAGATCACGATGAAGATGTAATTGATGACGAATAAAATTAATATTATAATTGTTTTACCTATAAATGTAAATATTTTCAACTATTTATGTAAATGTATAAGAATATACGGTGCCTTTTTATGTTGATACATTTTTTTGTATTTAATTCTACTTTTTTCAATTTATATCTTATAAATTAGTTTATAAAAACTGCAATGTTGTAAAGGGTGATTTTCAAAAGTTGAAACGTTGCAAAATTTTGGCAAAAAATTGTTTTCACCTATAGCACTCATAATAATTGATTTTTAAGGGTTGAAAATGTATGAATTTGTATTTTAAAGTATAAAAAAATCACTATTTAACTAATCCAAACCAAATTTCACTCATCTTAAGATTTGTAATATTATTTTACAATTTTTGAAAATTAGGGGTAGTTTTTAGCCCCAAGAACAATCAGGGTTCGTCAGCATGACATAAACTATAAAGCAGAGGGTGAGTTGAGCTTAATTCCAAATTTTTATGCAAATCGTTCCAAGGTGAAATCATTTTCTTCGCATTACTAATTTTTTTATATTAATCTCTAATAAGGGTCGCTTTTTAAGGGTTGAAATATGATGGAACTTTATTCAAAAGCACGAAACTATCATTATTTAATTAATTCAAACCAAATTTTACCCATATTCAGGTTTAATATGTTATTTTATAATTTTTGACAATTAGGGGTAGTTTTCACCCTTAAGAACAATCAGGGTTCGTCGACATGACATATACTATAAAGCAGCGGGTGAATTGAGCTTAAATCCAAACTTTTATCCAAATCGATCCAAGGCGAAATCATTTTTTTTAGAATTAGTAATTTTTTTACATTATTCTCTCACAAGGGTTGCTTTTTAAGGGTTGAAATATGATGGAACTCTATTCAAAAGTATAAAATAATCATTATTTAACTAATTCAAACCAAATCTTACCCATATTCAGGTTTAATATGTTATTTTACAATTTTTGACAACAATTAGGGGTAGTTTTCACCCCTAAAACTCTTCAGCGCACTTCGGTTCGATATAGATTTTGATCCTTGGGCTATCACCTACCTTCTGTTATAATTTCAACTGGATACATGCAGGACGAAAAAATTGCGAGGTTTTAACTTTTTTCGAGCTTCATTTCCTGAACTATTATCGCTTCCTTAGACAAACCCGTCTTACGCAAACAACATTGTTACGAGACAGATAGTTGAACGATATTTTATAAAATGTCTATACCCAGGTATGGATTTATTTTTGTCCAAGTTTTATATTGGTCCACTATTTCAAATGCAGTTCAAATAGACATCTATTAAATTGTATGTTCCGTTTTAATTTGGTTCAATCTGTATAGTATAATAACAAAAGATGAGAATACACAATAAAGATAAAAGTCGAAAGCTTACCAGATGACGACTCCACAATATACCTATTCCAAAAAAGAATAACAGAAAAAAGTAGAAACATATATACTTATCACAAAAAGTTTGGAGTCGAAGAAAGCTGGGCAAAAACTAAGTCTAATATATTAGCCTCAACTAAGTAAGTTCCTGGTGAAAGAAACATAAAAATGAATAAATCGTTCTTAATGGTACGAACTACATGGTTTTATACAGAAATGAAGGAAAAATGTAAAGTAAAGAAAAAAAGCAGCTTATCTGAAATAAATGTCAATAAAGACATAAGAGGCATACGATAACTTCAAGATAATAAGAAACAAAACGCATGCACATGTAAATCGAACATACTTTTTATGAACGAAGAGGAAAAACAAATGACGCTAGAGACTGAAACACCCGAAATTACCACAAATGAAGAAGAAATATTTTTCATTACAATCCCTATTAAAAGCTTGCCATCAAAGGTTTCAGCAGGTGCCGATTAATGCTGCAAGGGCTGTGTAAACCTCAACAGGGATAATATTGGTTTATAGTTGTAAAAAAGATTTAAAACTATAAGCCATTTAAACACCATAAACAATTTAAAACATCTCAATCAATTTAGTGATTATTACAATGTTAATCATACTAATCAAGTATATTTAATTACCATAAAAAAACTTTATTAGTTTGTATAATTAACTGATACTAACTAAAGTTTTAACAAGTTTTAAATCATTGTGTAGCTCTGCAATAAATAACTCTTACTATTATCTTCTGTTCTACATTATCTGTATAAAAGAAACAAAATGTTACAAAAACGTTTTTATCTCCCATACTATCATTCCGATGTCACGTAATGAAAAATCAATTGGTTACCGAACGCTTCGGAGTTTTTGTCCCTTTTAAAACCCCTTCGGGACGTATATAGGGTATTTGTAGTAGCTACTAAATTGGAGCAAATTCAACAGGATCTAGCTTACAAAGAGAGACCGCGGCGTACATACTCTACCTTTAAGGGAGCTAATACAAGAGTTTGATTTGTTGGGTAACTGGCTAGTTGTAAAGAGAAAGTTTCATAGAAAAGGGACATTTTACTTGTTGAGGAGGGATCACTAAATTGAAAATGTATCAGTCGTAATCGGTACTTTATATCGTGTTACTTTGTAGCATAAATAATTTATGATATTCAAAAAAAAAATAAATTGAAAGGAATGTTAGCAAAAAAATACTATACAGAGATAAACTGATACATACGATGAACTAAAAAAACATAAGAGAATCAAAGCAGAAATAGAAAGAAGGTTATGAAGAGTATATTAGTAACAAAAAATGATAATTCGAATCTTAATTTTTTTTTGAAAAATAAATGGTATTAACAAGAAAATGGTATCCTATTGTTGGAGAGACATGGAAAAATATACCAAAGACAGACTAAAAAGTATTTCCAAGAATTTTTCAGAGATGAAAGACCAGAACTAGTACCCAAAACAGATAACACGGGTGGATATTCAGATACAAAATAAAATCAATAAGACTGCTAGAAATAATAAAATTAATAAAAGATGATCATTTTGAAATAACGGTTCAATCTACAGTATAGAAAATATTGCCAAGAAGCCAAACGATAAAGAATTACAGCCGAATAACCAGTTTAATGACATACTTATAATACTTCTAAAAAATAGTCCTTCAAAAAAGTCATACATCAAAAAATATATAAAAGACAAGATAATAGCGAAACACTGTTTGGATCCAGGAAAGAATTTATTTCTCCGGAAACATACCTCTTACTCCAGTCGTCAGAGACGAAAATGTAACTAAACCTCTAAAAATCATACGAACAAGCTGAATTTTGCTAAGCGTATTAATTTTGGGACCCAAAAAAAATATGCAAAAAAGTTTACCACTTTAACCCCCGGGCTCCCCCTTAAACCCCCCCCCCCCATCCCCGCAGGAGGGTAAAAACGCAAGATCGATTTACCAAGAATATGTACACCCTAGAAAAAATGTTTCAAATAAAAAATGTAGCTGAGATAATTTTAAACAAAAATGTTTATAAGCATTTTTCTGTAGAATGAACCGTTCTCTTAGAACCAACGCTTGAAGCGACCGTCGATTTTGCATGTCAGTTACGCGCGTGAAATCAATGTTCAATAACATTTGTATCAGCTCTACGGTGAAAATTCGATATCTTTTAAATCAAGCGACCTATTGACAAAAATCAAGATGCATTTTAAAGTTAAAGTGTTCAGCTTTCGTATGCAGTTTTTGTATTTTGCCGCAAATGAACTCAGCTTTTACACAGGCTTTCAATAAAAAACGTGGCGCGATTTTTGCCCTTTTTTATGATTATCACGAGATCAATACAGTCTATCCCTTTCAATGAATAACCCCTATGAAGTTTCGATTACTAGAGCCTTACCTTAAAAACCTATAGCATGAAATTTTAGTCTTAAATTTTGGCAACAGATGTGAGGCATATGAAATATGCTTAAAAACCGCTGAATTTAAGCTTGCACACAACAAAAGATTTAAAACTTTTTTTTTCAATTAAACTAGTACGTTTTTCAAAAAACAAAACTTCTGATTTTAACAGTTTATGGTGATCACAAAACACAGCTTTATCAAGAATTCCAAAAGTTTGCCTATCTCGGAACAATAATTAATGAAAGTAATGATTATTATGCTACAGAAATTAAAACATGAACAAACATGTAAGAAATGCATTTAACAAAATGAAAAAGTTAATCTGTAGCAGACAGGCCACAATGGACTTAAAGATAAAATTGCTGATACGGTACGTGTTCTCGTAAAAAGTGGAAATTTGGACATTAAAGAAAGATATTATAAACATATTGGACACCTTTGCACTGTGAGCTTTTACGATAATTCTGGAATTAAGCTAGATCGAGTCAGTAACGTAGAGGTATTGAAAGGAATGAAAAAAGTCAAGTTTTGAACACATTAAAATTAGAAAATAAATAAATAAATTAAATAAATGGCCTTAATCACTGAAAGTGCTTAATGTTGTTATTCCGAGGCTTTAAAGACATATATTAATGCAATAAAATTAAGATCATTTGTTGAGAATCAGTAATGTGTATATTTGCATTATAGTTACATACAAGATTATGCCGGTTACAGTCGTATCTTATGAACTTAAATCTCTGGTAATTAGAAATGTATATTTTTGATCAAATTAAGTACTAATTAAATTACCAAGGCGGTATTTGATCCCTTTCCTAGATCACAACATTGACCTGCGGGATCAAAGTATATAACATACTTAGAACCCCCACCGTTTCATTTAAAAAAATATTTAATTTCATGACGGCCAAATGGGCTCAATTCTCTGATACCTAGATAACAAAGTCAGTGCATCAACTCAACCCTGGAGGCCTAAGGAGAATTTACATAGTTAAGAAGATATCTAAGAGATACATTCTCAGAGGTTGTAGACAACAATACACCCTTGGAGTCACACATTAAATAGAAGACCTTATGGCTGAATAAAAAAGCGTCTTTAAAATAGATCCTTTTAGTGAAAAGACCATTGAATGTGGTTTAACATTATTCCGGGTGCTAAGCGAGACACGAAAAAATGCAAGGAAGAGACTTTAGGGATAATGGATATGACCCACAGTAAACTGAATAAAGAAAAATAAGTGCAGATCCAACGGAACGAAGAGACATGAGCAATGTAACTACCAACTACTATTGAACCGCAAAATCGACGGCGAAAATAAAATACAAACGAATGAACAATGGTAAGTTACCGAGAGTTGACGATATATTTACAGAACAGCCTGTGATATCAACGAACTAAATGAAGGCATACAAACGCATGCACAATCGGAAGTCAACGGGAGTCGTCGACATAACATTAAACATTTTGGCATTAGAACTAAAGAAGTTAATTAAAGTCATTTAATAATTGCGTGATGCATTACAAAATTCAAATCTATAGTACAAAGCAAAAGTGGTAGCTCTGCCTAAACCAGTAGAAGGTTCTGAAGTACCAAACAACTATCGACCAATCTCAATTTTGTGACAGTTATTTAAAGAATATGAAAGGATTATTCTACACCGTATCCAACAGTCAGTCGATTCTAAACTAAATTGCCCAGCAGTCGGGATTTAGGCCTGGAAAATCTTGTACTAAATAAGTACTGAATCTCACAGCTCTATAGAGGAACACTTCGAAAATAAACAGATAGCTGGTGGTAGATCTAACAGCAGTCTACGATACCGTGATGAAATACAGTGAAAGACCCGAACTTATGACGGTCGTTAAGTCCATGCTGCAGAACAGGAGATTTTACATTGTGATACACGGGAAATCGTTAGAAGGACGTAGAGGCCGAGGACGCTCACCTATCCGATTGTCAGATCAAGTACAGAAAGCCACTGGAGAGACGTTTTCCGAGTCCATGAGAGCAGCCCAAAATCGCAAGAGATGGAGAGAATTGACAGGGATTGTACAGCATTGTAGGGAATCACGATCCTCAGCAATGAGGAAACGACAAAAGAGAGAGACACGGGAAAAAGAGCAGATGGAAATATCAATAAAATAGCTTGCCCCAACTCTCTTAAATATATACACAGATGGCCAGCCAATAAGAAAGAACGCAAGCAAGACACTTTTTATATAACCTGGCCATTGCGGTAGAATCGAAAAACTGGAGCACATTAAATCACATTAGAACTAGCGTAGTTGCAGTAAAGATTAATAAAATAAAGTACAAGCTGCAAATTACTAGTGATGATATGTGTAAATGTGGATCGCAACAAGATATGAAACATCTTTTTTCATTTCCAATCTCCGAAAATTTTGAATAAGGCTGGGCTCATAACGGTTTCTTAATATTGTTCTGAAGCTATTTTCTTGTGGCATTTTAAATTAATTACTATTTAACTGGGAATCATCTTTTTTCATACCCAAGTTGTTCCTTAAAGTGTACCCTCAACGACCTATGGTTAGTCAGCGATGCAGCAATCGACGTGGCCCGTTACTGGGCTTAGAAAGACAACTAGAATTAGATCGGAGTCCGCACTCGAAAAAGTGTACCCTATATAGTGAACTAGGTTATGAAGAATTAAACTTAAAACACATAAACTATACTCGAAAGTACCGTTGCTCAGTCCTGGTAGATTATTTCCGAGGTCGTTCATAGAGGTGAGAAACACAAGAAATAATAGATACAAAACAACAAAAAAGAAATAGGAAAGAGAACAACTTTAAAAAGGGCGCTACTGTTTTTAAATGTTTGACTCCAAGAAATTGGATTTTCACAAAACAATAGATCAACAACTTGTAGAACTTCAGTAGAGTCAAATTCCTTATGATACGGGCTGGAGGCTAAGAAAGCAAGGTAGTGAGGACGAACTTGGATTAACAATCGGACAAACCGGAAAAACTTAGAACTCCCATCCAGATCAACTGATAAACTTGATAGACTTCGACTAACTGGGATAAACTTGGGATTCCCAAATTGAGACTCTAATTAGATGAAGAAAATATAAAATCAAACAGGCGGCGAAACAAAAGAAAAAAATACATAGAAAAAGTTACAAAAAATATCTTACCCTTAACACGGGTCCGAATAAATGTGACGAGACGGGTAGATTTAGAGGTAATTTGGTACATTTTTCGGTAGAACCTAAGTGATTATAAAGGGTACTATTACAGTATGTACAGATGAACCTAACCTAACGATTCTAGTAGTCTCTTCTAAGTAGAAAATCACCTTTAGCACAGTAATGCCATCCAGCACGACTAATACAGCAAGAAACAAGAAATAAAGTAAAGAAGGAGGCATGAATATGAGAAATATAAGTGAGATTGAAAATATTAATGAATAAATAAAGCTGAGGAATTGTATGAATAACTACACTAATCTAAACGCACGATTTCGTTTTTGGAGCGAACAAGTGGGGGATGTTTGCTCCAATCTCCGCTCTTCAAGTGCGTTCAGAGAAATGTTCCTAGCCGAACGTTTTTTTATACTTAAATGAAAATCTAAAATATACAAGTTGGAGAATAAATTTTGAATTTTAATATATTTTCTAAATTAAAATTGGATAACTGTACTTAATATGCTGAGCCATTGAAAACATCGGTGCAAGATATTCAAACTAAGATTTTGAAAAAACTACCTTGCATCAGATTAAATAACGTATAAATTAATATTTTCCAGGGAATTAGCTTTTCAGATTTAAAAGGGCATAAGTTACAAATTTTTCAGAAAATGGTGGATTTTGGCGATTCTTTAGAAAAAAAAATTGTTTTTTATTTTCTACAAAAGTACCATTGTTCGTAAGTATTGCGATCGGAGTACTATTACATTGTCAATAACCAACTGTTTATTGTCACTTGATATGAAAAGTGACAATGGAATATATTTTAGGTAAGCTTTATTGACTTGCACAGTATCAATGTGCAAGGACTGCCTTCACTAGGGACGACAATTCTTCTTCTTAGGGTGCCTGTTCGTTCCGAACGTTGCCGATCATTCGGCTACGAATCAACAAAATCATCATGGCTATGATGATTTTGTTGATTGCTATACGAAATAGCTGTGTTGAGGTCTTTCTATACCATGCTCTCAGGTTAGCAAGCCAGAATATTCTTCTTCGTCCTGGCGCTCTTTTTCCTTCAATTTTACCCTGCAAAATGCATTGGAGTAGCTCGTATCTGTCATGATTTCTCATTATATGTCCCAAGTACCCCAGCTTACGGCTCTTCACAATGTTGACCAAATCAGCGGTTGTGTTCATCCTCCGCAGTACTTCTCCATTGGTGACTTTGTCTGTTCATGGTATCTTCAGGATTCTTCTGTATAAGCAGGGACGACAATAAGTATTACTTAATACTACTAAGAAACAGGAATTAACAACTAAGATCTGAAAATAATTAGCAATCTTTACTGGAATCAGACAACAAATCTCAGAGTTGAAGGTGAACACACTGACTACGTGAAAATCATGCGTGGAGTGAGGCAAGGCTGTATTTTGTCCCCTCTAATCTTCAATCTGTACTCTGAAATTAGACCCAATAGAAACGTTAAAAAGACAAAACTTAGGATAATTGGCAAGAAAAAGATAACAGAAGGTCAACTCTACGTCAACCAATCCCCTGTAGGCAGAGTGACGAACTACAACTACCTCGGCACCATAATAAATGAAGAATGGACCAACAACCAGGAGATTAGAGCACGCATCGGAAACCTTCAAAACCTCTCTCTTGATACAAAAGTAAGAATGCTGCGATGCTACATCTTCTCTGTCCTTATTTATGGTGTTGAATCGGGGACTTTGAACGAAGATATGTGCAGAAAACTGGAAGCATTTGAGATGTGGCTATATCGGAGAATGCTTAAGATCCCCTGGACTGAAAAAGAACTGAGAGGTACTGACGACTATCAAATTTAGAAAGTTACAGTTCTTCGGACATATTATGCGAAATAAATCCAGACATCTTCCTCAGGTCCTGAAAGAAGAAGAACATTTTGGTTAAAGAATCTCAGAATCTGGTTCAATACAACATCTGCGCAGCTTTTTCGCGCTGCTGCAGATAAGATAAAAATTGCCATGATGATCGCCAATATTCATAACGAATAGGCACATCAAGAAGAAGAAGAATAATACTTCCATGGCAATGTAAAGTGGATTTTAAAAAAGTGAAATACGCTATTATTAACATCGATATTTCTAATATAAATATAAATTATAGATCCTTTTCTCAGCGTTACACTTTAGGAAAAAAAAATAGCCACATCAGCTTGTTTTAATGGTGGGACGTGAGAATCTCAAATGTATTATTTAAGTGTGCGCTTTTTTGAACGCCCGTAAATTTTGAGTTTGGGGAGTGACGACAGCAATAAAACACACCCTTTTTACACGTACCCTTTTACACGTGACCAATACCAATGTGAATAAAAGTCGGTTTTTATCTTTAGGATAAAAATTGCATGAATGTGTTTAGATACAAACAGAAATATTAATGACATCAAAACCCCTCCAGGTTGCCAGAGTAATTTAAAAGATTGGTCTTGTAAAAAAATGTTGAAATTACCACAAAAATATGCAGGTTTATTTAGACCGAAGTTTTTATACCCAATGTTTTTACTTTTGTCGAATTTTCTTTGTATACAAACAGCAGAATTAAATATTTTGAATTCAGAAGGATTTAAAAATTTAGTTTCATATCTACAATCAATGAATGTACATACAAATTAACGTCATCAACAAGTTATACTAGAACCAAATGAATACGTAGTGTGTAAAGAATACCCATACAATAATTTTGAGTATTTTGAAAGAAGGACGTCAGGGTTGAAGTTTATTAAAAAGAAGAATTTAGGGCGATTAGATCCTCTAAACTTGAATGGTACAAATCTAAAACTGGTGAATTGTAAAGTACATTGAACTAATATAAGACTCTGGGCTTACTTGGAACCCGCATATAGAATGAATAAACAAGAGACAATTATTACTGTCTTAATTGTAGCCCATGCACCCAGAGAGAAATGTGGGGTTTAAAATTAGACATTGGATGGTAGTCAACCCAACAATAATAGATGCATTAGTGGTATAGCGACCAAAGGTGCAACCAAAAAGTGCCATCGTCAGATTAAGTAAGATGCAAAGACTTGCTTGCCTTGGCATTACAAGAGCTGTGAGGGGCACATCAACAGAAGTTACGCAGGCTCTAGTGTCCTCTTCTCCACATCGTTATAAAGAGGGAGACAAGAATGAGAAAGTATAGACTGCGAGAAAAACTGAGTAACGTGATTTTTAGATCAGAACCACCTTAAATGAAATTAGGGGTAAAGATAGTGAAAACACTCCTGACTATAGAGCAGCGCGAAGGCGGAGTCAAAATTCACGTAAAGACAGAAAGGTTCTATTGTAAGTGAAATTATACAGTGCATATTACAATGCGTTTCGCATGGAAGTGGGGACTAAACCAAATTTCGTCTACTGCGCCGTGGCCAGGAGTGCTTGCACTATCTCTAAGTATAGATGACTTCAGACCATACGGTACCAAATACTGGGCTAAGGTACCTTTACAACGAGGAAATTTTACGCGGTCAAGCGCATTGAATGTGCATGTTGGACAGATACACGCCAATAGGTCTGAAGTACTGCGAAAAACAAGCAGGAAACATAACAGCCTTCCTTAGTAGATATGTGACAGTCAAGGGACAGGGTGCATACAACGGTGTTTAAAGACTTAACCTGCAGGCTCTGTAGAAGAGAATATGACACAGTCAATCATGAATGCGAGGCCGTAGAGTCGCAGGCAGCAAACACTTTTTGGGGACTCTAAGTGACTCCAAAAGTATATGGTACAAATCTACTAGACCTGTACATGTACAAGCTGGTAAAGAGTTTCATAATTCTGGAATGGGTATCATGAATAAATGGAAGATGTGCTATAAGCCAGGTGGCTGCAATTCGACCGATATAACAGACGTCAACAGCCATAGATGTAATCCGTTATAACAGACGGCTTCCGAAAGAATTCTTTCCTGGCTATTATTTAAAATTTATGCTAGTGATATCCTCACAACAGCATCACAAAATAACAATACTGATAATTCAAATAAGTAGTCTCTCAAAAGCCCTTACTATCGATAACTCAAAAAAACATTTTAATAAATGCGGATAAAATGATCTTATGGACCTACCCGCCCAAAAAGGGATAGTTCTTATCAATTCTACTTTATAAAATAAGCATTTTAAAAAAAAGGTCACTTTGATGTTAGACACAAGTTATCAATAAAAGTGGTACTGTAGGCAGTACCGTGAACCTTCATATATGTTATTCCACGAATATACGACTGTTTAGGATTATTGCGACAACGAATATTTTACTGTGCAAGTAGAAGTTTGAAACTAAATTGGTCTAAACAGTATTCCAATAAAATGGATCTACTGTTAGTTTGACACTTAAACTAAAATTATTTCAGTTAATAGATGTTCAGATAGACGCAAAATTTAGTGTGAAATTTAATCCGGAAATAACAAAAATTTTTACGCAAACGGTCCTAAGAATACATACAATGACGTCTATAAAGTCAAAATGTGTTCATAAGACATTTGGGTTGGGTTTCCGTGAAATGTAAACACCAAAGAGGCGTGCCGGGTTTCTTTGATATTACACTATTTTATTACTTTATTAGGTACTGCAACTGTAATAAAACAAATATACTATTTTCAATATAAATGAAAAGAAATTGGCAGAACGATAGTTCAGAAAACCAGAAAAAGGATCTAATATTTCACTTTGTTAGTTTTAAATATTTGTTTGCTTTGCGTCTATGTACCCTTAAAAGTTCCAAAAGTAACGGGTATAACATTCCAACTATTAATAGTTAAAGTACCGAGTCGTTACAGATTAAAAAGTAACGAAAATTTACATACAGGTTTATATAGAGCCGACTGATTTTAATTTAAAATACCATCCGTATAGAGGTGTCCGGTGAAGAGAGAGTTTAGTGTAGTATATTTGTGTATGTAGTGTTAACGTACTTTCTCATTGTAAAGTTCTGTGAATCTCATGGTTGATGATAGTTTTAGGAGGTTAGGAGAATTAGAGAATACGTACGTGTTTTTGTTTGTTTTTTTTTTAATTCTAATTGAATATTCGACTAAATAAATAAAGAGATATTATAATATATAATAAATAAATTAGACTATTTAATCACCTAAGTCTTGTTACACTTCGTTTAAATTACTTAATTCAAAAACCAACTTGCTTACAATACTACACTCAATGATAGTAATTATATATGTACTTCAAAATCTGAATTACAACTGTTCTATATATATAAACTATCAACTCTATATTTATATCATGACTTCATATTTAAATCTAAGGTTTATATCTGTCATAGCAGTATTTTAAAAATGGGGAGAATTTACTATTGTACAATTCAGTACATTGGACCATTTAAATCGATACCTTAAACAAAATTTAAAACAGTCGTATATTCGTGGAATGGAGTATACTATATTTGTGTATTTTTAAAAAATTATGAAACATTTCAAAAATGGTCAGTCTTCAAATGGTTCAAAAGTTATGGTCAGTTTTGACATTTTGTGTACTTAACGGCCACTCCCTCGTTAGGTAGACAAATGGACTCTTTTGTGTGACTCCGCTGTGAATGTATAAATATGAAAATTTTTTAAATGTATATTATTTGATAGTAAATTGAATTACTATATTTAATTAATATATTTAAAATTAAATAAAGCAATTTTATTATTTATTTATTTTTTATATTTTAAACAAATTCAATAAATTATTATGTTTGCTCCTATCGTCAACTGTTTACGTATTAACAAAGCATATAATCATGCGTTGTTTAGTGATGACAAACCTGTATAATTCAGACCAAATATTAATAATAAAATATAAATAAATATCCTTTCATAGTAAATTCAATTATTATATGAACTAAATATATCTAAAAATAATAATTGTATTTATATCAAATTATTTTAAAACGAGAATTATTATAAAAATTGAAACAGATTCAATGTTGTTATTAATCGGATGACATCTATGACTTCTATTAAATTCTGACCATCATTACGAACCGAATTTTTCAGTGACAGATATTCTTTTAATTTTTTACTTCAATTTAATGTCTGCATTTTGTTAGATATTTTCATGTAGTTTTTAATTTAAACCTGCTAGAGGAAATAATGACTAGAAACGAATTCCGCCATATACTGCAAGAACCGCTATTCTATGACGCTTCCCGTGGCCCTAGTTTCGTGACGCTCGCCTCAGCATTTTACTGTAGAGAAAAAAGTAATACAACGCCAGTAAAGGAGTTTCGCTTCAAAAATGTGTTCAGTCATCTTTGTACCCGTATCTACTTTTTTGCGATTGTTCAAAGCGTTAGCTCGTCTTTCATTCAGAACGTTTACATCACGTCGGCTTGTGACGTTATTCAAGGGTTACCTACACGTCCTCGTCTTTGAGAACTATCGACGTGTTTTTGATCGTCTTTTAACATTTTGCAAAGTAACCAATATCAATCCACGTAAAACTCCATGTCATGTGATCTACAGCCTATATGAAACCTCAGTCTACGTGACTCTCATGTATTCCCCAGCTCACAGATTTGTGTTCCATATACTAGAACGTGCAAGGATGTATTCCAAAAGTTTAAGTTTTGAAATTTGTACCATTTCTTGATATTTAACCTTTATATATTTTACGAGCTTGGCAGGGAATTTTATTTATTATTTATGAATATTATTGTAAGTTTTCTTTATGTTTTCAGTAAGAACTCTTAATTTATGTCCGTAATATTTTGTAGTGTTCAGTACAATATTGACCTCTGTATAATAGAGTGACAATCCTGGATGTTTGTTAATATACTTGGCAGTTGTTTAACCTAATAATATCAATTAAAAATTGAAATTAAGCAGCAAATCTACACTAACTTGTACAGTTAAAAGTACCAAGGTTTTTCGACTTTCAAAACCCCCAGTATATAATTCTTATACCTATCGTGTAATAATTAACAAAAACAGATGAGACTCTGTTCCGAGCAAACTACCCACATGAACGGAGATTAAAACTTTTTGTAGTACGCTGAGATATATCCTGAATCTCGCCTACATTCAAACTACCGTACTCATAGAGGTTAATTTGTCGGTAAGTTGAAGCCAAGATGGAGAGAGCATGGAAAAGCATCTTTAATTAGGTCGTTTCGTCTCGTCTGTGGACTATCAAGAATTGAAACGTAAGCCGTAGCAGCGTTGCCAATATTAACATGTGACATACTTGAAATATATATGGCTGTGCTCTTCCTTAATGGAAATTTATGTTAACCTTAGAAGGACAATTTCAGATGGTTTAAAATTCTCCTTTTTTAAAATTAGCAAACCTAATAATCACAGTATTTGATACTGACATCTGTTAAGTCACTTATGATTGTAAAAAATCTATACTTTTTAGATATACATTTTTTACAAGTGACTAAATCCAATCTTTTTGGAATAAATTCACATAACCAAAAGTTCATAAATATTTATTTTAAGTTTTCACTTAAATTGAAACCAATTATCAAATATGTATCAAATAGTTCACAAATATTTGTAATTTTATCTATTATTTAGTTGGTAAAGGACAAAATTAATGTTCAACAGAGTACTTGACAAGAAAAGAGGATATACAAGAATTTCAAGTGAATGAAAGTATTAGCACAAGATATTGTTAGTGCCACTGTACGTCAACAAGATAAGTTGTTTGTACTGTGCAATAAAGTAAGATGCAAAACAGAACCAAAACTGGAGAGAACTGTAGAAGATTAAGTGATTAATTAGACGACAAGACCATTTGAGATTTTTAATAGGTCATTTGATCCAGCATGAATTACATATAAAACACTACAATATGTAGTAACAACTTTGGAAATGTCGTCAATTCATATCGGTACAGGTGAGTCACAGATAAGAGGGGTGGGGGAGGTTGTTGAGCAAACATATACGGCATTTATAACTTTTTAAAATAATGACCTGCGACCGACCAAAAATATTGGTACCAGGAGCAGGGAATATGTTTTTCTCTCGGAAAAGTGTTTCCCCATTTTCGGCAATTTGAAACAGTACGGCATTCATATAAAAAGTTTCGGATCGGTATATAGGTAGGTAACACAAGACAGGTTTGCGTACAGTCACCAGCATTATTTAACATATACTCTGAAAACATCTTTAGATAAGCCTTGGACGAATCAGAAGATTGTATTGCAGTAAACGGTCAACCAATATTAGATATGCAGACAATATAGTATTGCTGGCAGATAAAGCGCAGGAGCTCCAAAGTATGATGGTTATACGTGTATAAAACATGTAAAAAAATATGACCTAAATCTAAATTGTAAGAAGACAAAAATAATGATCATTAGTAAGAACACCGACATAAACGCCCAAACTACAGTAAACGATACACCGTTATAAAGAGTGAAGAAAATGTGCCTTTTGAGCTGCAATATTAAGCATAACTGGGATAATAACTGCGAAATAAAAACTGTATTGCAAAAATCAGCAGCTCTTTTAACGGTGTTAGGAATATTCTCTGCAACTTATCTTTAGATATTAATATACTCATAAGGATTTTTAGATATTACGTCTTTAGTATCTTCCTCTGCGAAGTAGAAAGCTGGAGTTTTACAGAGGATGTCATAAAACGATTAGAGCCATTTTTTTTATTGAGTTAATGCCTAGACAACTTATGATCATTGGCATGGTACATTCAGGTACCTAGTGTAGTGTGTGTTTGTGTGTGTAGAGTAATTGTCTTGATACTTAGCAAAATCGACGTCATTGTCTTTGCTAAGAGACGCTAATTGTATCCGAACGTCTGCGGTCCCTCCGGTGAGTACCGATCGCACAAGGATAGAAATTATTTTCATTCATTAATTTTTAATAAACGAAAATTTTTCCACCCAGGTGAGATTCGAACTCACGACCTTTAGGTTTAAAGGTAGGCGCTCCTACCAATGAGCCACAGAGGGGGTTGATTAGAGGCATTTGAAATGTGGTGCTACTGACACCGAGGTATAGTAAGGATCTGATATATACACCACACAACTACCATAACTATTCTCCAGAGGTTAAGGAACGGCAAAGAAATTATTAACACCGTAAAGAACAGAAAATTGGCTTACTTCAATCACATAATGCGTACCTAATAGTAAATATCGACTTCTACAGTTGATTCTAAAATGTAAGATTGAGGGCAATAGAGGCCCTGGATCTACACGTCTATCTTGGTTGGCCAATCTTAGGAAATGGACTGATCTAATGGCAAGTGACCTATTTCGAGCTGCTGTGAATAAAATAAGATGGGTCAATGTGGTCGCTAACATCATTAGAAGAAGGTGATAAAAAATAATGACCTACGATCTGACGTAGTACAAAATATTAGTATCCGGGAGAAGCAAAAATTTTTTATTTTAGGAAAACTTTTTCTCAATTTTCGGCAATTCAAAGTACGTTCAAACCATCGAGCAAAAAGACAAAAGAGGGAATGTAAAGGTAGTGGGGGCAAACATATTGTTAGACAGGAAGTGCGATCTTTAGAGGCCACATTAAACAAGGAAAGAGAGTCTCTCTCTCCTTGTTTGACATCAAATTTAGTTGGGTTATGTAATTGTTTGTCCCAAATGTCACATGAGATCCTATTTATATTGAAGTTTTTTAACAATTGTGTCGCATTTTAGACTCTTATCATTAATAATTAATTAACACCTTCTCGTCTAAGACACATTCTAAAAAATATTATATAGCTACTGTTGATAAGTGTCGGAAAATTTAAATTTGGCGCATTCGCATTTCCGGATATGTCCGCCATCAGAGGCCACTTTTTTGGTCTCCTTTTCATAAGGATTAGATTCCCTCTTTTGTCTTATTGCTCGATGGTTCAAACACAAGTTTTCCGATCGGTATGTAGATTAATTTACGGAACACCGTACATGTCGGAGGTAACAGGGGTGAGGAATCTAAGGGGCAACCCTTAATTTGAACCCCATGTTTTAAGCACAGATAAGAATAGGCGGCATAGTTTGGCAACAGAATTGGCAACAGAAAAAAAATCCATATTAATAAACACAAGAAAATACATATGACAAATATTTTTAAAATTAAAATGCTGCCAAAAAGGAAGCAACATTAAATTAGCAAAAACTAAATCCAAATAGGCGAAAAATATATTCAAGATAAAATGCAGATAAATACAAGCACAGAAAGAGGAATATTTTATTCACATTACTATGTGAAAAATGAGGTTAATATGGTAACGTATTCTTAAGGTTGATATGCTCTTCTTACAGTAATATTTCCGTAACAAATGTTGCTTCATCCCATTAACATTCAACGGCAAAATATTGCTGTCAGAGCAAAACTCTCCTTACCCACTGCATCTTAGGTGACAAAACTCGCCTGATCCACCTATAAGAATGCTGAAAATCCACCGCCTATAAGAATGCTGGAAACATGAAGCACGTGATCCAAACTAACAATTCTATTTCTATTGGGTTGTTAAGACAGTATTAGTAAACGTTTGTCTGTGCAGTGTGCTAATATGTTCATTGTTTTTTGTTTTATTTGATAAATCTATTCAAGTTCTATTTTTTGCTCTAAACATGGAGCAAAAAATAACGTCGGCAGAGATAGGTAGAAGTAGAAAATTTGTTGGAGACAAATCAAAGTGGAGACGAAAATATTAAAACGTGAGCGGTATGTTGTAACTTTGTCTAAAATTGACAAAAATTATAAAATAAAGTATTGTTTTTTATTTTTTGGGAGCATTCTGTGACAAGCTTGCCAGTATAACCTAAGTGCAATAATAACGGAACAACATAGAGATGTATGAAATTAAGTAATCGGGACAAATACAATTTTCATCGTAACTTTTATCGAGAGAAAGCCAAGATTGAGCAAGATGCATACATATTAAAATTTTGTAGATCTTCACAACCAAAGCGAGATGGACAGAAAAAGGATGAAAAAATCTGATTGCAAGAAGTTTGATATTCAGGTTTGCCAAAAAACATTTTTAAACATTCGTAATATGTCTAAAGTTCGTGTACAAAGAATTGCAAAGCAACATCTTGAAACCAGACTTATGCCCAGAGAAAACGTGGTGGTGATCGCATAAGCAAAAAAGATAAATGAAAGCGAATGGCCGTTGAAAAATTTCTGGAAAAATTGATAGGTGTCGAAAGCCACTACTGCCGTTCAAAGTCAAGTCGGCAATAATTGTTTAGTGATTTAAATATATCCAAACTTTGGAGGCTTTACAACCAAGATGGTATTGATGGTATTGAGGTAAGAGAAATTTTTTTCATCATATATTTTCAAGAGAGTACAATATTGGATTTAAAAGTCCAGTAACAGATTGATCATCATATAACGGGGGTCCTACGGCGATTGCCGCTTCCCGCATTTCAGCCTCCATCTTTTCCTATCTCTCCAATCTCCCTCTTCTAAGCCTCTAGATTGCATTGTTTTTGTAATTTCTCTTCTCCAGGAATTTGGTGGTCTTCCCATTTTCCTTCTTTCTGGCGGAACATACATTAAGGCTTTCTTTGGCCACCGCTCCTCCTCCATTCTCATCACGTGACCATACCATTGTAATTGCCTTCCTTGTATTCTATCTGAAAGAGTATCTCTAATTCCTGTACGGTTTCGTATTTCCTCATTCCTGATTCTTTCCATTCTCGATACTCGACATGACCTTCTAAGATAATCCATTTCCACAACGTCTACTTTATCTCGTTCATTCTTTGTCATCGTCCAACATTCGGCACCATATGTGGTAATTGGTTCTACAATTGCTCTGTATACGCGAAGTTTGGTATGCATCTTTATTTTATTAGACCACAGTAATGAATTCAGTATTCGGATGCATTTTTTCCCTTGGGTTATTCGGTTTTGTACATCTATCTTAACTCTGCCATCTGCTGATATGATGCTTCCTAGATATTTATACTGGTTGCAGCCTTTTATGACTGCGTTTTCAAGCCTCAGATCTGTGGTATTTCCTCCAATTTTTAAATATTCTGTTTTGCTTATGTTTACAGTAAGCCCCCATTTGGCATATTCCTCAAATAATTTTCGATTCATATAATTTATATCTTCCTCATCGGTTGCAACCACCACCTGATCATCTGCAAACAACAATGTATACAGAGTTTCTTGTCCCACTTCGATGCCCATAAATCTACATTTATTTCTCCAATTCCTCAATGCTTCTTGGACGTATATTTTAAAGAGTGTCGGTGACAAACAGCATCCTTGCTTTAGGCCTTTAGTGACTTTAAATTCATTTGAGGTTCTGGTTCCAATTTTTACACAACTAACTGCATTTTCGTACAATTTATATATCGCTCGGATATACGTCGAATCCAATCCGGACCTTTTGAGGACCTCAAACATTTTCTTTAACGGGACACTATCATATGCTTTCTCAAGGTCTATAAATACCAAATGGGTCTCTCTACTTCTTTCGACACGCTTTTCAATTATTTGTCGTAGGATAAATATATTATCAAGGCAGGATCTCCGGTACGAAAGCCGCTTTGTTCTTCAATATCTTGTATCTGTCTTTCAACCCTCTTCTTTAATATTCTGCCGTACAACCGGCCCACAGAGCTCGTCACACTAATACCTCTATAATTGGAACAGTCTCTTTTATTCCCTCTCTTATATATGGAGCTTATATAAGATTTATTCCAATCTTTAGGAATTTCCTGGTCTCCACACATACATTTATTGAAAAGGTCTACTATTAATTCTAAAAGTGCAGTCGGCCCATATTTAACCAGCTCTATGGGAATGTCTCCAGGCCCTGCGGCTTTTCCGTTTTTAACCTCTTTTAAGGTTTCCGTCAATTCAGATAATGTTATTATAGGGATTTCCTGTCTTTCGTCTCTGTTGTCTATTAATTCCCTTATCTTTTCCCATCTGTACTCTACTCTATCCTCTTTCAGCAGTTTCGTATAATATTCTTCCCATTCATTTAACTTTATGAGAGAAATGTTGTCTTCATTTTTCTCATTTTTCCTAAACTGTTTTAATGTTTTCCAAGCTTGCGCCACTTTTGTTCCACCCATAAATCTGTCCAGTTCATCACACTTAGCCTCCCAGTTTATATTTTTCGCCTTATCCACGTCTTTTTTAACTTCTCTATTCCATTTAGCGTATATTTCTCTGTCTTGAGGATCTTTGGATTGAAGCCATATGTGATATGCTTGTTTTTTCTTGAGAACTTTCTCTTCTAGTTCCGTTGACAACCATTCAGGTTTTCCTTTTTTCCGATTTTCAACTTTTCCCAGTGCTTCATTTGCCGCTTCATGAATATATTTTTTAATTACCTCATACAGACTTTCGGGGTCTAAGTCCTTTGTTTCTATATTTTTTATTTTCTGAGCTATTCTAATTTTATATAAGAACTTTGTCGAATCTTGTTTAAAGCTTTCCAGGTTATATTTTATGTTTTCTATGGTTGTTCCTATGTCTGTTACTTCATCATTTTTGTGACTTGATTGTTCTCTCTTAAATGTCACCATTACTTTTGCAATAATCATATGGTGGTCACTTCCACATTCTGGCCCTCTAAACACCTTCACGTCCTTCGTTTTTAGTTTAGAATCTTTACGATGAATGAAATAGTCAATTATTGATTTTAAATTCCTGGTAGGCTGCGTCCATGTAAATTTATGTATATTCTTATGGGGGAAGAAACCATTTAATATTTTCAAAGAATGTGCCTCGCAAAAATCTATTAATCTTTGACCATTGTCGTTCAGAATGTCTTCTCCATATCTCCCTATTATTTCACTGTTGGAGCTCTTTCCGGTTCTTGCATTAAGATCACCTAAGATCCAAATTTCTTTCTTCTTATTAATTGTGGCTAGAACAGTTGTTAACATGTTAAAGTACTCTTCCTTGCTGTCAACCCTTGAGTCATCCGTCGGTGCATATGTTCCAATTACCACTATTTCATGGCCATTTTTCTTAATTTCCATGAGGATAATTCTTTCATCTATTTCTTGCCATGATTTAATACATTTTTTCAGTTTCTGATGTATTGCTATAGACACTCCTCTTTTAGCTCGTTTGCTCTTTTCTACGCCACTATAGAAATGCAGGTATTCGTTTATCTTTTCATTTCCTCTTCCTTTTTTCTTTACTTCAGTTAATACACAGATGTCTAGTTTCATTTTACTCAGTTCACGGAAGACCTCCTCCTGTTTTGTCCTTATTCCTTGTATGTTCCAAGCACCCAAATTCATAATCCATTTTCTTTGCGAATTTCGTTTATAGTTTAATCCGTCCGAATTCCAAGGCTTTTTGCTGAAATTTTTAACTTTGATCATTTTTTCCGAGTATCGAGGAGTTGGCCCGATGCCTCAACCCCAACTTGGAGGACCAGGGTTTTAAATCAGAGTATCCTTCTCTTAGATAAGTTGCCTTCTCTACGGCTTAGGAGTCCTATCTACCCCACCTGTTGGTCCGCGGGTGGTATTTTATTTCCCACCTACCCGCCGGCCTAGCTGCAAACAGGCCGGTGAGGGCATTCCCCAGTAACAGATTGATGCTTGTGCCAAATGTATTAAGATTTCTGAAAAAATTAAATTAGAAAAAGACGTCGATACAAAAAATGTACTTTTGATAAAGAAAAGAGTACATAAGCTAAAAGCCAATGCTTTTTTTTGACAAACTTAAGAAGTTAGATCCTAATTTAATAACCTATTTATTTGACTGTCAAAATAATTTGGTCAATCCCAAGGTCCCTGACCAAATTGCCTATTACAACAGACAGTTATACACCTACAACTTTACTGTGGTTCAAGAAGTTCATTTAGGGCAAATTGTCTCGTTATGTACTGAAAATTTGCTGTTGGTGGTTTTCCGATGATAAGAGATTTATACCAACAAAAAATCATAGTGGAAATGTTATGGTTCGGAGAGAACCTTTCTATTGCTCGGACACTTGAATACCCAAGTCAATTTAAAAAAAAAAGACAAAAAGTTGGAGCATCTTTCTCCAGAAGTTATTCCAATGGGTGTTCCAGCAAAACCTGCCAAGTTAACGGATGTAAACAATTTATTGAAGAATCATTTTGGAAGGGAATGGAAAACAAAGGGGAATTTAAAGTTCTTTAAAGATGCTTTAGAGGGAATAGCGCAACCATTGATAGAACCTTATTCTGAAGAAATTCTTGACAAAGACCATTTTTTGTGAGCCAGAGAGAACAGGAGACGATAAAGACCTAAGAATTTAGTTAACAATATATTATATTTTGCTTGAAATAATGTCTTAAAACAACAATAAAAAAACTTTCTCCATAAACCCAGTGGGATTCTTATTTTTTTTGTAGCATAACTTGCCAAATCCAAATTGACGGACCAAAACTTGCCTTATCCATTTTTGTTTATCTTTTTTACCAAAATGATGATATTGTACGTTTAAATAAATTAATGTTTAAGTTTTCTTATATTTTATTGTATATTAGCACTTGGTGTACCTTTGCGCTCGTAAAAAAATAACTTCCGTAAAGGCTTTTTCGATTTTACAAGAAACTTCAAAACGTGGATAAGACAAGTTTTGATATGAGACGCCTCAATTTATGTAGGCATCTAAGACAATACGATAGTAGAGCAACCGATAGTAAAAAGTAAATAGCTGAAAAAGTATACTATAAAGAAAAAGGAAATATAGAATAAAGATTTATTATGAAATATCCAAAAAATAACTAAAATTATTGTGTACAAAGCGCTGCTGAGGGTGGTCCTCAATACGGGCTGGACTCTAACCCAGAAGGATAAAAGACTTCTGGGAATATTTGAGCGTTAGATACACCGTAAAATATTTGGAGCCATAAACGATGAAGAGCAGTAGCGCAAAATGTATAATTTCGAATTATACCACCTCTTAATGAACCAGATGTCATAACGTTCATTAAAGTACAGCGACTTAGATAGGCTGGGCACATAATACGAATGCCTGACAACATGACTGCAAAAAAGCTAACGACAGGAACACCTATAGGAAGAAGAAGAAGAAGAAGAAGCAGAGGCTGACCGCGAATTAGGTGGTTAGATGGAGTTGAGACTGACTTGGGATGCTCCACGGAGGATTGTCGAGCCAAAGATGATTATTATGAAATATAGAATTATAATAGAATATATAAAACAGACGGAAATGAGTGATATATTGTATGAGAAACAATTATTGAAACTGAAAGATAAATTCTATAAATCATTCGTAAGCCAAATTATGATATACTCCACTAAATTTTTAGATATGGAAAAAGGGAAACAAATACGTATTGCCAAAATTAGAATACTAAGATGGATCAGTGAACTAAAAAAAGGGATAAAAATTAAGAAAATTGTTTAGAGAGGAACTCTAGTTGTGATACGAATTTGATGCCATAACGATCATAGCATATTTAACATAAAAAATATATAATTCCGCGTTGTCAGATAAATTAATATTTTAGAGTTTGCACTTTAAGAAAAATCAGATCCACTATTTCATTAGGTACGGATTTTTCTGAGAATATCGGGAAACGACCGATTTTACACCGAATGCTTTTTTAATTGATCCTAACACTGCCAGTAAGAGCTTGGTGATGTCTGTACTCTTCGATTTACTGCGCAAATGACCTTAACGGATTCAACTATTTGGTCTCAATATATTTAACTAAATCGGCCTCGCATAGAGACAAACTCAAAATTAACGAAAATGAAATGTTAATACGACACTACACGAAACGCAAAAAACTAAAATTTAATAAACACAACTAATTATTTAATTACTTTAACACCTTAAATGAAAAACTGTGAATAGACAACACTGTACTGCACATGTAACTTTATATTTGAGAGAGTTCCTGCTCTTTTTGCGTTTTCAGGTGCTCGCGAATAACGACCTCGTTTTCTTCTCTTAACGATTTCAACGAACCTCCAAGAAGCTACTTTAAACTACTTGCACATTCAATTAAAATGACGAACATCACACCTAATTAGCGTTCTACATCCAGCGACTCGGTCCATGGTCTTATATTAAATTTTTGGCGGTTTTTAATGCCTAAAGATGTATAATTACTGTGGTTTTTGAATGTTAAAAAGTGCTCTTAAGATCTTTTTATGTACTAAATATGAATAATGTATAAACTTTCCGGAGATTTTTAAAAAGCTAAGGGGAATTGTAATTTTTATGGAAAAATGGAAATTTAGAAAATATTGCATATTCAACAAAGGCATAAAACTTTTTTTTAAATATTATATAGGTATCCTAATATTAATCATTCACAATATTTTAAGCTTAAATTTCTACAAATGCAATTTAAAGCTAAAGAAAGTAAAGCCTAATTTTATCAAAATATTAATTTATTTTGGAATAATTACTTGGTTTTAAGACGTTTTAGTACTTGAGTTGGATTGAGTTTTTTGCCACCTCATGTTCCATTTATAATTAATTTCAATTAAGATGTCTTGATGTTTAATTAATTATACGTCAGTGATATTTAATAATACTTGGTACTAAGTAACATCGGCTTTGTCGTTTTTATGAGTAGTTGTTTATTATATCCGAAAAACTGTAATAACTGTGTGTAAACTTATAGTTTACACCCTCTTAACACTCTGGGGGCACTCACTCGTCAGCCATCATCCCCATTTTGTTACATTTGTTAATCCTTAATAATTATATTAAGTGTATTATATCAACTAAATACAATATATTCATTGACTATATTATATTAAGCTGATTTTATAATATTATTTTATGCTAAGTTGATTTATAGGTTTAATCAGCTTTTTTTCTAATAATAGAACCAAACAGAATTTCTCAAGAATGGAGATTAAGCATCCTACATCCTAATAACTTTCTTCAAAAAGAGAGAGATAAATTGAACCCGAAAAAGAATTCATTTATTAGACACAACACTAAAATTAACAACCAAAGCGATAAATAAACTGAATGAAATTATAACCAACGTTTTGGGTCGGGAAGATCCTGCGCCGACGCTATATTTATAACGATGCAATTGCAAGAAAATCATTAAAATACAACATACCGGCATATCTATGTTTCGTGGAACTTAAAAAGGCATTTGACCGGGTCAAAATAACTTATCCACTTATTGTAGTTAGAGAGATAACTCTAGGAATAATTAAAACGATTGAAAATGGCTATCAAAACAACACAATAAGAGGTAAAAGTAGAAGAACTAGCTGAACATATTGAAGCTGACAATGGGATATAGAAAGATTCCCTGAATCCTCTTTTGTTCAACCTGATTATGGATAAAGTAACAAAAAAAGAAAGAACTAAAACAGGATACCAAATGGGAGAAAAACTTAAAATAATCTGCTATGCAGACGACGAAATACTCAAAGTTAAAAAAATTTACAATGTATGCTGCACCAATTTAATATAACCGCCAGAAAATTTAACATGTTAATTTCCCCAAGAGACATCACATTACTAGCACTTTCCGTAGCATACTAGCTACGGAAAGCTTTAAACAGAAGTGGAAGATCAAGTGAATAGAGTAAACAGAGTTGCAGGCTGCCTGAATCAAACAATATGGAGAAATAAAATATCGGACGGGAAAGAATTTACAAAACAGGCATCGGACCAATAATGACATTCGTGGCAGGAACATGACATGACCAAGCCGAAGAGATGAAAACACTTCGAAAAATTGATGGTAAAACACTAGGGGACAGAGCTAGAAGTACAGATATACGTAGATGCAAGGTAGAGAGCATCAAGGACTGGGTCAGAAATAGAAGAGTACAATGGAACGATCATGTAAGCCGAAAGACAACAAATAGAAAGGTGTAACGACGAAAGAGACGGTCCCCAATAGGAAGACGATCAGTAGGAAGACCACGAAAACGATGGAACGACAACTTACTAGAGGTACATTGAAAAACAAACAGTCATGCCTACACAAAAAGAAGAAGAAGGATTGGATGTTTAATAGACTCAATATTTTCAGTTGTACGTTTAGATAAATAGGTTATTTCTAATGTTTTGACCAATTCTGCAAACATATCTAATAAAGTGCATATAATTTTCACCGTAAGTTATCACATACTAATTTACAATGTTCTTCAGGAAAACAACTCATGCATCCTTGAAATCATTTAAACTGCCACTCGCTATTACCCACCCTGTATATATATGAAAACATACAATCATCATGTTGACAATAATCAAAAAGCGTTACGATTTTAACAAAAAAAATAGGGCTACTGGTTACCATGTATAAACGTCAAATAATTATAGAAATGCCAATATTGAGTATGTATATTGTAATCATGGTTATAAATTAAAAATGAACTATCAGGGATGTCTGGTAGATATAAATTATCGAAAATATTTAAATAGAAAATATGCATTGTTTCTTCATCATCTTGGTGCTACAGCCCTTAGATGGCCTCGACCTTCTCAAGCTTTCTAGGCCATTCTGTTCTGTCCCTTGCTTGCATTTTCCAGTTGCCGACTCATATTCCCACGGGTTGAGCTGTTAGAATAGTTCTATTTATATGTTCGATTCAGGAGGCCGGGCTACATGTCCTGCCCACTGCAGGCGGTTTCGCTTAACTATAGTGGTAATATCTTTACCACCAAACGTATGCTTGTAGATATTCTGCAGTTCAAAGTTATATCTACGCCTCCATATTTCGTTCTCGCAGATCGCTCCGAATATCTTGCGTAGTACCTTTCTTTCAAAAATCGATAGAGCGAATTCATCTGTTTTAGTTAGCGTCCATGCCTCTGATCCATATGTAAGAATGGGGACTATCAGTGTTCTATACAGCCTTATACGAGTTTTTTGAGACAGAAGTTTGTTAGCTAAGTAATTTGATAGACCATGATAACACCTGTTTGCAATTATTATTCGCCTTTTTATTTCCTCAGATGTGTTATTGCTTGTTTCTTAAAGGAAATAAATATGGTATAATTCATAAATCCAGCTTTAAAAAAAATTGTAGGTATATTCTTTGTATAAAATATACATATTCATTGTATATTATCAAAATTTCTTAAATATTAACGTCATATATTTGTTAAATAAACGAGCTCCAACAGGCAAAAAAGAGACAATGAGAAGATCACCGAGCCGAGGCGAAATGGCGGAAAGTGTCGAAGGGAGACGAACATGTGGCGACCATCACGCATTACCAGGCCATAGATGTTTTATATCGAAAATATTTAAAAACTGAGAATCGAATCGCTCTTTGTGATTACAGGAAGATATCGAAATTTGTGAAAATCGGGATATCTTATTTGTATATTATATGGTTTGTAGAAGAGTAGTATACTACGTCTACTAGTTTTTAACGAAAAATGTAATTCTACTTATTCACTTAATACCAAATGTACGCATAAATGCACCTAAATTCGTTCTTGTAATTCCAGGGTATTTCACTAATGCAGTTCACTAACCTCTCAATATGCATCAATGAACAATAATGTATTTCAGTAAACAGCAGAGTTTGTCTGAGATCACTCAATGTCGGAATGCAATTACCGTCGCGCTTGCTCTCTATTATACACGACCAACTAAATTAGCAATAATAATGCCTGTGTTTGTTGTGTTTGCTAACAATGTTTGTTTTGGATATATTATAATCTTTTCAATAAAGGACGTTACTGATGTTGTCATGCTGAAGTATTTATTGTAATTAGTATTGGTTCAGTGATATAATATCAATTATGTATTATACAGTGTGGAGACCACCTAAAGAATAAAATTGTTTGTGTCTTTATTTTCAGTCCATAGTCCATAATCTTTTAATGAAACACCTTATATATTTTTATATTTTCAAAAGCTCCCTAACAACTTAATATCAACGAATTATATGATCTAGCGTCTATTATAAATAATACACGGTGAAATTATACAGTGTGGAAACCACTTATGAAACAGAATTGTTTTTGTCGTTATTTTAGAAGATTGAAAAAAAACGCTGGGACCCGGTACCTTTTAAATTTAAATGAGTGATTCACGCAAGTCTAGCATAGTCCACAACCTTTATGTTTAATGAAAGACCCTATACATTTCTGTTTTTAAAAGCTCCTTAACAATCCGATCTCAACGAATTATGTAGGATATATTATGAATATATTATCAAGGTAAAACTTTGAAATTATGTACCCTTTTCGTCAAGAAATTAAATACAAAACTCAATATATTGATATTCAACTTAGATGTCTGTATTTAGCTAATTAAAAAATACCAATATTTAAAGTGTGATAAAAAATCAATCATTGAGGTTAATATTATAAATTATGAAAACTAAGGCGAAATTAACACAAGAATCTCTAGGGATTTAAATCACAGTTTAAATTTGGTAAGTTGAATTAACAATGAAATTACATAAGACGAAAAAAAAAAACAGATTAGAATCATAATAGCCTACGAAGCATTCAGTCTACACTCACCAATAGTTACATAACTACTCAAACGAGATGAAGAGCACTCAAATGTTATATGTGCTCTATTTTCATGTATGCTATGCTTGCGAAACATGAACACTATAATGAGTATATATATAACACAACTATAATGAGTATAAATACTTTGGATACGTAGTGAGAGGCAGTAGATCCCATAAATTCCATCAGGCAGCCTGATTATCTAGGAAAAAGTAGAAGGCAAGAGATGAATTGGTCGTAAAAGATCTCATGGTTGCGGAATATAAGAAGTTCGACCGGACTGGGTGTAAAGCAAATGTTGGATTGTTCATGTTAATTGTAATGGGTCCACCAAAGAAGCAGTAATTGAAACTACAAGCAGCATCATAAGCAACTGGTTAAATACAACAAAGTAATTTGCAAAGAAATTGCAAGTAATGATTGCTCATATTCTTGTTAAAGAAGGAACCAATGCCATAGTGCGGTATCGCAAATAACCACATCGTGGAGGATGTCTGAATAGGTGAAAATGAATTTAGTGCAACCTATTGGGAAGACATTCCCAATCCAAGGTAATTAAAATGGTTATTAGAACGTTCTGCTCGTTTATAGCTTCGAAATGAAATATTCGACTTTCTTTTAAAAAAGATTAGTTTAAAAATCTGGATTTTTTCAAACCCAGATATAGGATATACATAAAAGGTCTTTCAAGATTTACTATGTACAATAACTACCATTTAAACGGAAAAGAAATATTTAAATATTTAGATCAGTTCATATTATAAGTCGTGTAACATGTCGTTACTGTTTAGTAAAGGTAAAAATGTATTAAAAACTAGATGCTTTTGTATATTTTTAAGCTGAGAGATATAGAAATTGGCGACTACTGAGTAAATGTTAACAAAAGACCTTATTAAACTCGGAACATCTTGCTGAACAAGCAACAAGCTGCTGAAGATTGCAGCTCAATGTAAAGAGGAAGGAAATTAAAAAACAACTGGCCAACTAGTAATTAAAAATCACAAGAAAGGTTCCTTAGCCACACGAAATATCCAATATACCTAGGCCTGAAACTCGATAGAACGTTAAGCTTTAAAGAACATCTTACGAAGACGACTGCAAAACTTAAAATACGAAATAATATTCTGCAAAAGTTACGCGGTATCACGTGGGATTCCTCAGGGACTACACTTAGATCAACAATACTGTGCTCGTGCATCCCGTTGCGGAGTACTGTGCACCGGTGTGGCTCAACAATCCGCACACCAAACCTGTTGGCGTGCAACTAAATGAGGCTTTGCGTATTATATCAGGTTCAATCAAGGCCACCTCAATGTCCTGGCTACCAGCACTGGACTACATAACCCCCTCACACGCCCGAGGAGAACATAGAAAAATTAATATTGATCCTGTGCTCCGCCTCCACGTTGGTATCACCGGTAGAGACATAAGTAGATAACGCTTACGAAACAACCGTCCGTATTCTATAAGAATTATAATTGAACGAAACTTAATGCTTAACTTTGACGAAAAGATAATTGACCGTTGGCTAGAAGAATGGGAGAAGAATACACCGCCTTCCTCCTAGAATATGTCATATACTACCTGGGCCAGACTCAACAGAATAAGAACAAACTGGCAGGTCCTCCGATTCACTTTTCAGATGGGGAAAATACCCTCTCCAAATTGCGATTACGGTGCTACAAGAAAAACGATTAAACATCTAGTGGAGGAATATCAGATCAGATCCTACAGTGGCAATCCGTCCGAAGGGTAGATGAGAGAAATCACGGAAGCTCATGGACCAAAAAAGAGAAATAAGAAATAAAGATAAAAATGAACATAATAAGTGAGAATCCAAGCAATAATCAGGCCGAAGATTAGATGACAAAACCAAATTTCATAGAAAAGGATGAAGTGGAACTGAGAAGAAAGAAAACATAGGGTAGTAGATATTAACGAATAGGTAAAAGTATGGAAAAAATACAGATTAAAATTATTTAAAGATAAAAGAATAAAATATTATACAACGATTACATTAACAGTTTCATCAATTTCAACAAAAATCGAAGTCACACGGGCAGTACAAATGATAAGAAATGAAAAAGCTCTTGACCGCGATAAGGTGAGTGTCGATATACAAGTTACTGGTAGAAAATGGAATTTGGAAATGGAAGCTCTGTGTGATCCCTTTACCACAATTTATAAGACGAGGATATTACACTGATTGGCTTGAGTCAACTTGTCATAAAACCAAAGAAACGTTCAAGTACTGATAAAGAGATGCATAAATATAAATCAAAGTGTAAATATCTGCTGAATTGATCTCGACAAGGTCCGACATAAAAAAACTGCTAGACCTTAACAACGAGTGGATTGGATTGGTAAAGACTTACGAATATTCACATATCTATATTTATATCAAGTGAACAATAAGAGTTGAACAAGAACTTAAAAACAGGAGTGAGACAAGGCTATAACTTTTGCATACAGAGGAAATATTTAAGGAAGCCTTAATAGATAAAACCAAATACATTATACTAAATGATGTAATGGTGAACAACATTAGATATGCCGATATACCTTAGTACTAGCTAACTGAAGTAATGACCTTGAAAATCGAATGAAATAAAGCGAGCGCGAAAGAGCACCGAATAGAACTGGATCGAGCAACGTTTGTTAAAATGAGAAACGTCCTTTGCAGCCACGATCTTAGTATTGAACTTGGAGTTAGAATGACTCATTGTTATTTCTTTCCTATATGGAGTAGAAACGAGGTAATACTTAAATGCTTGGAAGCCTGTAATATGTAGGTTTTACAGACGATTAGAAGACGGTTAAACCAAAGAATACAACTGTTCAATATACTAAAAAGAATATAGTTTGGTCACATTATGAACAATCCTGAAAATAATGTCTTTTGCATCTTATCATAGAGCTAAAGATTAAAGGTAAACGTGGTCCTGGCAGAATAAGAACATCGTGGTTTAAAAACGAATGACAATGACACGGAAAACCAACTATATCATTATTAAGAGCAGCTGTTGATGAAGCCATGATGCTGAATATGATAGCCAACATGATATCCAACGATCTCTAACGGTCACGGAACTAAAAGAAGAAGAATCAATTACTATGAACAGGAAGAAATTTTATGATAGTTTTACAGGTTTATTAGACACTAAGATTAGTCATAATACCATTTAAAATTTAACTCTTTAAAAATTGATTTAATCATTTAGTAATTTAAAAAAATGTTTTTTCTGGAGAAAAGTTTTAGTGACCCAATGACTGTTTGTTCTTTGAAAAATATTGTTATGGTCCCAGTTTCCGAATACCCGTCGACCCTCTAATCTGAATTTCTGATTTTCTTTTTTCTTCTTTCTCTTTTGTGATGCAAAAACCATCACCATCAGTTTTTATACACCAAATTGTATGCATTTATGCAGTATCTCAATTAGGGATATAAATCTTTTAGATAGAGATGTTATTATAATTTTTCTGTTTTCGGTGTTCTCATGTGCCCAGCTTTGCAGAACTCACAAGAAAAATGATACAATCTGACATATCCAAACAAATTTACAAAACGATAACGAAAAATAGGAGAAAACAATTTATTTACGACAAAATGTTCATGAATTACAGGAATAACAAGATTTTTCTATCTTGTTTTTCCATATATTGAAAAGCCTTCAACTTATGAAACATAATTTGGTGTGTTAAATTGAAACAATTCAATTTTATACCATAATTTAGTTTAAATTATATATTAAAAATATAATTATACTATTTGGACAATGCTGTTTCTGAACAATTAAAGCAAATTTTCACGGTTTAATGTTTTGATGTGTTTTGAAACCATTTTTTGTCGAATTTCTATATTATCTACTTATTAATTGAGTTATATTTGATGTTTCGAGTTTCACCTGGAAAATCGAAATAAATTAAACAATTAAATTCTATTTTGCTACTTAGAAATCGAAAATGTTTTAATAGTTTAATTCTATCTGCCTCATTAATAATGAAAATTCAGATTTTTTAATATTCAGCGTCAAAAAAATGTAAACAAAGAAGAAAGCAGTTCCGTATACAAGAATATTTATTTTATCAGCCATGTTCTCTGCTTCTTTACGCAAACTTTTTCTTCTATCTTCTCGGCACTTCTCAATTGGATAGGTATTCTAATTCCTTCAGTATAAAGTTTTGACTTTTTTAGTGTTTTGTCATCATCTGTTTCCATATTTAAGCCAGATATTATAAGGTTTTTCTTTTACTTGATTTCTCTATTTGCTCCATTTTATTATCAAGGTGTTCTATTTCTTTTTTCATATCTGCATTTTCTTTCTTTATCTCTATTAATAGAGTATGCGTTTCTCTTTGTTCTGTTTTCATTTGTTTTAGCTCACCCACTCTTCCTCATTTTTGTGCATCAGTTCTCGCAACATTTTTATCATTGTATCTTCTGTATAAGCCTTTTCTAGGGCTTTTTCTGAGGGCGTATTTTTATTTATTTTCTGTCGTGCATAGAGTTTATCCTTATCCTTTCTGTCACGGTTGGATTCGTCATCCGTATCCCAACTGCTACCCGAATGTTTTTGGCCATTTTGATTGAAGACGGGCCTGCATTTGTATTTCGTGTTGCCTATATTTTGAGGTTTGCCTATATTTTGACACAAAAATAATATCGTTGCGGAAAGAAGATAACCCGAATCAACTTCTCAGAGGTTATGTCCTTATCAACGATTAAAAACTGTTATTTTTAGTAATTGGAAATTTCTTACCTCGATTTTTTAACACAACTATATAATTTAAGTTCTTTATTGGGTTTCACTGACTATTACTGCGAATTTGAACTCGACACAGCCCAAAATATGAGTTTTGCGACGGAACAAAATTTGTAGATCCAATCAGTTCACTAAAACAAATACTGAAAGAAATATCAGAGAACTACGAACAGTTCTCTGGAAATATCCTGTATTAAAGATGAACTGAATGACCGTAGCTCAATGGCTAGGTACTGGCTTACCAGGCCCGTGTTCGATCCCGGGACAGAGACACCAGAAATTACGGAACTTCTAGTTTAACTGTATATTTGAAGGTATTTGACGCGTCACTTACATCCATGGGGCACGCTTGCGAAATGAGTGTTTTGTGCAGGGGGGTGGGGGGGGGTGAGGGGGGGTGCAGGTGGTTGGTTGAGTGTGGGTAGGTGATAGGGTCTTTTGTGCTGTATTTCTTGAAGATTGTGTTTTTTTTTATTATTGTAAATTCTTAAATTTGTATTGATTCTATAGTATTTTGGCGTCATTGAGTGATTTCTTATCGTGTTTCATGTAACATCATTGTATCTTTATTTTATTTGGGATACATAATATCGACACTCATTGTCTATAAATACCACTACATTCTAGCTCAAGAGCGATCTGTCTATTGAGACAGACATCGATACAGAATCATTCTCACAGAATTCTCTATATAAGAGAGCTAATCTGAATTAATATACACATTCGTGAGATCTACATTAGTCTACAACTCACAGATATGACTAGGTGGATCGTCTAGTCTATGAATTACAAACTTGTATCATCGATACGACGCACATTTCCTTCAACTCATACAAGAGTGTTGTATCAGCTATGACGTTCGAATGAGAATGACTCTTTCTTCTAAGTAGCTCGAGCTAGGAACCGCTGCTGTGATGAGCGTGCTTGAGTCTCTACGCGTGCTCAATGGTACAAGCGTAAGTGCCACTCTGCCTATCTCAGTACTACGCTCATAAGACCGTTCACACTTTCTAGCTCTATTGAGACCTTTACGTGATTCTATGTCTCAGCGACGATGACACTTCGTGAGTCTACCTGATAGGGCTTTGCGATTCTGTAACTAGTTATGTATAATCAGTGCTCATTCTGATGGATCTAGCAAATTTGCGTGAGAGTCTCCGTAGACCATATACGTCGATCACAGATGGGTGCACTCGAGAGGGGGAAGTAGGAGTAGAATTACCTTGTACAGCATATACAAACTATTATCAGTTGATATCCTCATTAAAGTATACTAAACCTCACTTAACCTTCCACATCGGACGGTGTGTTCAAGAAATCGTGTTATGTATAAGTCAAGTGATCTAAACTACTACAATACGACTCTGTTTATAATCTATGACTTATAGTTCAGTATTCATAACTCGAACAGGATTGTTACTGAGTGCAGCTATAGATTCGGCAGAAGGTAAATATATTAGGGTGGTGAGGTGTGTGAGAGGGCGTGAGCCGTGAATTTTGTTTATTTATGTATATAGAATTAGTTCTGCTCTAAAATATCACGCGTCTATATATCTCTATTGAAGAATACATAGACAACAACTATACCTTCTGATAACATTAAATACGGCCAAAAAACATTGCAGTACAACGCTAGCTCTGTGATAGATAGATGCACACACGACAGTCAAAATATCTTCGTGACGCGAAACAGAAGCGATTTTTAGAGAGAAAATAACGCATACCTATTCACAGAAGGAGTCATATATATCGGGAGTTTGGTTTTTTAAAGTGATTATTTCTAAGTATAGTTGTCTGAATTGTAGAAAGATTGATGACGTGAGCAATAAAGAGATATGGTTGTGTTGTAGTGTGTAGGTAATATAAGACATGAAGAAATATTAATATGGCATATGCGGAGCATGGGTAGATAGATAGCACACACAGTTTTTAGATGATACGTGTGTACTACAGAGTATCTACTGACAGAACAACATTAAAAAGTGTTTAACTTCGTGGAGAGTCACGTGAGAATACTGGGATACTATTTTATCAAAACGATTTGTGGAGTTTAAATATATATATATATTATGAAAGTTAGCTTTTTAATTCAATTAAGGCAATGTCGATATTTTATGAGTTTTGTGTAAGGATGGTGTTATGGTTCTATTGTCAATGGTGAGATAGTTTTTACTGATATCTATAGTAGACGGGTTAGTAGATGAGATGGTGGTTATTTTATATTTTCTTTGTGATATTATAGTAGTGTTAGTGGTGGTTGATGTATGGAAAAGGTGAAGAATGGTGAGAGGTCTCTCTCTGTTGTGTGAAGGTTTTATAGTTTGGTTTTTGAGGTGAGTAGTTATTCTATCTACTTGAGTGGTGTTTTGTTTGTGGAGGGAGGTATTAGGAGTGATGTTTGATAACTGGGGGTATGGGTGTGTGTCGCAGTGAGTGGTGAGGTTTGTTCTTGTTTCGAACACTGGGTGGGTGATGATAGTGTGATATGTTTTTGTGGGATGGATACGTATGAAGTCATGTAGTAGGTGCTTACTAGTTGAGGTTTCAGAGAGTGAGGTATGTTGACAGATGTGAGGAGGGAGGGGAGTATAGAGAGAGGGCAGGAGGAGAAGTTGATTGTATGGAGAGTTCTGTATTTATTTTGCGTGGGTCGATTGTATGATGGTGGTTATAGTGATGTTGTGTGTGAGAGTAACACTATCAACAATCTCACACAAAAAGGGAAGGGGGGGGGGGGGGGGGGGTGTGAGTAGATTTTTGTTAGATGACTAGTAAGATTTTGAGAGATTATACTTTTTAGGTTACGAGTTTAATACTGAATTAATTGTCTTGGGGAGACTGGATGTGATTGTGGGATAGCATTCTGTCTGTATTGTTGGTTGTTTTATGCACAGAGTATACAAATTGTATGTAGAGGTAGGAGTGGTTGATGGTTTTTGATGTTGTAATATGGGGTTATGGAAAATTTGTTATTTTGATGTATCGTAGATTTTTTAAGAATTGATATTTTGTTAATTGTTGAAGAGGTTTTATGATTAAATTGTAATGGTAGTAGGGTTGTTTGATTTGTAGTGGAGATTGAAGTGTAGGTATATATGTTAATGTTGGGAGTGGGTGTATTATTATGGATTAGGTTTTTAGTGTTTTGGGGATTGTTGGTTTTTTTTGGTAATTTTTCGATTTGTTTGGGTATAGGTTGGTTTTTTTTTTTTAATGTTTTTTTGTTTATTATGGGTGAGTATTGTTTTTTTTTGATTGATATGTTATAGGGTGATATTTTGATTTGTTGTTTGGTGTGAAATTGTAGTGTTTTTGTAATTAGGTATTGATTGTGTTTATAGTAAATATTTGATTATAGTGTGGTTTGTTTGTTTTCAAATAAACAGATGCCAAGCAAACAGTGGTAACTTAACTTTATATCTTTTTTATACATATTTTTTATATCTTAATGTAGTTAACTTAAATAATGCTACCAAAAGTTAAGATGAAGTTAAAATAAAATTTTCGGAAAACTACTTTAAAAAACGCGCCATGTACACTACCTTACAGTTGATTTGGAAACGTGTGCATATTATAAAAAACACAGATTTTTCAACTTTTTAATCGTTATATCTACGAAACGGTCACTATTGGATGAAAAAGTATAAAAACATTTTTTATAGATAATTGGATGTTCTACAATTTTTATATTAAGCGTTTTTATGATAAAACTTATTTTTTTGCTAAAAAACGCCAAAAACAGAAATTTTTGTAACCTTAATGTGTATCTCAGCTGGACTAAATATGCCATTTTTATATCTATAGTTTACAATAATATACGATCATATAAACTTCACTCGAAAAATATGGGTTAAATTGCTATATTTTAACCTCTTCAATAATAATTTTAGATGCTCCTCCTAAAAGAATAATATACATGCTAAATAAAAAATCATGAATTAGTAATTTTAGAAATAGCCAAATAATGGGTTCATGCAAAGGAGTACGCAATATTATTTACTACGATTTAAAAAATACTGTACAAAAATTAGCAGTAAGAAGCAAATACACCATAATAATTTTCAAATCAAAATACTTTGATATGGCGCTACACCAACCTTTAATTCAAGCTAAGTTAAATAGCATTCACAAAAAGTTTTAAGACATTCTGTGTCTGTTTCGTGACTTTTAATTATTCTCTACTAATAACGTATAAACGGTATTCGTGAGTTCTTTAATTTACAACTCGAATCAAATAGCCGTAATAAATAATTTATTACATGTATGTAAAAAAACATCAAATGTAAAATCTAGTCTGTCCAGGATATGTATACATTTATCTCCTCAATAAATTTTTATCCATTATACGCATTATACTCTTGAACACATTAAACTCGTTGAGTTATTTTAGTCTTTAGAGAAAAAATGTCAAAAATAAAAAAAATCGTGAAAAGCAGCGAGGACTAAAGACCGCTAAGCCATCTTTATAATTTGTATAACCTATTCACCAAAATCACTGGCAAACAATTGGAAGGTAAACTGGATTTTTATCAACCAGGAGAACAAGCATGTTTCAGAAAAAGTTTTGGGACAAATGATCATCTTCAATGAATTCTGATAGAAAAATCTGTGGAATATAATAGACACTTAGCGTTGGGATTTATCGATGTCTATAAAGAATTTCCCAAGGTAAAACTAACATCAATAATAGTAGCACTAAAACAATGTAAAAGATAGTATATACAGATACACATCTTCCTCTTCTTACAGCGCTTTTCGGTTCCTGATGTTGGCAATCAATGTGGCTATCCCAACTTTGCTTGCAGCTATTCGAAATAGTTTGTTTGTACACGTATTGAACCACGTTCTCAGGTTTTAAAAGCCAAGATATTCTTCTTCTCATTGGTCTTCTCTTTCCAAATCTCTTGCCCTGAATGATGAGTTACAACAAGCCATAACTCTGTTTATTTCTCATAATATATAGATATTCTAATTTGCGCTCTTTGATTGTGTTAATAATCTTGCATTCCTTGTCCATTCTACATAGGACCTCAACATTAGTCACACGCTCCACCCATGAAATTCTTAAAATGCGCCTGTAGTACCACATCTCAAAGACCTCGAGCTTTGTTAAAGAAGCTTCAGAGAGTGTCCAGACCTCTACTCAATATAATACCTTAGAAAATGTATAGCATCTGATGAGAGATAGAGATTTTAGTGTCAAGTGGAAATTCGTGACTTTTGAGAAGATACTTCTTCTTTACGAACACCTATCTTGCTTTTACATACATATACATAAGGCTTATAAAATACGTATACAGTAACGCCACCACAACTGAAAACCACAACAAAACTTCGTGAAGCAACTTAAATTTTTCATGAAAAAAATTTAGTATGCAGAGAAATTGACAATGGGATATCATTTCGCCAAAACTTTTATAACTGTCCTCGATTACGCAATGAAATCACTATTTTGGGGAACACTATTTTGGGGAGGCATCGATATCGACGGGGAAAGGTTAACTCATCTTAGATTCGCAGATGACATCATTCCTATTACACACAACATCATTGATGCAAAACAGATGCTTGACGAATTATTAAAGGCCTTATTAGAAGTTGATGTTCAAATAAATGCAAGCAAAACCCAAATAATGATAAGTCTAGTGCTTACACAGCAAAGTCGACATAAAAGAAACATATGTGTACAAAAAACCAGCAATACATGACAGCTCAGGAATCCAGAGACATGGAGGAGGCATGTTCAACAGTGGACGGTAATGGATACATGGTGACGATGATACTAAGAAAATTAGTTACATTTTTGATACCTTATGTTGTATCGGGAATTTCTGAGTTTGACCATCAACCACTTTAACACTAGTTTCCAAAGATTTCCGCGGTTAGTACAATTAAACCTACAGCTAAGATTAATACTATTACAAGAAATAATATTAAACTCAACAGTTTTCTGGATTGAACCGCGCCGATTATCCTTGCCCGAACTTGCTGATGATGACGTGTTTGGGTGGAGGTTGGCGTGGGGGTAAACGTGGGGATTGGCGCAACGATTGGCACGAGGGTTATTGCGAACATTTCTGACAGTAGGATTTAGATTGGCGGGTGGAGTGAATGATATTTTCTTTATGAGAGGTCTCCATGTTGAAGGCAACCATATAAGCGTATTTCTGACTATCGGTCGTCTTCAGTACGGTAGAGCTAAGTTAGAAAAAGAGCAGTTAATTTGGGAAAGAATCACTACAGGAGCAATGCGATCAATTTGTGGCGTTAGAGTTAGAAGAGCCTGACGGTTTACAGGGCAACAGGTAACGATAACCACGGAGATAGCTACGGCTACCTGAGTTAATGGGAGTGAATAATAAAAGTGAATAATAAAATATTTTTATTATTTATTCGCATGAACATTTTCTATTTGTTTTTAAATAAAACGTTAAATTTAACGTTTGGCATTCCTTTCCCCATCGAGCTGTAGCTTCCTCCGTTGTTATTTTGAGTTATTGCGCTAAAAACCATTAAGGTCTTCGAACTCTAGTGCCACTAATGATCCTTTCTCAAGTTAACTGCTAATTTTTTAACTTAGCTGCACCGTACTGAAGGCAACCAATAATCAGAAATACGTATATACGATTGCCTTCGATCGACATATCTATTTTATTTTCTATTTTCCTGTTTTGTGAGACATCCCATTATATTTTACTTGAACGAATTAACGGATTCCGCTATTTTTTTTCTACGATTTTAGACTTTTATTTAGAAACGATGTACTCAAACTTCTCTTGTGGGCTAATACCAGGTGGAAGAAAAAAAAATATTTTTTTATGTTAAGTTTGAGACACCCTGTAGGGAGGACAAGCCACCAGAGTTGGAAAACATTAAGACCATACTGTAATCGTATATTTTATGAACAACTTGTTTTTTATATCTCACTGATTTCTTTAAAAACAAAGAAAATAGACGGTTTTATTCTTTGGTTAAAATCATTAGACAAATTTTTTATGAACATCAACTACAAAGAAGAATCCATCAAATTTACCATGAAAAAAAAAGAAAATAATTACTGCCTATCGTTTGTGGATGTGTCAAACTCATCAGAATGTGTAACCAAACAAAGAGAAAACCGACACGCACCAACGATATTAGATCTACCTTATCCAAAACCAACCCTAAAAATGAACAACAAATATGAAAGAACTGTATGTATACAGTATCTTGTGAATATGGCCATTTTTACTTGGGTGAAATCTCGGGATATAGAAACGGGCACCAATAGTTTTGAAAAGAACCAGATATTAAAAATAAGGCAAACTGCATAGCAAACACATAAGTAGAATGCAAAAAGATCTAGATTACAATACTGAAAGAAGAAGTTAGCGATATAAAAATATCAACACCAATGATAATAAAAACCAGAATAATATAACATAACTAACAAATCTCCAAAACCATAATACCGTATCTAACACTAAAAATAAAAAAATAGTAGACATAAAGGCATAAAAATATCAGTATTTAATGTTAATCTGGGGTATAACACATTTCAATACTTTTAGGGCTGGAAGTATATACAGTATGATGCAAAAATATGGAATAAATTCATTATTTCAGAAACAGACGACTTTAAAAAAATTCAACACGTCAATTTTAATTTTTGAAAGGCCATTGTGTTGGACATCAGTGTTAGCGTAATGGCGTATTCGACGATTTTTTTTTAATACAAATTGAGGTCACGGAACACCTCATTTAAAAGGGCTCCTAATCGCCTTCGCAACGATGTATTATTCGAATATTTATTTCTACAGAGTTAACCAAAATTATGTACTTAGTTAAGTATGATGCTAAAGTATGGAATAAATACATTATTTCAATAGGCAACTTTTAAACAAAAATCTAAAATTGATATAAGGTTGAATGCTCGAATAATTGAACTTTGATAAAATGAAGGGCAGATATCGAGCATAGTTTTATTAATTAAATCTTGCCTCTAGTACTTTCGCATCCTAGAGCATCTTCAGGGGCATCTGAAATAAGCCAAGAAATTGAGTATTGAGACAGTGAGAGTTTCCATTTGTTTCCTTTGTGATCTCCAAATCTTCCAATAAATCCACCTCCAAATAGTTTTCCTTACTACTAATGTTATGTAAAATAGATGAACCAGTATTGATATTAAAATTGTCTTTATTAGATAAGTGTTAACTAAAACTTGAAGAGTTTGGCCTTTTAAAATGTTCTGAAATTCTAGTAGATAACTTTCTAATGGTTCTACCTACATAAGAGGCATCACAATCATCACATTTTAATTTATAAATAGCACTTTTGTCAAGTGTGTTCATCCTACCTTTGGTGTTAATTAAAAAGGAACCTAAAGTGTTGTAGGACTTGAAGAACATTTTGATGTTTTCAATTGTAGAAGTAAAAAGTTTAGATATTTTATTGGAAATGTTGTTTCTTCTTAACGTTCCCTATCAAGTCCCCTTGACGTTGGCGATTAACATGGCGAACTGTCTCTGTCTCGAGCTATTCTAAAGAGTTGCTCAGCTTTCCTTATTCCTGTCCACTCCCTGATATTCTTCAACCAAGAGGTCTACTTTCTACCAATTCCTCTGCATCCTTCGGTTTTACCCATCATAATAAGTTGAAGAATATTATATTGGTCTCCTCTTACTACGTGTCCAAAATAGGCCATCTTTCTACATTCGATGTTATCAAGCAGCTCGCTAGCAGCATTTGCTCTCTCCAGGACTGCCACATTTGTCAGCATAGCCGTCCATGGAATTTTTAGTATACGTCTGTGCAGCCACATTTCAAAGGCATCCAGACGATTAATAGTCCAATAGGATATTTTTCATGTCCATGCTTCGACACCGTATAAGAGGACTGACCAAATGTAGCATTTAACAATGCGCTTTCGAAGTTGAAGTTGCAAGTTATCATTACTAATATACTTACTAATTACTAATATTGTTGCTAATATAAGTAAAGGAGAAATTGAAGAAAACATTGTGATGAATACGCAAGCTTTTCTACAATTTTGAGTTTAGCTCTATTTAGAAGCTTATGGATGATATTGGGATCATAAACATTATTGAAAGCAATTTGCTTGAGAGTATTAAGTTCTAAATTAAAGTTGTCATTAGAAAGTGGAAATTTGAGTAACCTATGAAAATAACTATTGAAAGCAGCCATTTTATGTTGGGTTGGATGATTAGATGTTTCATGTATAACATGATAAACACCTTAATATTTCCGTTATTACCGGGAGCCATTTTCTCTCCTGTTGCCCACCAGAATATAGCTTTCACTATTTTATAAATGATTTTAAACTGTTTGTCCTTGTTTAGTGTACTATTATGTGCAATTTTATGTTTAATTTCAAGTTTATGACATTCTGCGATTGTTATATAGCCCAAAATTGACGAAGTAAGTATAAAAGGTTAATCACAAAAAACTTTTATCATCCATCAACTTCGAGTTTTTTCGCTTATTTCAGATGCCCCTGAAGATGCTCTAGGAAGCGATAGTACTTGGGCAAGATCTAATTATACTATATTTCTAATGAGTGTAGAGTAATAAAATCTCATGAAGTATTCAAAAGCGCTACAGGGTAATCCGTCAATAATCCGTCAATAAATTCCGTCCGCATTGCAAAATTCTGTCGTTTCATAAAGAGCAGGTAGGTATCACCCTGTTTTAAGGGATTAGTCCATTGTTATCGACAGATAAACACTGAGCCAGAGGCGCGCTAGTGGGTTAATTGACAAAAGAATATGCATTCTTAAAAATCATATTAAAGGAAATAAAAATGTAATACAGCAGAACAGTGTTATTAAAAAAATATAAAATGTGACAATAAAATATATACGAACCGAAATCGGGAAATACTCACAAACACACACGAATGAACTTTACATATTGAAACACTTGTGGGGAGTTTAAATCAATTTATTCACAAAAACTACAAAAACTTTACTGGATACGTTATTACAATTCTACATCACTATATTCTTCATCCGAAGAACTGTCATCATCCCCTGGTGTTATAATTATAGGGTCAACCACCTGATCGACCAAGTTGTCTAGTTCCCACATTTTATCTTCCTCTTTTAAAACATGCTGGATTGCTTTTTGCCAGTTTTCTGATGTGATTTCCATAATGGCTTGATCAAACAATACCTTGACATCTTTCATTTTAAATGTGGTATTGTGCCTTGCAACATATCCTTTAACTTGTGCCCATATAAGTTCTATGGGATTTAATTCGCAATGATATGGCGGTAGGCGTAGCACAGTTACTTTATACTTTTCTGCTACATCTTCTACGGCATATTTTATGAAGCGAGATTTATGTTGTTTTACTACGGCTAGTAGTTTCTTCTTTATTGAATTTGTCTCAAGTTGAATACCTTTATTTGACAGCCAGTTAATAATTTCTTGCTTTCTCCAAGCTGAAGTTGGTACCTTCTCTATGCGCCTTGAATGGTAGCTTGCATTATCCATGACCACGACCGAATCAGCTGGAAGAAATGTTAACATTTCCCCGAAGTAGTCTTCGAAGACATCCGAATTCATGTCCTCATGATAATCTCCCGTCCGACACGACTCAAAGCTTAACAAACCTTCTTTTAAAAATCCTTCTTCGCTTCCAATGTGAGCAATTATAATCCTCTTCCCTTTTCCCGAAGGCACTTTAATACCCGTCGAAAGGCCTTCTATGAAAGCTTGGCGAGCACTTGTTACATTTTTATCTTGCCACATTTTTTGGACTATATAACCTTCGTTTATCCACGTCTCATCAAGATAAAAAATTTTCTTGTGCTCTCTGCGGTACTGTTTTATAGTTCTCAAATATTTTCGTCTCCAGCAAATGATTTCATCACTGTCCAGTAATAGTGCCTTTCGATTGTGCTTTTCCCAGGAAAAATTCATACTTTTTAAAGTTTTCCATAAAAGTTTTCTGGATATCAAAGGAATATCGTTATCTTGGCTTATCTCCATTAGTATTTTGTCAAGGGTGGGTATTTCCTTTTTAAAATAAAACGAATGAACTTTTCTTCGAATGTCACGTTTGGTGTCTTCACCTAAGATTTTTATTGGTCTTCCTGATTTTCTCTTGCATGGACTTAACTGGCCTGATATCTTTCGTTCTCGCAATAATTTAAAAATCGTGGACTGTCCAATTCCAGTCATTCGGGCACATCGCTCAACACTTTCTTGCACAGACAAACTAGGGTGATCGTGTTTTATGCAATCATATACATTTAAAATTATAACTTTTTCACTATTTCTATATCACAATATTACTGTACGTTTAATTGGTGTAGTAACAATTACTAACTCGAATGTCGAATGTCGAATGATAATAATAAAATAAAAGAGGGATTATAATGAAAGTGTAAGTAAAACCTCATTACGCGTTATTAGTCTTCATGTTGATTTATTTTAGTTCTTAGTAATATTAGGAGGTGCGTCATACCCTTATCAGTTTCTTCTAATGCTTTTATTCGTTCAGTAAGGAAGTGAATTTGTTTTTATAAATAAAAATGTAATTAGCTTTAATGACCATATAATGGAATACGAGTTTGAAGAATAAGTTAATCGAAAAATTAAATAAAATAGGTTATCACAAAATATCCAAAATATGATATTTTGAGTTACATCAATTTTTGACGACGAAGTTGACATCCGTCCATTTGCCTACGCCCATGACGACACCGAAATTCAGGCAAATTTTATGACACTTCATGATTTATTACTCTACACTCATTTGAAACCAATTATAATAAAAACTGTGCTCGATATCTGCCCTTCATTTTATCAAAAAAAAAATATGTCTAAAACACGTCAATTGTTTTTGAATGGCTATATATGACCAACCTACCTCACAAAATCCAGGTAAAGTCTAAAATACCAAGAATATATTTAGCGTTTTTATTATATATAATTTTATTTCATGTGTTTTCTTGAATATGCTTCATGGATTGAAAAAGGAAACGTCAAATAAAAAAGCAGGCAATTTAAATTACAAACAAATTGTAAATTATTCCCAAAATATAAATATTCACTGAAAAAATGACTTTGATTAAATATGAATGCAACAACATAAAAATGTGAAAATTGAAAAAATAGAAATTTAGGTGAATTTATCACACAACTGATTTTTAAGGTTCACGGTCATTCTTAAAAGTGTACGTTTTCCTAGTTCATTATGTCTACTTCCTTCTGTTCGTTGGTGTTTTCGTCCAATTCTATAACACTATATTTTTTATTCAACCCAATGTTGACTTGTAAAAGACAAACAAATTAATATTATAAAACTATAACTTAAATTAAAGATAGCAAGTAACTTATTCTTATGGTGCATATGGAGTATTATTAAAATATCTGTGCAAAAGCGTTTGTACAAAGAAATAACTATTTCAAATATAGTTTTTATGCAATATCTGTTCTACGCCAGATATTACCAACAATTCACAAATAAAACTAACTTGAAACATATAAACAGTAAAAGAAAAAATGAATCCAAATCATTCACATTTTAATGTGTGTTTAATTTTATTGATTTTTAAAGTATAAAAAATATTAAACTTTTTGTTTAACACCTACCATGAAGTAACATTACTAAAAACATATATATTTTAGATTGATTTGAGAATTTAGTATTGGTAATGTCTGGCCTATTCTAGATAAATATTAAATATTTTAAAAATGTAAATTACCAGCTGATTGTGCGCTCCGCATAGAACCCATTTCTCCGCTTCTACCGTAAGTTGAATATTCGCCTAAAATGGAGAAATGCTTTATTTATTTTTACAGAAAATATTTTATTAAGCATGGTGTTTTATATATATTATTGTACAAGAAAAACATTTGGTTTAAAATAAGCAGCACTGTTTTTAATGCTTTGGTTAAATGTAGGATCTCTTTAAAGACCCGTTTTCACGCTACGTCTTATTGTACGTTTTGTCGGTCATATAAAACGTACTACAAAACGTACGTTTTGTCCAGTGTATACACACAATGTATTTGGATTTCATTTCGATTCGACAAGACGTACGTTTTGCTGTTTACACGCCACATTTTATTGTATAGGATTTGTCCTATCCAACAAAACGTACAATAAGACGTAGCGTGAAAACAGGCCTTAAGATCAGTGTAAAGTATTGTTTTCACGCTACGTCTTATTGTACGTTTTGTTGGTCATATAAAACATACGACAAAACGTACGTTTTGTCCAGTGTATACACACTACGATTTTCCTTCCGACAAGACGTACGTTTTGCTGTTTACACGCCACGTTTAATTGTATAGGATTTGTCCTATCCAACAAAAGTACAATAAGACGTAGCGTGAAAACAGGCCTTAAGAATAATTATTAATGTTATGGTTTTTAAGAAGCTATGTGCAGTTTTTTTCCATTTACATGTATAAATGTGTCACTTAAAAACAATAAAAATTTAAAAACAATCGAAATCCGGAGATTTTTTAAGTTTGAAATCTGTTCAGAAAATTACCCAAATCAGTGCTTCTTAGAGCTTACTACAGTTCGCTCTGATGATTCCCATAAGTATGAAATATGTATAAGCGAAAGATGATGCTCTATATTCAAATTAAATCTTAACTGTCTTTTTTAGTTTTTTATTCTTTTACTTCTTGAAGATCTTATGATCTGCTTTAATTCTGAAGCTGCCTCTGGTTAACTGAGAGGTAGATCATAGATAGACAACCTCTTACGCTGCCTTCCCCATTTTACAATATCTTGAATTTTGCACTGCTCTCTAACGTTTGTATTTCTCACCCTGTCTCCTCTTGTTTTGCCCACTATTGTTCTTAGGGTTTTCATTTCGGCAACCCTTAGCATAAATTTCGTTTTGTTGTGCGCATATGCAGATTTGACCATACTATTTCCCGCAGACATCCTGACAATGCGGATTTTTTGTTGATCTGACTCCTTGTCCTTTACTGGGTCATGTGTGCTTGATATAACGTATGGTCCTAAAGTTTTGGGAAAAATTTCACCTGGTCTGATTGAGAAGCAAAATGCATTTAACAAAGAAGGCCATGAAATTGAAATGTTATCAGTTATTGACATTTAATAAACAAAGCAGAATATTTTGGTTTGTGCTCTGCAAAATGTCTTATAAAATTGATATTCGTCGAGGTTGTAGCGTTTGTGGTAGGGATTATTCGCTTGTTGAGGGGCTATTAAGTCCTATTGTATCTTTACACCACTTACTACCACTGTTATTTAGTTTTTGCATTATATGTAAATTGTTAATACATATATATATATATATATATATATATATATATATATATATATATATATATATCGATATACACATTTTTATAAATATATTTATTGTTACTATTTTGAGTTTTATTTCAGTTTTACTAACCAGTATATAATATAGCAAAATAAGATTAGTATTTAGTATTTTGTATTTCAGGTTATTATCTCCGGGGGGGGGGGGGGTTGGAAGAATCAGTTGTTGTCCGAGAGTGGAATGTGGGAGGATTTTGGGATTAATGAGTGGGGGGGGGGGAGGAAAGGAGGGGAGAGGGGTGGGGAGAGGAGTGTTTGGTGGAAAAGGGGGTATAGAGGGGGGGGGTGATAGGGGGGGTGGTAAGGGGGAGATGGGAGGGAGGGAGATTAGATGGTGAAAGGAGTGAGGGGTGTTTGAGGGTTTGGGAATATTGTAATGGATGGGGGGGGGTTGAAAGAAATGATAGATAGGGTTGGGTTTGGGGAAGGGGGGGAATGGGTAGGGGGAAAGGTAAGGGTAATGTGGGGGTGTGGGGGATGGTAGGAGAGGAATGGAGGAGTTAGGGGGAGGATAGAGAGTTTTAATTGTAGAAATGTTGGTTGGATTGGGGGTGTCGTGGGGAGGGGAGTTGGATATAGTGTGAAGGGTTGTGGTGATTGATTTTATGTATTTATATGGTGAGATATTGATGTTTGTTGTTGTTGATGGGATTAGGAGTTTTGGTGAAGTAAAGGTGGGGGTTAATGAGTTTGTGTTAGTAGGTAGGTTAGATGAGTTGTATTTGGGTGTGGGGATGAGTAATGATTGTGATAAGGGTATTTGATAGAAAGGGTTAGAATTATGAAGGTTGGAGAGTAGTTGGGTGAAGAGGGTGGGGGGGTAGGGGTAAGGAGGGGAAGTTGGGTATGTTGTTAGGTGTTAGGTGAGGTGCTTTCAAAATGAGATCTTACTAGGCCATGTTGCGCTGTGAGACCCCAATTTTGTTCTTAGCTGCTTCAATCAGTCTTGCCTCTCTTATATGGTTCAAAATCCGCGGTCGGCCACTTTTACGCAAGTTAACACATGGTATCCCTTCTTCACATCTGATTGTGCGATAAATTGTCGATTTTCTTATGTTTTAATCTCGATAAATATTAACAATATCTCGTTTCGACATTCACTCAACCATATTATAAACACCTCGATGAATATCAATTTTATAAGACATTTTGCAGAGCACAAACCAAAATATTCTGCTTTGTTTATTAAATGTCAATAACTATTTATTTTTTGTTTAATAAAACTCCAACAGGAATCTTATGACTATTGCTATCTGATCATTCACTATGATCAATAAGCAAGTTAATTCTATATATAAATATTACAAGAAACTTATCTAAGGTTAATAACTAATGACATTTCAATTCCATGTTCTTTGTTAAATGCATTTTGTTCCTCAATCAGACCAAGTGAAATTTTTCCCAAAACTTTAGGACATAGGTTATCTATGCCCAGATATCTAAATTGCATCACCTGTTCTATGAGGTTGTTCTCAACCACTAACTTACATCTGAGCGGATCTTTTGCTATTGTCACACATTTAGTTTTGTTGGTATAAATGGATTTAGTTGGCGGCTTATTTGAAAGAACTGATTTTTTTTTATTAAACAACTATTATTTTATTAAACATTTAATTGTAAGATAATAAGTAATAAACATTTTATTTTCGGTTATACGAATAAAACCATATAAATGAAAAAATAAACTAATAACATTTTGGATTTGCAGTTATAAGCAGTTTTTATGTGCAAAATTTGTTATAGTTGAAAATGATAAATATTATACTGCCAACAAGTGCGGACAGGTAGTAATTTCTTACTTGGAGTTTAAAAAATTCAAAGCTTTCTGCACGTGTTCCACACTATTCTTTTTCTACAACCACACTTTTTGCTAAAAATAAAAATCTTCTATTAACAAAAAATCTTTCTAGTACAGAAATGTCACTAATATCAAATTTCAATTATTGTGCAAAAATATCAAGTTTGTTAACATAAAACTAAGCAGAAAAACTATTTCTGAGCAGTGGCTGTAGAAAAGAATTATTGTTACACTGAGATATGTACTCCATATTAACAAATTATGAATGATATTTAAAAACGCAGTTATGTCAAAAAACATATCATATCTACAGTCCACTTGAGATTTATTCTGATTTAAGTAAAATTTGAATACATTCTTCAAGTTTAAAATTGAACACACAGAGTTAATTTCCGATTTTAGACATACAGGGTTGGCCATTCAAAAAAGTCCACCCTAATATTTGGCAATATTCATTTTATTTTGTAAAAAAGCCGAAACAGGTCGATTTTATTCTAAAGTGGCCATATTTTAACAATATAGATCAGAGGTTCCGAACGAGTGTGTCGGGGCACACTGGTGTGCTCTGAAGCCCCTGTAGGTGTGCCGCGAAATTTTACCGTCTTTTTTACTAGTATTTACTTTTTTAATTCGCCGTGATAATAACTTTTATCGACTATTTTTTATTGAATAAAACTTCTGTTCTGCACTTGTCTATTGTTTCAATGGTTCAAGACTCGACCAACAGAATGCGGTAGCAGCAGTATCGTGTGCATATGTGCGTTATTTGAACATATTACCGCGTATGGCAATAGCGTTTGAAGACACTTACATTTAGAGATGAGCATCGCTAGAAAAACATCGATGGTTACCATCGATTAAACATCGGAACCGTACCATCGATGGTAATACATCATCAAGCCTAAACATCGATATTTTCCAACACCATTGTTGACGTTGAACTCGATACAACAGACAACAAAATTAAATTTACGCCTACATATTATTATTTTTACAACTTCTCTTACAATTTTACAATGGACTGGGTGCGAAATCCATACATCGAGTCGGCTTATGACAGGGTCTTGTTTACTACTGATGAAGAATGTGAACTGATAGATATAAAAAATGACCGTAGAAGTCCAGTAAACTAGTTGAAGGAGCAGAGGCTCAGTCAAAATTGAAGAAAATTAAAATTAATGTAGATGTTGCGTCATTTTGGATTCCCCTCTTTAATAAATATCTACTAGTCACAAAGAAAGCTATACCGTTTTCAACTTATTATACTTGTGGATCTTCTCGTCGATGAACGCCATCAAGAACAGAAATCGTTCACAGCTAAAATATTTAGAGGACTTAAGGGTGTGCTTGTGTACAATACGTCCTAGAAAGGATTTAATGAAGGGTCACTAAGCACAAATATCGCATTATATATGGTGTCACTATTTTTAATTAGACGGACATTATGTTTTATACTCCATTATTTTTTATTATCAACTATGTCTCTTTTAATACAAAATAAATGTTTTTAAGTGCATTAACATTTTGTTTTCTTAATTTTCCTAATTAGTTTCCATAATGAGCACAGCATTAACTCAATGAATTATGTTTTAAAGTATATTTTTAAAGAAAGTAACATAGTAAAAAGTGTTTTTCAGTTAGTGTGCCGCAAGCTAAAAAAGGTTGCGAACCGATGATGTAGACATATGTCACTTGTCAAATTCTTCCATTCCAGTATCACAAATCTTTGTTTAATGGACCATGTGTGGCAGATCATTAGACAGGTACTTCGCTGGAGAATTCAGAGAATTATGACTTTTTTAATTAAACTCTTCTTCGCGTGACATGTAAAAATTATCCGACGTTGGTGATCACCATTGCGAAGGCTTCTCGATCTTCTGCAATATGGAATAATTATCCTGCATTTGGTATCTGAGTCCATTCACGAATGTTTTTTAACCAAGAAACTTGTTTTCTTCCTCCATCTCTACGGTCCTCTATTTTGCCTTTAAGGATAAGTTGTAATATTTTATATCGACTTCCCCTTACTATATGTCAAATATAAGACATTTTTCAATATTTAACAGTCTTTAGCAGTTCTCTATTTTTGTTGACAATCCTTAGTACTTCTTCATTAGTTTTCCTTGCTGTCCAAGGTATCTTCAGCATTCGTCTATGACCCCACATTTCCAATGCTTCAATTTTGTTCATGATCGATACTCTTAGCGTCCACACTTCTGCACTATACAAAAGTACGGACCAAACATAGCACTTAACCATTTTTTGCCTTAGTTCTAAACTGAGATGGTTATTGCAAATAAATGACTTCATTTTCATTAAACTCTATTCTTTGAAAAAGCCTCAAGTATGTTATTATATATCTTGTTTGTTACATAACCCCATAGGAACAAGTCCAGTGGAGTTAAATCCAAAGAATCTTGCTGGACATTCTATAAAACCTATTCGTCCCATCTATTGCATAGTATTAAACAATTCATTAACGTATCGCCTTACGTGTATGCTATAAGGCGGAGGAGCACCGTCTTGTTCGAGAAATAAATCATTTTCAGAGTACCTGTTATCATTTTCGATTATATGTCACAATCGGATCATCTATGTCCTCTAATAACTCTAGATATGCTTTTCCGTTCAAAAAGTGTTGCAAAAAGAATGACCTAACAACACGATCGCCATAAATTCTTACCGTTTAATTTCAATGGTTGTTGGGTACATGTTGCGTGAAAAACTCTAGGATTTTCATGAGCCCAATAACGGCAATCTTATCGATTTACAGTATTTAGAAAAAAGAACATTCATCCGAAAAACAAATATTAAATAGAAAGTTTTAGTCGTATGTCTGGATCATCTCCATTTACTTCCTGTACCAAGTGTATTTTGTATGAATGAAATTTGTAATGTTTCAGTACTTTGCGGAGAGCAATTGTTTTAGTACTTGAGGTAGGTTCCAAATGACCATAACCTAAAATTGCTACTTCTTTTGCTTCAGTGCTAACATGTTTTTCATACTCTATTTTTTTATCAGCTACTAATCGCGTTTCGTGAATTTTTTGATTGAAGTTGCTTATCTCGAAGAAGTTGATTAAATAATTTCGCTGTTCTCCTTGTCCACTTTACATTGAGCTTATAATCTTTCAAGAATTAACAGATAAAACAATAAAAATAACAATTTTTATACTAAATGTTTGTCCCAGAAGAGGATAGTTACCGTCACAATGAAAAGTTTCCATTATAATTTTGTGTGTATATTTTGTTATCCAAATTATTTAAAAAACGGCCATCAGATTACAACCAATCATTGAAGAAAAACCGGTTATATCTAACACAAATTTGCCTTTCGAAAAGAACATGCAATAATAGAGTAAATACATAGAACCATGTAAAAGATAAATACAGATTTGCAACAAAAATAAATATTGCACAGCGGTACTCCTTGACAAAACACAAAACTTTGATAAGACATGAGTCCATTAGTAAAATTCGTAGACGATACTGCCATACCGGCATCTATGAGAATAAAAAATGGATATTGGCGAATGACTGTTTATACTTTAGCACCAAAATCCTTTGTCTTCCGGGTCCTCTATTTTTATCCATGTTCTTCCTGTAGAATCAGTTGCAAAAGTGAATGTCTCCACATATTCCTTATAATTTACTTACTTACTTACTCCGTGGCGTTACAACCCTTCCTGGGTTTTAGCCGACTTGACAACATGCCTCCACTGTTTTCTGTCTTGAACAACCTCCATCCAATTCTCCACGCTTAGGTCTCCTGCTACATTATCTTGCCACCGAAGACGAGGGCGTCCGCGTGGTCTCCTTCCAGTTGGGACTTCTTCCCACACCAATCTTACTGTTCGTTCATCAGAATGTCTTCTGAGGTGTCCTGCCCACTGCAGTCTTCTGGACTTTATTTCTTTTATGATGTTGGCGTCTGGGTAAAGTTCTTCGAGCTCTTTGTTAGTTGTTATCCTATATTGTCCTGATGCTTTATCCAGCACAGGACCAAAGATCTTCCTTAGGATTTTTCTTTCCCAAACACATAGTCTCTCTTCGTTTGCCTTTCTTGTATCTGTATCTTCGTACGTCGTGTTAGTTGTTTTGATTTTATAAGGTTTTGGAGGGCAAAAAGACATCTGTTGCCAGCCTGAATCGTGTTATTTATTTCTTGTGATCCGTTATTGCCGTCAGTTATTATTGTTCCAAGATACTTGAATTCTCTAACGCGCTCAAAGTTAAAGTCATCGATGGTGATGTTCTGACCGATTCTGTCTGCTTTGGTTATTGCGGCTCATATACATATATTTCGTCTTGTTTTCGTTGATTTGAAGCCCCATCTTCTCTGTTTCCTTCTCGAAATCTCGAATTCCTTCTATAATTAGAGTTAGTAAAATGGACGGTTCATGAGATTTTCAAAATTCGTCGATATAACTTATTTCAAAGTGTGTATATTTTTTATTCTTACAAGACCACAGGCATAAATAAAACAGGCTTAATAAATAACGCATTAAAGCTGATATAAAAAAATCCGTTCAAACGAATAATGTAAATTCATTTAAGTCTTCAAGTACCATTACTAACTATGACAAAAAATTGTTTTCCTCTCACACTAAACAAATATTAATTCCCTATCAAAATTAATTAAAACTCCTTCGACTATATAGAAAGCGCACATACCCTAAATGAAAGCAACTAGGTCATAAACTTAAGTAGAGCAGATTGGACTTTACTTTCTAAATTAAACCTGACAAACAAATTTTTGGTCTACAAAGTTATACTAAAACCCATTTAACTTATGGCATTCAGATGTGGGACACCGTATTTAATATAGAAACTAAAACACTTTAAATCATAAAAGACTTTTAAGTAAAAAAATACCACATCCTTAAAGATCACTCAAACAATGTGATCAGTCGTTCAGGCTGAACGACTTCGAAACGAGAATTTAACGCATTGTATTGTGTCCCGAATTTAAGTTTTAAGCTCATAAGTAAGAGAGGAACTATCTTTTTGAAAGACTAAAAATAAAGGGGTATTAAAAGATCATATTTTTTTAAGGATCCTGCTTATGTACAATCTATCGTATACATACAAAGGAGTATGAAAAAAAAAGAGCGTGGCACTTGAGTAGTGCCGACAGAAGTGAATACTTCTTCTAGCGTGTTATTACTAAATTGTTAAAATTTTTTTATAATAACACAACATACACATTTAAGTTCTTTAAATATAAATGATCTTAATTTTTTTCTTTAAAAATTCTGTTTATTTATCATATACATTTTCATTATTATCTACATAATTTTTTATAGATTTTTATAATTTTTTTAAATTTTATACATTTTTTTATAATTCTATTTTATTTTATTTCATAAAAATATTTTAAAATCAAAATTAACTTGTTCAAAAAGTCGTTCTCAAGTTGTTTTAAAAAATATATTATATAAAGTGTTATATAAGAAGTGTGACTATATGTATGTATATTAAGTATATTACGGTATACCGCAAGGGTAGTACACCCGTCTCGATTTTTCAAATCACGCTAAATAGGATCTCGGTCATATGCAAAACATCATACCAAGCTATAAAAAGCATTCACTTCAAAAACTGATAAATATTATGTTATCCTAATTAAAAACCTTCATTCGTATTTTGGCCAATGTCTTGTGCGTCTTCAAAGCGGAAATGATGGATTGATGGACTCAATATTAACTCATTGCTGTGATTGGTACTTCTTTTGCAGTGCTTGACGACACGTTATCCCATTACATATTTTATGAATGCTATTTTTTTAAGTTCTTGAAGTGTGCGGTTAAAGCCCATAAGGTGCTTTTGCCAAGATTCTCAATATTTTGACTGATAGGCAGCAGGATTTTGTGTGATTATTTCACATAATTAAATATATCCATATGAATAGGTATATCCACATGGGCTTTTAAATCATTTTATATATTGAAACCTTGAATACCTTGAAACCAACTTTAATAAAACTGAGGTAAGCTGTTTTCACCTCACTAACAAAACAAGCACACCAAAAATTAGAGGTCAAAATGAGAAATGTAGCACTACCCAACCAACCCTACCCAAAATACCTGGGGGTACCTTGGACAGGACTCTCTCGTTTAAAAAACATCTACAAATAACTGCACAAAAAATAAGTAGTAGAAATAACCTTATCCAGAATCCTTGTGGTATCAACTGGGGCGCATCTACGAACATATGTGCTAAGTTTGATTAATTCTGTGGCAGAGTACTGTGCACCGGTCTGGCTAAATAGTCGTCATGTGAATAGTTGATGCGCAGGTTAATATAGCAATGAGAATGATTAGCGGCTGCATCAAGACTACTCTACTATATTGGCTTCCGATCCTTAGCCATATTCCTCCGCCTATTCTACGAAGACAAAAGGCCTTGATAACGGAGTATTCGAAAGTAAATAGCAACTTGCAACTACCAATCCATGAGGACATCCCGAGTTTAGCAGCAAACCGACTCCCATCCAGAAACCACCAATAAGAACAGCCCAACAGTTAACAGCAGATGATTTCAATGTTACCTCCAGATGGCGCACGCTGTAGACTGAGGAAGCCCCACCTGAAGTATCCAACCTTATTGACCCAGTCCAAAAGTCTGATGGCTTCGACCAGTCACGAAACATATGGAAGAGCCTAAACCGAATTAGAACGGGACATGCAGTATGCGCACACAACCTACATAAATGGGGGAAACAGCCTACCTCCAGTTGCGACTGTGGAGCTCCAGATCAAACCATCCAACACATAGTGGAGACATGTGAATTGAGGGCATATCGAGGGGACGAAAAAAACTCTTTTTCAAAACTACGCCTACAAGCCTTGAATGGATAGCTCAACTTCACTTAAAGATATACCCTTATCTGTTTGTATTATCTTATATTTTATATATATTTTGTCTATGTTCGTTTTTATAATCTTATGTTTGTCTTTTTGAATTGTGTACTTACGTTTTTTACAATTATTACTGTATTTACTCCATGTATTGAGTAATACGCTAAATAAATAATAAACCGAACTTATAGATCTTGTTTTGCAATTATTTCCTCATGGGTTTTCATGTGTAACTGGTAGACATCAAAGGCTATGTGACAACGGCGATGTAGCAACAGCCAAGTTGTCGCTGATCGCTACTAATTTTTGAACACGAAAGACAGTTAAAGTTTATACGCTTATACGTATTTCATCCTTTTGGACTCCTCAGAGCGAACTTGTGGTAAGCTGTGAAGAAAACAAAATCTTTCTGTCATATTAGCAATTATTTTAAAAATAATGTGCACCAGACGCTACAGCGACATCTATTAGAAGTCAATAGAACTTCGTTCGAAATCAATTCAGGAAAATGCCAGGAAATGTACTTTCTACAATTTACAAAGCAAACAGACGACAAATGAACTGGCATGAGAAATCTAAAATTGCATTCCATAAGAGTCAACTTATCTATGCAACAACCATCGCGAACTGATTTCTAGTACTCATATTGTGTGAGCAAATGAAAAATACGAAAGGCAGTTAAGGTTTAATTTGAATACAGAGTAGCATTCATACTTTTTGCTTTGTATATTGTAAAAAGCACATATTTGGCATTATCATGAATTGATTTCGAACGAAGTTCTATTAATTTTTAAATATTGTATTACACTGAGGACAAAAAGTAGTTTCTTCGAATTGTTAGTCGACCTTTTTTTATTTTGGACGGTCCCCTTAATTTTTACATATAAATCTTTCGCCCTGATCTTTGCTAGTCAACTATTTACCTCTTTAACTCCTCTAGATTCTAGGTGATTTGTAGTCTGGTGTTAATGTAGTGTTTAAATAATTGGTATAAAATATACTAAAAAATAGTAAAGTAATCTTTGAAATCCAGCACGCTTACTCTAGTATGGCTTTAATTTTTTAAGGTTCAAAATCGTTGATAATTCAACTTTACAAATATCAGAGCTTGTTTATTTAATAGATTGTTGATTGCTGATGTAAATTTGAATATTTTTAGTTATAACAAACGTTAAGATTGATTGGACTGATAAAATTATTAAATTTAAATTTATGTAAATTTTCTAACCATTTAGATGACGCTTGTCATACAGTTTAAAAGAAGTAAAGCTAACAAATACCATCCCGTACTAAAACAGCGAGTTCTCTCTTTGCTATACAAACGAAGAAGAGGCGAATATTAAAATTTCAAATGCGACTTATATTAACTTTATGGAGTGCTGGAAATTAAAATGTAAAAATATTACAATACAGACGGTGCAGACGATTTAAAAGCGAATCACTTTATGTTTGTATATAATTGGAAATTTAAAATTCAGCCTACGATCCCACAAAGGGGACCCTTTTTATTTTATTTTGACTATATCGTCACCGGACAGTCTAGAAAAACCTTATAAAAAGTTATACTTTAACAATAACGTCACAGTTGCCAGACGTGGAGTATTCATAAAAATAAATGCAAAAATAAAAAAATGCCAAGATCAGAATTTAAAAAAGGCAATTACAAAAGGGGCTTATTTTATAAGTAATATTGGATATACTTAAAATATATCAAGCTCCGTAAGTTGAGAAGTGTTTGATAAGTACTTGGTGCCATTTTTGAATTATGGAACGTAATATCTCTGTAATTCTACACAAAATACAGTAATATACAGAGCGTTGTATTAAAACTGACAGGAATATACCCGACAAATGGCACAATGCACAATGCTGAGGTAATTCTATTGTACAAAAAAGGAGATCCCCATGAATTAGAAAACTACAGACCTATAAGTCTTCTTAGTCACCTATACAAACTCCTACAAGAACAGTTACGAATCGTCTTGGGAAAAAACTTGATTTCGACCAACCAATAGAGCCAGCAGGATTTTGTACCGGATTTGGGACAAATGATCACCTACAGAGCATTAAACGGTAATAGAAAAGACTATCGAATACAATCGACCACTCGTTGTGGCATTTGTAGATTTCCATAAAGCCGTTGACACGGTAGAATTTGACAAAATCCTGGAAGCTCTACAAGTATGCCGCATTGACTATCGAAATACAAGGTTAATTTACAATACATACAAGAATGCAACTATGTCGGTAAAACTACATGAAAAGACGGATCACATCCCAATCGGCAGAGGAGTCCGACAGGGTGATACCTTATCGCCTAAACTGTTTACCGAAGTACTAGAATATGCTTGTAAAAAACTGGAAAAGGAAAATAAAAGCATTAACTGTAGAAGATTAATAAATTTAAAATTCGCAGACGACATAGTTATCGGACAACCTCAAGGAGATATGTATAATGCTACATAAACTTCAGTTAGTGTGTGCCAGTGTGGGTCTTAAAATAACATCTCCAAAACAAAATTCATGACAAACCTAGTAGAGCTGATTGAAAAATACATATATATTGGACACGGAATAAAGATCGCGAGAGAGAGACAACCAAACACGCGAACTACGAAGAAGAATAAACCTAGCATGGGCAGCCTATGAAAAGCTCAAAGACATCTTTAAAAGCGATATACCAATTTCTTTAAAAGGTAAAACATTTGACCAATGTGACTTTGATGACCTATGGTGCCAAAACTTTGAAATTGACAGCTACAAGTTCTAAAACGTTGCAAATAGCTCAGAGGAAAATGGAAAGGTCAATTCTGAGTATATCGCTTCGTGACCGAGTTAGAAATAAAGACTTAAGACGAAGAACAGAAGAATTTCCACACTGAAATGGAACTGGGCCGGACACGTCGCCCGAATCAGTGATGAAAGGTGGATGAAGAGATTGCTTGAGTGGAGCCCGAGGTTAGACAAAAGAAGTAGAGGAAGACCCTCTACTCGTTGGACTGACGATCTCAAGAAAATGTCAAGAAATTTGATGAAAAGTGCTCAAAATAGAGCACAATGGACAAAAATGAGGGAGGCCTATGTCCAGCAGTGGACGCAAAGGGCTGGGTTATGATGATGATGTATTAAAACTTGAGAGGGACTTTCGGTTTTATCATAAGTGATAGATAGCTGTAAATTTAAGACCTGTAGAGCAGCCACAAATAAAAAGAATGTATATTTTCATATTTTTCAATTATTTAATTTATTTATTATTTATTAGGTACCATTATTTTCAGAGATACATCTAAGGTTAACGTGAAACATTGTGTATCGACACCTGATATGACAAACATTGTAACGTCACTTTCAAAGTTTTCAACTGTGGTTTAAATGACATTTATAAATGATGAACTTTATTTTAGTCAAAGTATATTTCTCCTATTTTAAGTAATTACAAAGAAAATTAAAGAAAAATGAAGTGCTTCAAAAGATTAGCGAGAAAAAAGTTAGGAAGAAGTATGGCAGAGCTAAAAGAGAAGAAGATAAGTATATCTACAAGGTAGCAAAGAGGAAAACAAAGCGCGCTGTAGCTACTACTAATTAAAGATCGTCTCTAAAGCTGTATGAAGAGTTAGAAACACTCAAGGGAATGAAAAGGTTATACAGCATTCCTAATGTAAGTGACAAGTCAATAAAGGACTTGACTCATGGGCGGCATATTAAGAGTGCCGATGGAAGAGTGTTAAGATCTGATGTTCAGCAAAGATGGTGTAAATACTTTAGAAAGTTGCTAAATGAAGAACACCAGAGGTGAGACAGAGGACGCGGGACCCAAAATTATAATGTAAGGCAGTTGGTAAGTCAATAAGTGATAGTTGTGGAGGTTTGGAAATGCCCAATGCATGGAGAGAGCGTGATGGTATCACTGTACAAAGATAAAGTGGACATTCAGGACTGTAATAATTATAGAGGGATAAAATTAATGTCACATACAATGAAAATTTGGGAGAGAACAGTGGACCAAAGGTATCTATGGGGGAAGAACAGGGTTTAGACGAAGAAGGAGGAATACGGATGTTGTTTGCTTTGAGAAACTTTAACAGAGAGATACAGCGTGAAGAAACGGTAAATACATTGGATATTATAATGATGTAGGATCGCCATATAATAATATTGTATATTCTTATAACGTTTATGGGATCGCTTCCATCAAGAGTTCCATATAGTGGAATCCTAGGGGTAGTTTACACACTGCAGGTGGTTAATTATTCAAACTCACTAGATACTCATAATTCCTTTATTAGTTCTCTAAGTACAATAACAGAGAGTACCCAGTTGACACATGACAACACTAACTGTGACCGTTCTCTTGATTCTTCATTCTTAATAATAATCTTACTCCCGTGATTTCCACTTATTTAACTCACGTGCGTTTGTTGATATAATATTGTTTTTACTTGTTTAATTTATACACATTATTTAATAAGCTTTGATTACATTGCAAATTTCACTAGGCCAGCGTGCGTCCTCGTTACAACGATACTTTCAATGTCATAAACAAACAATCGCGTTTCGCAATAATGTGTCATGTTATTAAAAGGTTACTTAGATCTGATGCTTAATTAAATCCCGTTACAGTATCTATAGATCTTTAGAAGGCGTACTGACACAGTTCTTAGACACGAACTATGGGGATGTATGAGAGAGAAATTGTTTCCTGAGAAGTGCTTAAGACTCGTGACAGATATTATGAGGAAACGTACACAAAAGTAAGGACTTTGTCGGATTGACCGAAAGTTTTACAGTGACGTTGGTTTGCTAAGACTTTGCTCTGTCCCTATCAGTTTAATCTTATGGATGTACTGACAAAGAAGATAATGAAGGACTCCTTGGTCAATGCTCTTTGCTAATGATATCGTGTTAGTGAAGGAGAGCAAAGAAATATTTAAGGATACGTTGGTGTGTTAGAGAAGGGCTATTGAAGAGGGATGACTTAAGATTAGCAGGTTGAAATTGGAGTATATGTGGTTGAGAGGAACAGGAATGGTTGGGGACATCGAAGATCTAAGCTCATTTTTAGATATGTCCGCCAAAAAATTAAAATACCCTAAAAAGACAAATCCTGGAAAAAAGAGACAAAGGAATTTAAGTGTTTGGAAAATGAATATCTTTAAGAAACTAAGGAACTCTGGTTAAGAATTTACTACCAAAATTAAAAAATTAACGAAAATAAGAGAATTAGGACGTGACGAAATGGATGTAATGATAAATGTAACTGAAAAAACAAAGTATCTAAAAATGATAACTCAATTTATTTAATCATTTTTGGTCAATGCTAATCACGACAATTAAGGCAACTATTTATATAGATATATTTTCACACAAGAGAGAAAGATTAAGAAATTTAAACCGTCCAGAAGACATTGGACATATGAATATAATTTACAGTCAGCAGAACACCGAGCCCAAGTTTGCAATAAAATATGTTTTAATATTATAAATATGTTACTTTATAAGTGGACCAAGGGGCAAATCTACCGGTGCCCAGTTAACATTTATTAAATTTAAAAGAAGGCCTCAACGAGTCTCATTATCTCCATTTGAGCATAGCGGGCTACGCCTTTATCGGCAAGTTGTTGCACCTACTTAACACTAAAATAGAAAAGGACGAAATGGAAAGTGAATATCCGTTACAAATGCACATATTTGTTGCACGTTAAGTCAAAAATCGTTGGTAACAGAAAACCGAAAAGGTTGTAATCGCCTGCTTTTATTTGCAGAAAATATTAATACACCACCAACTTACGTATCCTTGTTTTATTATAAAAGAAAGTTTCAAGTGTATAATTTTACTATATTCGATATTGGATCTGCGGAAGGATATTGATATGCATGCGATGAATACACAAGTTAAAAGAAGCCTTATGAAATAAGCAGTGTCTTGCAGTTTCGCAAATGTGTCTAAACATTTGTAATATATTAACAGACTTTATGGTAGTTTTAATTATCCTCGTATATTAGCCAAGATTCCGTGTATAAATACACAACTGTTTTAAAAAACTAAAATTTACAAGACGAGCCATCTGTGAAATGACAGAGACGTGTGTTTGAGATAAGGACGAGTTCGATATGCCAAAGGGCACGGACGAGTTTTATTTCCCAAAGGACACAAACTTGTATTTGGGTTAAGCGTAGAGTGTTCTACCACACTTCGCTTAAGGCTTGTGAAAAAGACTGAGACTTCTGAAAAAGAATGTGCTAGTGCTCCCACATGTTGCATTGTAAAGTTTATATACACAATATATTATATACACCTTAATCTTGTTGCTGCATCATCATTAAGTATCAGTTACTTGTTAGATACATTTCATATTTGTTTGTTTAGAACTTTATATCAGTTGTGCCGCGATCGCGATTGAACATTGTCAATTAAGAACATTTTGCATTTGTTTTGTTTCATTTACGGTATTCTATATTTGTATTTTGTTAACATCAATTGTATTTCATGTGTGTTTTTGTATTAATAATTGTATTAATTATTTGTAGGCACCATATTATTAATTTGTCTTTATAAAGTTGACATAACATATATCCATATTTTTATTTTTTTTATAATAATATTTCTCTTTATAACGTGGTATATGTACGAAATTATTTTACTGCTTTCGATCAGTACTTTTTTAGAATCGACATTTTTTTGTTTGTGAATGTTTTTTCCCATTTTTCTATGGGAATATACATACCCAATGCGAAAGGAAGTGAGTTCTAGATTGAACATAATATCTTCTCTCCCCTTTCTGATGACCCCAATTGTTATATTGAAGTCATCATATGTGCAGAACGCAAAACAGTGTGATATTTGACTTTATTAACAGAAAAGGTGCTATTGGAGCATATAGTTTAGATTTTATTAAGATTTTTCTAAAGAACAAAATTGAAATTAAATAATATTTATAATGTATATTTGTGCAGCTAAACTAATGAATATCAATGTGAAACTAACGTTTTTTGAGGTGGGTTACTCTCAATGTAAGGGTGATTCAATGCATGCCCTTATAGAACGAAGAAAAATTAACCATGTCGTTTATATTCCACAACAGTGGTATACACCGATAATATAGTGAATAGATATACAAAAATTAGTACAGAACAACTCCATGTTATCAATCTTCATTTCTGGTCAATTATCGTTCCTAAACCTAGAAACCAAATCAAAAGTGAGCAAAAGTGAGTTACAATGTTTTTAAGGTGACTGTATAATGTATGCCAGATATAATTAGCAATAAGAAGAAAAATTAAGAATTCAATGTAATTTATACAGTCACATTTATTTAACGGAGTTATCACAGCACGATATAATTTATAATACTCAGTTGTTTTCCTCTATTTTATTTTATTAGAAGTGGTGGATAAAAATAAACGATGAATAATATCACCGAGGTTTCGGAAACACCCATAAACACTCATTTTACATTAACCCGCTTCCGGTTTCACTTGAAAAGCTTTTAGAGTGATAAATTCATCTAGATAAGAAGTTTACCCGACAAACTCAAAGTTTTACCGCAATTTGAGTTAATCGTCAAGTAAAAAGATTCTTAAATTCATTTTTATGTAGTTAAATAATGAAAATTAGACTAATTAAACACTATTTCTACATGACCGCGATTATGAAGATTTTTAATTTAAGGCCGATCCTCGCGATTCTGGGCATAGGTAAATTCCAATGTAAAAGTTTATATCAAATAACGCAAAAACTATGGCAGATATTGAGATGATTCTTTTTTTATATGGAAGGTCTAAAAAAGTTCTAGTGCACTATTTGGTTGTAAATTAATAAATTGTTTAAACAATATTTTTTTTTCAAATATTTTTGGTTAAAATAAACGAAAAAAAAATTTTTTTTAAATAGGGCACTACAGAATTTGACCCACTTCCCGAATCTGTTTTTATTTTTAACATAAAGTGTAACACAAAGCAGCTATTTGATATAAACTTTTAAAAAATTTCAAATTTTTGCTAAACGCAATTTTCTCTCCGTCAGCACAGGGTGTCCTTGTCGGTAGCTTCTGGATTCTCGCCAGGTAGGTAAAACCCTCGGAGGAGGATAAATAAAGTTGAATAACATTATTAGGGCTTATTCCGACTTTTGACAAACCAGTGTGTTTATTGTATTTAAAATAGGAAATGTTATATAAATAAGCAGTAAGTACCTATGATTTTATTAAATTTTTATACGAATAGAAACATTTTCTGTTGATTTTCCATTTTCTTTCTAAATATTTATACTGTTTTTATAATAATACAATTGTTTCAGTATTTGCTTATATAATAATAATTTATTATATAGAAACAGCGTAGAGTTTTGGTCAATCATCCAGTACATTTTTTTTGTATTTCAATCAGAATTATTATTTTCGTTTCTTCTTTACATGAGCTCAGAGTAATAACCAAATTTGCAGTATTTGAATATGAAATTTAATTATTTATATTTATTGGTTAGCAACCTACCAATCGTAAAATCAAATACTGCTCAAAGAAACAATGTACAGTCTCGGAACCGGATTGATACTATGAAGACGACTACGGCAAGAAATAAGGACAAGCGAAAAACATCCAAAACCCAGATGAGAATTACTTGGAATATCAGATCACTCAACTCAAGGGACCAAGAAATAACCCAAGTGTTGAAAGAGAAAGAAATAGACATTTGTGCTCTACAACAAACAAAAAATAAAGGAAAAGGTCAATCAAAATTAGGTGAATACATACTAATCTACAGTGGAGTAGCAAAAGAAAACAGGGCCAAAGAAGGTGTAGCCTTACTAATACACCAAAGGTATCAAAATTACATCAAAGAGTGTCAATACATATCAGAAAGAATAGTAACATCAAAGAAAGGATTGGAGAAGGAAAACCTGAACATTATCGGAGTATACGGCCTAGAAAATAATAAGCCTCAAACAACAAGGGAAGTGTTTTACGACCAATTACAACAAGTAGTAGATCAAGTCAAAGAAAAGATGATAATTCACAGCTAATTTGATTATAATAATTAAGGAACCTCATTTTTTGCCATGTTAAGGAATGGGATTTGTATTTTTTGTTAAAAAATTTGCACAAACATTGTACCTTTACAGGACCCTCTACGAATTTTCAAAAATGTAGTTCAAATGGTGACTAGGAAGAACCTACAAATCCAAACCGAACAAGCAATTTCAAACTAATAAAATTTTCTATATCTCCGGATCTACTCAATGGATTTTGATCATTCTTATTTTTTTATTTTGTATGATCTATTTTTAATTTGTATGTAATTTCTACGTACATTAGGAATTAGTAATTTGTTTATATATTAATTAATTAATAAATAGTCTAGTTTGTTTAAACAATTCGTGCAAAACAATTTTCTTCCAAAAATCTATTTTTTTTAATACTCGTATCAATAATCATAGAAACAGTCGCGTTTTTTGCATTAAATTGTCAATAATTAAAAAACAGCTCCAAATTCAAGGCAAAAAAAGAAGTAGGTTTTCTTCCTAGAGGTCTACAATAACTAAAAAAGTTGTCAGCGACCTGGATTATTGAGTGTCACGAACATGGTCTATTTTTTGCTTATTTCCCTGGAGTATAATATATTTGATTAACATCTGTGTAATTTCTTTGTCGCTTCCTCGCTGGTTTTGCATATTGCTATGATAGCAATATCTTCGGTAAATGTTGCAATTGTATATTTTCTAGGACAATAATATAACACGTATACAAAAGGTAAAGACACTTCTTTGTGGCAGCCCTGCTGTAATATCTGTCAATTCCATGTATGTTTCTTCCTGTTTAATTCTGAAATATCTTTCCACGATGGAGGAGTCAATTATTTGAGAGTATCGTTTTGGTAAATGTAGTCTTAGTTTATAGTTATGGCGTCTTTGCCATACTTTATCATATACCTGAGTCACATCCTAAATTATTGATATAAGGTTGAATGCTCCAATAAATGAACTTTAAAAAATGAAGGCAAATTTCGAGCACAAATTTAATAATCAAATCTTGCCCAAGTACTTTCGCTTTCTACAGCATCATCAGGGGCATCTGCGCTTGCTGGATAGACCAAATTTGACGAAGTAAGTCTAAAATGCTAATCACAAAAAACTTTTATTATCCATTAACTTCGAGTTTTTTATCGAAGTTTATTAATTTTCTTCATTTAAAAAAAACTTTTCTTGGCTTATTTCAGATTCCCCTGATGATGCTGTAGAAAGCGAAAGTACTTGGGCAAGATTTGATTATTACATTTGTGCTCGATATTTGCCTTAATTTTTCAACGTACATCCTAAAATGTCAAAATGTCCATCATATTATCCTTCATGATCCATATTTCACATCCATATAAATAGTTATACAGTATATTTCATCATCATCATCATCATCATCAATGGCGCTACAACTCTTCGTAAGTCTTTGCCGCGGTTACTATTGCCTTCCATGTTTGTCGGTCCTGTGCCAGTAATTCCCATTGTCGCACTTCCATTTTCTCTAGATCTAGGAGTATATTTACATATAACAAATTAAATCCTTAGTTGTAAATTTTTGAAATAAGTACTCAGTATACATCTAAGTTTCATAAATGCTCCTCATAAATCTCATAAATCTAAACTTTTGTACTCCGTTCTTTGTTGACAATTAGTTGCATAGGGCCGACGTTTACTAACCACAAGCACACAAGTAAATTATCTTATTTCTTTCATTTGACAATAATAATTGTCTGTTAGATTAGCACTGTAAGAAGTAAATTAGTCTCTTACTGAATGATAATAAACAACACATCAAACTTATTCTGAAACTATTTCTTGTGTCATGGTATATTTTATTAGATTTTGGTGTAATAAATCACAACCTATCAAATTCAATATCAAAAATCAAAATTGGAAATGATAGCGTGACTAAATTATTCCTTCCTTCAAGAAATTTTAAAAAGAACTGATTTCTATTACTATCCAGTGCAAGGACAGTTATTTTGTTATTTATATCGAATAGAGAATACTGTTAGTTTGCGGTATGGACCCCAAAAAATATTTTATTCGAAAAGATTGATAAATATATGGAACTGTGGGAAAATATGCTACAAAAATTTCAAGATTTTTATTATAATTTTTATTTGAAACACCTTCTGAAGAAACATTAGACATAATTCTATATTTATATAGTTTCATTTTATCAATTTTAATGATCGTGATACTAATTAGATAAGATTTTTATTATAATTTTTATTTGAAACACCTTCTGAAGAAACATTAGACATAACTCTATATTTATATCGTTTCATTTTATCAATTTTAATGATCGTGATACTAATCAAATTTTTATGATATATAATAATAATCTTTTTTTTATAATTTTTATTTTCCGTAAACTTTAATCTACGTTAAACTTCAGACAGCCAATTTTTCCGTAAAAAAATAACAAATAAATTATGTATGTACATTTGTTACATTGTAAATTTATGAATAGATTATATTACTTTGATCTGTTATTATATTTACTCAAAATACCACTAAAGAGATTTATGGTCAAAATTTATTGTAAGACAAAACCTGTCACTGCAGGGGTTGTCTCGGTGTATAATCGGCTCGAGTAAAAGGTAAACGCATTTTTGACCTGGGCTTGAAAGAGATCTAAACGAAGTTTAGAATATTACTTCATGAACAGATTTTGTTTTCGTAAAGAAAGAAATTTTTGAAATAGAGATGGCAAACTGAAATTTACCGTTAGAATTTTCAAGGATAAGCCTTAAAAACTTTTACGAGAATATGGAAAGAAAAATATAGAGCCTATGGAACAAAGAGGAACCAAACGAATAGACTATACATCTTGAATATTGCCCTCTTTAATTCTGACATTGTTCTTCTGCGCCCGGGTTTTTTTGTATAATATGTTCCATTCGCCAAAATTGGACGATATAAGTGATTTAGACACCTCGATATAGTAGATTTATATAGGTACAGAAATGGGAATACATGTATTCATATACTTTTATTCTTTTGATTTGTAGAAGGTGACTGAGATCATAAAGTTTATTTATAATATCACTATAGACGTCCCGATTTAAATTAGCAACTTGTGTTTTAATTAGGGCGCAATTCAATAATACACGTTCTGCTGTAAATATATTACAACATTAACATAAACTGTTTTCTTTTAATTTAATTTAATAGAAGTAATCAAAAAGTGACACTTGTTTAAATCTTAATCTACGCTTTTTTGAGTGCGTTGTACCTAAACCATGACTCTTTTTAGTATATTGCAAAAACGACTGTATGACTTGTACAGTACACTATTCTAAAATATAGGTCAAACTGACGACATTTGTATGTTCTTAAAAACTTGTAACACAAAAAATGTGTAATTTTTTTATTAAAATCAGCTAAGTACTTTCGGCATACCATCACATACCATCTTCAGAGCTTCATCCTATAGGAATAAATACCTCGTGGTAGAGTAATCATCAACACAAAAGCCAATAAAAAAAATTAAAGTAGTAAAACCCTTTTAGAAGTTGTAAAAATAAATATGACAAGTGGTCGAAAATAAATCCAATGCGACCTCTATATTAAAGAATTAAAATTGAAAATGAATAATTTGTCATATAAAGGTTGAATGATGAAGTTGATTTTAAAATGAAATTTAAATGTACAAAATTATCAAAAGATCAATCCCAAACTGTTAAAACTACCAGTATAAAAGGAATTAAGTGAAAACAAAAACAAGAAGAGTTCTCTGTCTCACCAGAGTTCAATAACAAATGTAAATTATTAACATTGACCAAATTAAGTACACCATGGTTAGATAATTGGTGTCTAATTAACCAAATCTCAAAAACCTCACTCTGGGGCAACCAGTGAATAAGACTCACGAACAGTTAAAATAAAAGATAATATTCTTAAGTTCCTCAATACTTCTTAGGTAAATTAAATAAATTTCTTAAAAATAGGATCACCACTGATTTATAGGTTTTCCCTTAAATTCATTAGTTGTTAGTAGGTATGTTATGTAACATCCTCCTATCTCTTTGGGGACAAAAAATGTAATTGGTCTAGTATAAATGATGACCAAACCTAGATTTATCAATTTTTGTAGTGTTATTTTATCCGTATTTCCAACAGTCTTACCGTTTTCCCAACATAAGTAACTGGACAATTTCCGCAGGAAAGTGAAAGAATGGATTTAATATTTTTCTTGCTAAGCGGCTTGTTTAAACAGTTAGATATGTGTTATGCTGAAACATTTCGGTAGGTTCTTGTATCCAAGAGTTTCTTCTTCTGTCATGATCTTTCCATCCACTTTTCCCTGTAGAATAAATTGCTGAAGGCGGTATTTACTAACCGAAGTACTCTGGTTTTTCTTTTTTTTTTCACTGTAAACGCAATTTCCTGTTGTTTACCCATTCATTCCAGTACTTTCCTGTTGTTATATGGTCTGGCCAGAGTATTCGTAGAATTCTTCTATATATCTTGATTTCGAAGGCCGAGAGTTTTTTCATTAATTATTCTATCAGCACCCTATATTATTAGAACTAGGAATATGTAACATTTGATTAATAAGACTTTTAATGGTAGTGAAATATCCCTGTTGGTAAATATTCTTCATATTAATAAAGTTTGTTTTTGCCTTCTCACTTCTAAACCTAATCTCCGTTGTCATGTTTCATTTATTGTGAAGACTTGTTCCCAGGTATATAAATTCTCTACGTCTCCTAGATATATTAGATTTTCTGTTAATGTTATAGTTTTCCAAATTACCATCCATTTTGTTTAGTCTTAATCCGTAGTTTTCAGATACTTCACTCACTCTTTGTAGTGGATTCTTGTAGGTTTTCAAAGCTACTAACTATAATGGCAGTATCGTAAGCATATCTAATGTCATGTATCAGCTTCTCATTCATTATTATGCCCAGCATAAAGTCACAGATCGCTTCTGAGTACAAATTAAAAAGCGTAGTTGACATTAGACATCCTTGGCTACTCACTTTTTAATTGTTATGTTTTTTGACATGTCTTAATTGAAAATTATTGCTGATTGGTTCCAATATACAGGGTGGGCCGCCGGTAACGCCTCGGTCTGTACAGCCGAAACAAATTTTATTTTCAAAAATTCATTTTCATTACGAGACCTATATCCAAAAAAGCTACTTTTTAAAAATAATTTCAATTATACAGGGTGCTCCAGGAAAGTGCTACACACCAAAGTTATGTTTTTTTAAATGGGACACCCTGTATTTTATTGCATTTTTGAATTTTAAGAACAAAATAAGTGTCACTTTGTTAAAGGTTTGTTATACCTAGAGTCTACGGTTTTTGATATATCCAAGTATTTTTAAAAATAAGGGATGTTTAAAACATGCCAATAACTCCTAAATTTCCTTATATTTAAAATTCATTTTTTTATGGAAGATTAAGAATTAATTGTACTCTAAAATCAAATACTTACTATTCAAAAATATTGTACAGAGTGTTTGCGAATTAGATATTTATTAGTGTCACCTTTAAACATTAAAAACTGCTCTATTTTAAATGTGACACCCAGTATAATTTTTAATTTTATGAAAGATATTTCAAATACCTTTCAAAAAATATAAATATTCCCTATAAACATATTCGACAGTTTTGGATATAAAACCAAAGTTCTGTGATAGCTATACTTTATAACAAATAAGTAAATTTCTTTAACCAAGATAGCTATGAACTGTCAGTTTACAAACTAATGTACTATTTTATATGACATACATAGTTTTAGACATTTAGAATTGTATACAAAACGTTCTCCTCATAACAAATAATAAGTCAACTAACTGTCAGTTTACACACTAGTGTGCTATTTTATATTACATATTTTTATTTAGTTTATTTTGATATTCCATTCAAGAACGGGTGGATATGATTCTCACCATAGGTGAATGTAACGAAAACTGTTTTTAGCGGCAAGTGCTTATGCCCAGAAGTACCCAAATAGGGATCGACCAGATAAGAGAACTCTAGAACGAATTTTAGATCGGTTTCGTACAACAGGTAGTGTTACATATTCAAAACAAACTCTGAATAAACATGTCATTGCCTATGAAGAAAACGAATTTAATGTATTAGCTTCAATAGCAGAGGATGCTAACACTAGCGGTAGAAAAATTTCAAATCAAATAGACATACCCAGAACCAGTGTAAGGAGAATTCTCAAGAAACACCGGCTCCGCCCATACCATATTGCCATATTGAATTCCATCAACATTTATATGGAACCGATTTTCAACAACGCCTAGATTGTAGTTTATGGGCACTAGAAGAGGTAGGACAAAACATAGATTTTTTCGATTTTGTTTTATTTACAGACGAGTGTACAATCAACAACAATGGCCTAGTAAATCGCCATAACTTTCATTATTACGACACTGAAAATCAGCACCTATTTAGAACTGTTGACCGCCAAAATAGATGGAGCCTTAATGTTTTTGGAGGAATTATTGGGAATAAAGTTATAGGCCCGTATTTTTTTAATGGACATTTCAATGTTGATAATTTTTTGAGGTTTCTTCGATCAGATTTTTGGTTGCTTCTCGAAAATGTACCATTGAATGTTAAGCAACAAATGTGGCTACAATTAAATGGTGCTCCGGATCATTTTGCGCGCACTGTGAGAGATTACTTAGACCTTAAATTTCCCAATAAATGGATAGGAAGAGGAGGACCATGTCACTGGCCACCTAGATCACCATGTTTAAATTCACTGGATTTTTTCCTATGGGGTTACATTAAAAATCTTGTGTTCAGCACCCCACCCACCACAGCAGAAGATATGAAGCAAAGAATTAAGAATGTTTTTGTAGGAATTACTCCGGATATGTTAAGACGAGTACATTCTTTTCAACGGAGAATTACACTAATTAATTAATTCAAACAGATAGTCATCATTTTGAACATTTATTAGACTAAGAACATTTTTGTATTAATATTACTGATCGTTCTTCCTTCTTCGTGTTTGCCTTTGTCTGCTAGTAAGCCAGCTTTTATTATTTTTCTATTTTTTATTTTTGTCATAGTAAATTCAAAAATAGTTTCTTGTTATTTTAATATTCAATCCCATAACTCTTCAGTAATATTTTTTATTTTAAGAATGTAATTTGAGATTTTTTTTATTTTATTTAATATTTTGGTAACTCAAAAAGTTTTGATATTTTGTTAAATTATTTTATGCACAAAATACATTATACATCTAAGTGAACACTTGTTTCTGTAAAGTACATACATTAAAACTTCATGATTTTGATGAACCTACTAATATTCTTAAACGATCAACTTACTCCAGATATAATTTTATTATTGTTAAGCCTGATGATGGCATAGTCCGAAACTAGCAGCCTGCACTTTTTGGTAAGCACCATTAAATTTATGTGGATTGATTTTTTGTTTTTTTTTTTAATTATAGGTAATTCATTTTTTATGAAAATTTGTGAAAATTTAGTTTTAAATAACAATTTTGGTTTTATATCCAAAACTGTCGAATATGGGTATAGGGAATATTTAAGGTATTTGAAATATCTTTCATAAAATTAAAAAATATACTGGGTGTCACATTTAAAATAGAGCAGTTTTTAATGTTTAAAGGTGACACTAATAAATATCTAATTCGCAAACACTCTGTACAATATTTTTGAATAGTAAGTATTTAATTTTAGAGTACAACTAATTCTTAATCTTCCATAAAAAAATGAATTTTAAATATTAGGAAATTTAGGAGTTATTGGCATGTTTTAAACATCCCTTATTTTTAAAAATACTTGGATATATCAAAAACAGTAGACTCTAGGTATAACAAACCTTTAACAAAGTGACACTTATTTTGTTCTTAGAATTCAAAAATGCAATAAAATACAGGGTGTCCCATTTAAAAAAACATAACTTTGATGTGTACCACTTTCCTGGACCACCCTGTATAATTAAAATTATTTTTAAAAAGTAGCCTTTTTGGATCTAGGCCTCGTAGCATAAACTGATTTTTGAAAATAATACTTGTTTTGGCTGTACAGACCGAGGCGTTACCGGCGGCCCACCCTGTAGACTTGTTATGATTCTGTCTTTCGAATCCTTACCTGAGTATTAAAGAGTTTTACTACTTTTTCGTGATTTACATTATCGAACGCCTTTCGAGAAATCGATGAAACATACAAATATATCCCTGTTCATCTCTCTCTCTCTCCTCTCTCTCTCTCTCTCTCTCTCTCTCTCTCTCTCTCCTCTCTCTCTCTCCTCTCTCTCTCCTCTCTCTCGCTTCCTCTCTCTCTCCTTCTTTCTCTCGCACGCTCTCTCTCTCTCTCTCTCTCTCTCTCTCTCTCTCTCTCTCTCTCTCTCTCTCTCTCTCTCTTATCTTTGTATGAGTACTTGAATAGGTACTAGCTGATTTTGTCCCATAACCCCCTTTAAAGCCAAATTAAGGAATGAACATACCTATGCGAAATTATTAAACTAATTTTAGAGTTTTAGGACTGTATCATGGGTGCGGTTCAAAATAATTAGAGGAGGTAATTAAATGACATACAGACAATATCTAAATCAAGTTTATTAAAAAGCCTAAGGTATGCTTAAAGATTCGCAGTATTTTTTTCACTGTATACACGGTAGTGTTTCTGTTAACTGGTCGTTATCATTAAGAGAGGCGGAAAGCACGTCTATTGTCTGCGGTGGTCAACAGATTTTTCGTTTGCATTGTCCAAGAAATGTCTACTTTGGTAGGGATAGAGCTGGAGTAGGAATTATTACTAAGGGTTGGATTAATTGATGATTTTAATATTGACGTTGGTAATTATTGGAGCTGGAAGGTCAAATAGTAGAACAAGTGATTGAGTTTAAATATCTAGACATCACATTATCTAGCTACGGAAACCTCGAAACCGAAGTGGAAGATCAAGTGAATAGAGCAAAGCGTCTGAATAAAACAATATGGAGAAATAAAAATATCGGAAAGGAAATGAAAGGCAAAATTTAAAAATCAGTCGTCAGACCAATAATGGCATACGCGGCAGAAACACGACCTGACACAGAGAGGGCAAAAAGGATGTTAGAAACTGCAGAAATGAAAACATTTAGAAAAATTGATAGTAAAACACTATGGGGCAGAGCTAGAAGTACACATATACGACGTAAATGCAAGGTGGAGAACATCAGGGACTGGGTAATAAATAGAAGGATAGGACGTAAAGAATGGAACGACAACTTACTGGAGGCACATTAAAAAACAGACAGTCATGTCTACATAAAACGAAGAAGAAAAAGAGGCTGGTAAATATACAAATGATACAGCGAAAAATATAATATTGTGTTTTCGTATGTGATAAATTGCACAGTGATTATGGACAATTGTAGCGAATACTCATATTTATCAGACTAATTTGTCGATATCGATCACAACTATTTACATACGATCTCTTGAGAACAGTGATAAATAGTGAGTTGGTCCATTCCTGAGCAAATTTATCACGACCATATATTTGTTGTTTAATAGTGGTAGTACCACATCAATAAATTGACAGTTTATTTTACGCACATTAATTTAAAAAGTTTTCCGTAAATACTATCAGGTTCAGGTGCCTTGTTATTTATTCGTCAGTGATCAAATGGCTTTTTTGCTATCACCTTTTGTAATTCGAGAGCTTGATATTTCTTCGTTATTTACGACGGTTTCTGGACGCTCATAATGAAAACGCGTTTTATAATTCTGGATTTATAGTTTGACGGACTGTAGACGCAGACGCACTGGAAAAAGATCAACATAGACTTTTGTGTACTCTTATTTATAAATGAACGTAAACGCATGACGGGACGTAAGCGAAACGCACTGTAACGGAAGAGTTGGTCAACTTTCATCTTTTGCAGTGCGTTACTTGCGTCTGGCCAATCAAAAGGAAGGAATTTGGTGCTGTCAAGTGAACTGTCTGCCCGCCTACCACTTTGTAACGTTGCTTATCAACATATTCGAATTTTGATTTTGTTGATTATTTGTTAACAATGGACGTTAGGCATTTATAAAATAGTAATAATAAATAATAAAAGGATATTATAGTATCATGGTCATCAGTCTAGCCACTGTTTCTACCCATGCGCAAAAATTCCACTCCGTCGATTTATACATTGAAATAGTCTGTGTGTTACGTCTCCAGTGCGTCTACGTCTACAGTGCGTCAAACTATAAATCCAGCTTTACACTTACAGTAGATGCGAGATATCCGTTATCCACTAGTTTCAGTGGTCGCGTACTTTTTGATTGTCATTTGTCTAATTTTTCTTACGCATGTGGTGATTACGCAGAACAATTAAGAGTAACTCAACGGGCCATGGAGAGGACCATGTTAAATATAAGCCTCAGAGACAAAGCCTCAGAGACAAAATTCCTAACATCGAAATACGTTGAAGAACTAAAGTAACCGACATCATGGGAAAAATAGCGACATTGAAATGGCAATGGGTAGCACATGTAGCAAGACAAGACACCAACAGATGGTCTCATAAAGTGACATTCTGGAGACCTCGAGAAAAAAAAAAGAAGCGTGGGAAGACCTAAAAAGAGATGGATAGACGATATAACTGCTGTAGCTGGAAAGCAGTGGATGAGAATTGCAAAAGATAGGGAAGCGTGGAAGCAATTGGAGGAGGCCTATGTCCAACATTGGATAAATGAAGGCTGAAGAAGAAGAAGATGTGGTGATAGTCCTATTATTTCACTGTGTAACCGTATCCACGTAAAGTATATTTTCTATTATTTATTTCGAGTTCCGTTAACACGGATTTTGCATACAGAAAATATTCTACTTGTATTCGTATACTCATCAGCACCCTAACAGACAAAAATGTTAATTAACACAATAATCTTTAAATTTAATATTCTTATAATTACAATGTAACACTTCCGTGCACATTTTATATAAAGCTAAACAAATATATCCAGTATTTTTTGTTGAATTTCCATTTTCTACCTGCTTTTCCATGAATTACTTATTGGAAGGTTCGTTATAGGCGTTTCCTCGGAATAAAGGAAGTTACATTTGGATTTCAAAGCGGGTTCGTTCCTTTGAAACATCTCGTGCTTTTTTAAGTCCGGCCCTTCCCACGTCTTCGGTCGGAAATGGCGAACATAGACTTTTTGATTTCCTGCACTATAAGAGTTCATATGAGATGTTACAGACGATTTAGGCCAGTTTTCGAAGATAAAAATATAGAATACTTCGATTCAACAAGAGAAATGACAAATATATCTATTATTACACACAAATAAGGTATAAACTAACGTAAAAATAGTCGTAGAAAATGTAGATTATATCGGGCATGTAGACTACCAGAGAAGGCTAATGCTTATGAAGATGATGTCTCTGGTTTTAAATGTAAATAAAAATGTTGTATAACCTGGTCGATAGAGACGCTGTTTATCAAACTTTTGGCATAAATTATACAAACTTCTGATAACCGTTGTGAACATAAGGTTTGATCGAGTGTAAAACAAATTGATTACCATTACCTTTGATTTAAAAAAATATACCGTTTTACTTTTATATTACACGATTTATATACAACTCTACAAAAAAAACTACAATAAATTCATAGGTATACATAAAATATTTTGCTTTTTTTGTAAGCAAGGATGTTCCCATTTCTTTAAAGTTTAAAGTACTTTTGAGAAATCAGATATCAAACATTATCATGCATGTAATAAATTTGTGTCATTTATTTGTTTATGATGTAGTAGTGATGTAGTTCTAGATATTCGCTGTTTATTAATCATGCTTTAATTTCATTGAGCCAAACCATACAATTTATGACTTGATTCAATTATCAGATAACCAATACCACAGCCACCTTTACTTCCAAGCCATGAAGTAGAAATTTGGCAACAACGAGTGGTAGTCCGACTGTGGTTTGTTTTGTTTAACATTTCATATAGGAAGGCTTGTAAAGTTTGTTGAATTTAGTGTTTCTTTAACTTTATTCGAATGTTTTATTTGTAAATTGTGTTTAAATCAATTAGAAAATATTAATATAAGTGAAATTTCATTAAATTTAGAACTTTTAGAAGATTCTTAACGACAATTTAAAAGGCAAGTATAAATATAACCTACAAAACAAACTGAAAATAATAATACTTTTGCTTCCTGTTACAAAATATGTAAACTAAAAACAACAATAATAATACTTTTGTTTTTTGTTACAGATGCTCTGGCATTGTTGTGTACCTGGTTGCAAAACCAATTATGTCAGTACTTTAAAAACGAAACAGGCAGAAAGTACGTTTTTGTTTCCCAAAGATCCCCAAAGAAGGTATACTGGGTTATGCTCTATTCATAGAGAAGGCTGTACAATTACCAAATCTTCCGTAGTATGTGCCAAACATTTTCATGAAGATGATATTCAGCGGACTGAACAATGAGAAGATAAAGATGTACACATTGAAAAGTAAATATTTCCCAAATTAAAAGGCAATGCAGTTCTTAATATATTTCCTGAAGTACCATCATATGTAACTGTTCATCGTACTAAAGAAAGAAGGAATCCCGAAGACAGAAGAAACTTTTTGCATAAGAAGAGGGAACAAGAGATAACATAATTATGACAATTAGACTTAGACAATAATATCCCATTGAAAAAGTGGACAAGTAAAATTACAAGTGACTGTGTATATTTCTATGTATTAAATATTAATCAGTTGGGACACAAGTGTGATAATATTTGTGTAATATGTAGTGTAATAGTTAGCAGTAATTTTAGTGTAATCGTCAATGTAGGTAAGAATAGATTAAGTGGTAATGATTTGAAATGGATTTTACAATATAGTAAATTAAAAAGATGGTCACAATTAGAGAACTTACTTTCTCATTTAGATCTGCTTTTTAGATAAGTGATAACAAATTTGAGTATTACATTCAAAAATCTTTTGAGAATATAGGCTATTTTAAATCGATATACAAGTTATAAATGGTATGTTACATTCAACATATTTTTCATGTATACTTCTTTTAACTTGGTCTATATGACAACAAACCTATTCATATTTAAAATTGCTACTTTCGTATACCTAAGTATGAAAATTCAACAAAAGTTATAAGTAAATAGTAAAATATTTAATTTTCAATTAGATTAATTTAGAACCATATTTATATTGTGTCTGATTTCTTAGGATTAATTTTTTAATCATAATAGTTACACTAAGTTTTTACTTATCAAATTTTATATCTTTTGTATTTTTAATAATCTTTTTAAATGTTGTGGTAATGTATTGTGTTATTTATATGCTTAAGTACTTAATATTTAAAATTTCTAGAGATTCTTGACTGCATTTGATTGTAAGATTAACTGTTTGACACTGTATTTTAAGTGCAATAAAATTTACTCTAGTGATTATTTTATTGATAATATAACCAAAATAATAATTAAACTTTTTATATATATATATTTACTAGGTATATAATATAAGGTTTTATTAATTTAATTTCCCTAAAAATATTTCTGTAATGAATTGAAGTTTTCAAAATATCAGTTTCCTAAAATTCAAATTAGTTTAATATTCTGGTAGACCTTACAGCTTATTATCGGACTACCGACGTCATAGAATGCGGTGTTGCCTTTTTTACTTCATGGCTTGGAAGTAAAGGTGGCTGTGCCAATACCGTCAAGTAAGCAAAAATATAGCAAACGGGTTACAAAACTTGTTTATTTTACATTCCGAGACGGTCTGAATCCAGGGATATTTTTCGGTAAGTGTTACAGTTAAAAAGCCTCTATAAAAATATATTAGTTACCACCTCTACACATCGTTTCGTTCTGTAAAAAGTGGAATTTTGATAACTTTACATTTGATTACGGACCAATAAGAACGAAATTCTTACTTCTCTAAGTCGTTCGTGAGCATAGTTACATCGTGTGGGGACGATACATTGTACAAGGTAATTATGATTTTTCCATGCTGGTAAAATTGTCCGTTTGATTTTTCTAGATCCTAAAACAATTTTTTATTTTTACAGGGTTTTTTGTTTGGGTAACTTCTCGTTCTTTTCTATATAACAAGTACAATGGTTAATGGTTGTTGTTATAGTTTAATGGTTAATGTTTATACGATTCTGAAGATCGAATGGTTTTCTTGCATCATAAGTTTATGGATCTACGTTCAGCCTGACTACATAATATTTTTCAATATGGTGTGGTCATTCCAAACACTTATGTGGTTCGAGTCTTCAAGTGGAGATTTTATCCGGGATTTTTATCGCTGCAAGGCTAAACGCGTTAAACTGCATTATTTTAAGTATATATTTTATCTTTGAGTTAGATTAACTTTGGTCTAAATTGTACAAACACAAAAATGCTATTTTATTCTAATTGTATTTTAATGTTTAAGCTGAACATAAAATCTAACTACAATTTTTATTTTTTATTTAACCAGATGTACCTCATTGTTACATTAAAAATTTTAATTTATGTACTTAATTGTAATAAATAGTTTACTAAGATTTGTTCTACCTTATTACATAACGTTTTTCGGTTTCACTTCACAGGTTAGTTAGTTCAAGAATAATAAAAAACAACGTTAATTAAAATACTCCAGTCCTGGGAGACAAAAATACCACGAAACCTCTAAAAATCATAGGAACTAGCTGAATTTTGCTGGAATTTTTGGACCTCAAAAAATATGCAAAATTGTTTACCACTCCTACTCTCGGCTTCTCCCTAAAATCCCTCCCCGTAGAGGGAGAAAACGGAAAAAATCGATATACCATGTTTTTTTATCGATTTAATAGATTTACCAAGTCAAAATTTGTATTAACTCGACAGTCAAAATTCGATATCTTTTGATCAGAGTGTTGCTCTCGTATGCTATTTTTGTGATTAAGTACTACATAAGCTCATTAAGGCTCTCATGAGATTCATAAAATGTATTACTTTTATTGAACGGTCACTAGGGAATTTCTATAGTTAGAGCCTAATCTTCAAAACCTATAGCACGAAATTTCGGTTTTGAGTTTTGGCAACAAATGTATTTAGAATTTTTTCAAAAAACTGTAAATTTTAATTTTTACAATAAAACCGATCTAAAACGTTTTTGATTCTTTTAATTTAAACAAGTCTGTTTTTTAAAACTAAACAAATTTACCCATTACAATTAATGTAAAAGTTTAAATTCTGCGTTTTTTCAGTATATTGACAAAACACAAAATTCAAATTTCCTGTTAAAGGTTTTAAAATTCAGGCTCTAGCAATGGAAATTTGCGGCAAAATACAGAACTTACATACGAAGCACTCTTTACACTCTTTATCTTTAAAATACATTTTGTTTTTGGCCAATAGGACACTCTGATCAAAATATATCGAATTGTTACCGTAGAGTTGAAACAAATTTTATTTAAAAATGATTTCGTGCTCGTAACTGACATTTAAAGTCATCGGTCGTTTCAAGCGTTGATTCTGAGAGACCGGTTAATTTGGCATGCAGTTTGATCTTTGTCAGTAGGACACTCTGATCAAAAGGTATCCAATTTTTACCGAGTTGATACAAGATTTTTTTTAAATTGATTTGGCGCGCGTACTGACGGTCAAAATCATGTCGCTTTAAGCGTTGTTTATGAGAGGACGGTTATTTCCACACAAAAACTGTTAAAAAACATTTTTTTTGTACGGCATACAGATTTTTAGTAAATCGATTTTTTCCATTTTCTCCCTACAAGGAGGCGTTTTAGGGGAAAGCTGGAAGTAGGAGTTGTAAGTTTTTTGTATCTTTTTTGGGTTTCCAAAATTTGCATTCTCAGAAAAATTCAGCTTTTTCGAATGAATTTTAGAGACCAAATCTCTGACGACTGGACTAATAATGAAAAATTTAATTGAGTTAACTCACAAATTTGTTCATTTGCTAAAAACTAAATTAACTGGTGCTCATTTTGGTTTGTTCAGGATCTCTATCTGGTTCTATTTAACCTTCTATTTCTTTTCCAGTTCTCATTCTTTCATACTCACAATATTTAAAAAAAAATCTGTTATAATGTTACTTCTTTTTTTGGCTCTCGAATCCCACCTTTCTTTTGTTTCCTGAGATTATTTAGTCAGATCTCTATTTTACTCTCCTTTCCTTCTCTTCTATTCAAAGCTGACTTTACCTTTTTCCCAAGTGCATACTAACTTCGACCATCTTTCCTTTTAAAGTCGTAGTTACGTAACATAAGCGTTAGCATTCTATGAGCGTCTATATTCGTTGCCAGAGCGCATCAATTGTCGACAGATTGTCAAATTGATTTAAATATCTGCGTTTTCATGTCAATCACGAACAACACTGAAGCATTGGAAATGTGGATTCATAGACGAATGCTAAAGATAACTTGGACAGCAAGGAAATAAGGAAAACCTCAATTAATTAAGTACTAAGGAGCGTCAACAAAGATAGAGAACTGCTAAAGACTGTTAAACATAAAAAATGTCTTATCTGGGACATATAGTACGGGGAAGTCGATATAAAATATTACAACTGATCCTTAAAGGCCGTAGAGGTGTAGGAAGGAAACGGGTTTCTTGGTTGGGGAACATTCGTGAATGGACTCAGATATCAAATTCGGCACAATTATTCCATATTGCAGAAGATCGAGAAGCCTTGGCAATGGTGATCGCCAACGTCGGATAATTCTGATGTAACAAGCGAAGAAGAAGATCTGCGTTTTGGCTTATACGTTTATCACCAAAGGACTTTGGTAGAATTTAAAGTTTCCACATAATTTAAGTAAAAGTATAAAAGCTTAAAGTTAAACATATTGCAAATTGTTGCCCGTATCTCCCCATCATTTGCTGCGATAACAGAATGCGCAAAACGGCAAAAAAGACAATGTAAACAAACATATTAGGAAAGATACTTCCTGTTGACAACTGAAGTATACAGCAAGTTCGTCATAAGTACTGATCAAGCTTGTATCCACAGATTCACAATGGAATGATTTGGTTCAAAGTTTAACCAACGATAGTTGACGTGTGACACTTGTGATTGAAGAAGATCGTCGTGCCGTTTGACTGTGTGCAAAATAGAAAAAGATCTTGACTTTAAAAAATGTTTCGGGAATTTTAATCTAGAATTTGAGAATGATTCGCGTGTAGGAAAAATTCATCCAACATTGCTCATGCCTGAACAGAAAAATATTCGATTAGATGTCGTTTAAAAAGTCATTACCGGTGTACATTTACGGTAATGAAGCCAAATCAAAACAGTGCTCACAATGGAAGTTTCCATCTGATATATTATATTTACCTATATAAAAGAATATTGAAGCTATTTTCTTGTGGCATTTTAAATTAATTACTATTTAACTGGAGCCCTATTCACTAACTTAAGTGAGTGGTCGTGTAGGAGTTCTCTCTCACAATTTTGCTTTAATGCGCAAGTCACTCTCCTGAAATTGTAAAATCCGTATTCACGAAAATGTAAGAGAACGCTCATATACTCTTATGCGAGTACTCTCCTACTCTACTGGGTAAAACTAAGAGAATTGCGAAATTTTAATAGAGTGGACATGCGCCGTAGAAATTATAAGTGACAGAAGGCCAATAAAACGAAGAATATTGTATATTGTATACAATAGGTACAGTTTATATGAAAGGTTATTGAAATTTTAAAAAGGTTGTTGACTCCTATTTGTATTTGGTTTTTATATATTGTTTTCATAATGGATGATGACGATATAATAATGTTAATGTTAATCGCCGATGTTGAAGAGGCGGAAGAACAAGCTGAAAATAATATACCACGTCTCTATTTCCAACGGGAAGACCCTTTTTTAATGTTATCTGAGGTGAATTTTATTAAACATTTCCGTCTCAATAAAGACAGCTTTATATATCTTTGCCATTGATTGATGAACCATTGATGCCATTGATTGCCTATGATGAACTAACGCCATTTTTACAAGTTCGCCAAAGAACAAATATAACTAAAAGTTCTTAAAAGTATAAAATATAACTAAAAATATATAACTAATATATGTATAACCAAAGAATATAGACGCTTAATATAACTCAAAGTTCTTAAAAGTTAAAAATATAATAATATAATAGTTTATAAATAACGAGAACGAGAATTGACAAAACAAGTGATACAATCAGATACAACTAACCTAACAGCAAAAACTTTGCTTCTTCATTTAGTTTTATCGTGAAAATGGTTGTGGCTAGGCCTACAGTAGGTACATTTGAACTAAATAATAGGTCAAAGTTACTCGTTCGCTTTGGCAACGCTGGGTAAAATGTAGTAGACTCGCTGAATCATAGTGAATAGGGTTTTTTAGCACCATGTGAGCGATGACCGAGAGAGTACTCACATTGATGAGTTGTCGTGCACGAGCACTCTCACGAGTTGCAGAATACGGATCCTCGGAATAAGCCACAATTAAAGATAAAAATACGTTTATTGACGTTTCAATTTCCACTTCGGAAATCGTTCTCAAAATACAAACAGTAAATTCATTCGTTAGATTCATCTGTTAAAGAGTTAGATTCATCTGGAGCTTTGATATCCTTAACGTGCTGGAACGCAGATATTAAAGCTGTGAGTTGAGTATTCTCATTAGCACCAGCACACAATCTATATTCAATCTCGGCCATTTTCTCTAGCAGATCGATCATAACATCGAATGGAAACTCGATCCTATGAACGTACTTATGCACCTTGTAACGGAAATATTTTGCCTACCACAGGGGCCATTAATACAAGGGGATAGAAAATTGGCGGAAGAAACTAAAGGGGTTGAGATAAGGCAAGCAAAATAATCGCTACTTGTGCGAACGGACACTCAGGGTTTCGTAGGAGAGCTGGGGTCGTGGATAAGTAAAATGGGGGTTAGAATGGGGCAACTACAACAAAAAGAAATAAAGGGCTTTTGGGATAAACAGAATAAAAATAAACAAGAAAACACCTCAAGAAATTTGATTATAGGGCGCCACTTGAGGTGCCTAATTATGCCTATTACAACCACTAGTTGTAACTAGGGAAATAATTAGAAAACAAATCAAAACATATCTTTTTCAAATAAACTCAAAAAGGGTTAGCTTAAAAAAAATAAATAAAAAGTTAAGAAAATAAAATTTAACCTTTAATTATGTGTCATACCACAAACAGTTACACAAATACAGATAATAATAACAACATACACGAACAACTTACAATGGTGCTATCGGTTTACAACAAACTCTAGACGTTGGGGACAATATTTGGGAGACATTTTGTAGCGGTTCCAACAACTAGTCGTAACTATTTAAATACTTATTATAAATCAAAATATTTTTTTAAATGGATCTTACTCACTGAGATTAGCTTTTTTTTAAAAAACAAAAAAAAACAAATTCAAAATTTATGGTTATGCATGTACCCAATGTCCGAAGAAAATAATGCTAACTGTCATACGCCAAGATTAAATATTAAAACTTTATAAGAATAATTAATATGACAGTTAGCCAATTCCTAAAATTAATAATAATCAAAATGTCCATTTTTACTTTAAAAATTTTAACAAAAAAAAAATACCTGATATCACTGACTATTGTATCTCCTTTAAAAGTTTTGGCGTTGGAATTGGACTCTAAAATACAGCAAAACAAACAAATGAGTCTCACAAACTGCAAAATGTTCTGGAGTGACTAACGACAACAAATAGATTGATGAAAGCTGGGCACTAGATTATCTTGTCGCAATCTTCATGGCTTAGCTCTTCAAAAACTCAGGCTCTTGCTTGAAACCATATGGACATCTTTTAAACTGATCGAAACGCCGTGTTGTCAAATCCCTCAGATAAAACACAGCACGAACAAAATCGGCGAGTAACTCAGACAAAAACTGACACATTACATCTGAGTATAAAATTCACCTCTTCATAAAAAATTGTTGGTTCCTTGAAGAATACACACCCAGGCTCTTTTCCCGTCAAGATCTTAAACCAACCTCAAACTGTAACTATACATGTTACCAAACTTCACTATTTCTAATAACAAAAATAAAACAATAACCAAAAACCATTACGAATTTGACGAAAATTCGGACTAAACAAACGAAACCAACTGCCCTTGACAGCGGTTCCACCGATAGTGACGAAATTAAAAATTTGTTCGCTTAACTTGAAAATCAACGAACTGCTGAAATAGCAAAACCAAACGAACGACGTAGATATCCTTTGAAACGCATTTACATGAAAAGAAATCGCCGCAGTAAAATAAACAACAATTAAATGGATTTATTACTCTACGACGTTAGAATGATTGAAAACACTTTTCGAAAGATACGAACTAAAAAACAGAAAACATTCTTCGTTTTATTAAGACGATTTCATATACGAGGCGACTTTAAATATACTTCAAAGAATCAATCAAATTTAAAATGCTACAACCTCCGTAAGTATATCGTGCAAGGCCAGCCCTTTAATAATTTTTAATTCTTTGATGTTGTATGCAGTTTTGAAGTTTTCGTTCAGCAACCATTTGACGATGCTTTCGATGTCTGTTCTGAGCATGTGACCCACGCATGTAAACACATTGTCTTCTGTAACTTGTTTGCATGCCAACCATATACTTTGCAGCACGTTTAGTACTTTTCGCATGTCACCATTTGCTAGAGTAAACAAAGCCTTTTTGCCGTCTTCTGTTACAGATAGTTTTTCTTCATCAATGACGTAGTTCAGTCTTGGCAAAGTCTGTTCAGGAGACAGAGGACCAAATCTAAATCGAGTACAACGAGACTGAAGTGCAGGTATGATCTTGCTCAGGTAATTGCAAATTATACAAAACCTTGTATTTTCCGTATATTTTTCAATTATAAGAAAACGTTTTTATATGTATTAAGGTCGATTCAAACGCATCAGTCACGTCTCGTCACAGTCCCGGCGCCGAACCGAACAATCTGTCATACAAAATATTCTTTAATAGAAATATGCCGCCCGCATTCACATTCATAAGTTGACGAACAGTTTTCCAGCTGTCAGATAATTAATATTTCTGCGACTAAACAGGATTTTACTGTTTGTATTTTGAGAACGATTTCCGAAGTGGAAATTGAAACGTCAATAAACATATTTTTATCTTTAATTGTGGCTTATTCCCAGTAAAATAGTAATTTATATAAAAGAAGTTTATAAAATTTTATTAATTTTAAATAAAACAATAAATATCATAATTCAACAACAACCTAACACTTCACATTTAAGATAACAACGAAGCACGGCCTAAAATTGAGGAGCTCAGAGTAGTTCATCTTGAAAATCTGGATCGGAGCATTTCTCTCTCCAAACATTAAATAAAAATGCAAAATAGAAATGTAAAATTGAATTCGAAACTGTTTTTCTAGTGCCCGTCTTCATCTGTAGATCCAATAAAAGTTGATTGCATCTTTCGGATTTCACGCTACTACTTTAAAAATCTTTTTAATTATTAATTTTACTTAAAATCGACAGTATATACTGGGTCTTTTTAGACTTTAAATAAAAGTATTTGAAAAAATAGTGTTAAAAAAATTATAACACCTACAGGGCATAGATAAAAATGACGGCATATATAGAGGACAATAAACATTTAAGAAATAATATAAAAAAACGTAAAGTACCATTCAATCAAATACCGTACATAATTAGAAAGAAGAAAAATATATATTGTGTTTAAAACCAATAGTGAAACACACATCCATAGCGTAAAAGCAAAGTTGAAATATAAACTCATAATGTAAAAGATTTTAAATAAATAAACCGGAATAGTTACATACACACATGCAACAGAAAACAAAAGCAATCATAGAAAATCCTTACCACATTTCAATTAAAAATAAAGCACGTCAAGTCGAATCAAAACCAGTAAATGTAAAAGAAAACAAAAAAAACACTACAGGGCCAATGAAAAATGAATATTGAGATATGGAGCCAAAGTTAATACGAACTGTCAAGCATCAAATTTACACGGAACTCAGGTCAGAACTAGGTGACAGAAAGTTATGTGAAGATAAGGTACAGAGCGTGTATAGTAATTTGAAAAGATATTAATCACATCTTACTTTCAGGTTTCTGCACAGCAACTGATTGATTGCTGATCAAATTACTATATGCGAGAGAGCGGAAAAACGATATATAGCTGTACACTCTGTATATTTAACAGTTGCCTTTTATGACAATCCGAAAAATAATCGAACACTGTAGAAGGAATGGGTATTATTGGCTATGAACTCACAATACATAGTTTGGGGAAGCAAAAGGACCGATACACGAGGTGAGTATCTTTTTAGCTATATTCTAGGAGAAGAGCTCATATTGAATAATAAAGGTAATGATCATACTAAACAACAGCCCTATGTCCTATATAAATCCTACAGGCTGATCAGTCTTATATCATTTTTGTTGATGACAATAGAAAAAATTCTTGATGGACATATTAAGGGGTGACCGTTCATATCAAAAAGAAAAATAAACACAAATAGAACTGGACGAAGTGGTTCAGAAAATCAGTCACTTCATTAATATTGGAGATATTGCATTAACTGCTTTTGTAGATATAGAAGGCACATTTATTAATACATTATCAAATTCTCTTTATATTGCAGCAACCTCAAAAGGAATACCCGCTACTATACGCAACTGAATCAAAGTAATGCTAGAAAATAGGCTGATTTTAACAGACCTGCAAGGAGACTTTGGTCAAAACAATTAAAGAGTCCACACAATAGGAGGTGCTTTCTCCCTCCTGATAGGTGACTTGATGCCCACAAAGCAAAGCTTTCCTTTTGAACATGTCAAAGGATATGTTGTAAAACATGGGGTATGAAACCCAAACTGGTACTGGCAATATATGACTCTAGTCAGACCTATGTATGATTACGTATGGTGGTGCACTAGTATGGTGATTAAAATGCCAACAAAATACTACATGAGGGAAGCTTCAACGACTTTTCTCCTTCAGTGCCTTATCCGATCCGGATGTTGGCGATGATGGTTTTGTTGAATATTCTGCGGAACAGGGTTTATGTCATTCAGAGGTCATTCTGAAGATGTCAGAGGAGCGATGTCGACTACTCCAACCGGCTCCATGGAACTACTACTTGACATCCCTCCATGTAAATATATAGATAAAAAAGAAGGCGAGGTAGGAGCATACAGAAGGAGAATAAGATGCCAGAAAGCAGAACTAAAAGAGTTATAAATGGTACCCGATACATTATAACCTAAATATAATTTTGAAAAGTCGCTTACCCTCCTGTTTCCAGGAAGGGACGAATTTAAGTCAAATAAAATAAATCTCAATAGACGAATATACGGCTCTAAAACCCAAGAGGTTGAAGCTGGATTATCGGGACGAAAACTAAGCGTAAGTCTTACTGAAAGTCTAGGCAATCATTCTACTATATTCCAGGCGGAAATTTATACTTAAAGATACGCCTTCAGAAACTAATAAACAGGAACGGCACGGACAGATCTACAAAAATTATATCAGATAGCCATATGGTATAGAAAGATTGACTCCAACTTAGTTTGGAACTGTCTTCAGAATATAACTCAGATCGGAACAATTAACAAAGTAAGTTAACTCTGGATCTCTGGATACACTGGTATTGAAGGAAACAAAAAAGCGAATCTACTTGCCAGAAAACGGACAAAAGAAACCTTCATAGACCCACAGCCTATCGTTGACATAGCAAGAAGCACACTCTCAATAACACTATAGGACTTAGTGGAGCAGATGAAACGTAACAACTAGTACGAAAAACAAATAAGAATGAGAGCTAAGAAGAGTTTATAAGCTATAAACTAGTTTTTGTTCAACAAGACGGATATTCATTAACATTAAGAAATAAGTCCTATTACTTAACCATATTTATTTCTGGTGATGAACTTTTTGTCCAAAAATTATTTTCGAAACTCTTTTGGTACAAGTCAATTTTTTCGCTCTTGTACAAGTTAATTATCTTATGGAGTTTTTCTAGAAGAATAAAATTCCAAATAATATATACTACTTGAATGTTAAGAATGATATTTGGAACTCAAAGAGATGAATTGAGATGAGAGTGGAGAAAACGCCACAATGCTGAATTTGTAACTCTGTACGGTACTGAAAACATCGTCAGAAATATAAAAGATAACCGAGTAAGATGCTCAGGTCACGTGGTAAGATCACAGACAGACAGAGTGCTAAAGACAGTGTTTTTTGAGATACCAGACGGTAGAAGATCAGTAGGCCGTCCCAGATATAGATGGAAGGATGATGTTGAAGCCGATTTATCTAAAATTGGGATACAACAATGGCAAACGAAAGAGTAAGATCGTAGAAAAAGGAGGGCTATAGTTGATTCTGTGAAGAGTCACCCAGTTTTTAAGCCACTAAACAAGAAGGATATTCATATCGTCTTCATGCCTTCCATCAGTGTCACCTCGTAGATCCATTTTACATTTTACACGGTTGCTCTCGAAAAAAATCTGGGACTCAAGGGTGCTAACTATGGACCTACTAAACTACACACAAAAAGAGAGTTTGCCATCGTATGGTTAATTATTTTTATTTGTTAAAACTGTGTAGTTAAATATAAGCACCCCAATGCATATTCTTTTCTATAAAAATATTAATTGATGTTAAAGTCTAGTTTCGAGATAAATATAAAATAGCAAACTATACGAGTCAAGTTTTAGGAAGAATATGTACGCATAAGATATAAACTAATTGCAAACGAGAAATTCACGTTCTATTGGATTCCTCTAACAATCCAATAATTGTAATTCTACAGGAATTAATAATCTTCCAAACCAATCTCCCAATCGACGACAAATATGTTTATGAATATAATTTCCAAGTCAGAAACTGATAAAACCGGCTAAACTATATATCAACGTACAAGTGAACTCCATTTGGGAACTTGTTCAAACTTAATACAAAACGCTTTTGTCTGGAAATTTAGTTTTAGGTACACTGTCAAATATTTGCTACTAAAATGAAAACAGTGAAATATTTGTACACAAATTCAATTTTAATACATCGCTTAAATTATCTTAATCATAAACAGTGGTAATTATATAAAGTTAAATCATTCAGACGACATATGGCTAAGCTTATTATAAAAACAAAGAAAAACACATTTAAGAGAGATTTGAAAGGTTGATTTCTCGAACGTATTTCCGTGGATTTTTAAAAAAATTGTAAATATATAAAAATTATTAAATCCGTCCAATTTGGTTTATTTGGGAAGCGGTCTATTATAAATTAGTCCTACTGAAGCTAATTGGCGTATTGAACATCTTGTGTTAATTCCAAAATTCTAAAATTACGTAAGAAATGTAATCTAGCGACTATTTTTTTTGCATTTCTAATGCATCAAATCTTTTTTAAATTGATCCGATATATTTTTCCAAGTTCAAATGCATTTTTTTAAAATTTATCCAGGTGGGCTGGCAATTGTTTATTAAAAATAACTTTTCACACAAAAAAAAAACAATCTCACCGAATCACATGTGAATTTTTTTAGGCATTTTTCAAAAAATGCTACCTTTTCTAGTTATTCGCCATTTTTTTTGTTAAAAAAATGGCTTAATTTGTGATTTTTGGGATATTTTTCAAAAAAACTACTAAATAAATTGTAAGAATTTTATAATTTTTAAACCTTCAAGTAAAAGTAAGAATATTTTGACATTGATAAATGGTTTCTATCTCACTGAAAATATAGACCCAAATATTTCGAACATGCCTTTCGAGTAGTCTACCTTTAAGTGTGTACAACGGTTGCGGAAATACATGCGTGAGGCGCGTAGAAATCTTTGTTTAAATTTAAAACGTTAATTCATTACAAATATTACTCAAAATTTATTTAGAAAAAAGATATTTATAATAATTTTACAAAGACGTGTTATAATTAAAACAACTGAAATTACTTTTTTGCAATGTCACAATAATGTAAAGTTTTTTTAATATACGTGGTAACTAACTATTATTAAATGTTTAATTACATTGGAACATATTAAGTAATATATATATATATATATATATATATATATATATATATATATATCATTTACTTTTCATTAAAAAATATAGAAATAAAAATATAAATTAGAACATACATAGAACATAGAACATAGAACATAGAACATTATCTTCAACATCTGGCTATGATAAAAATGCCCTTGAATTTTGTGCTATTTCTTGAAATTTACCTTTCATAAACAACTGTCAAATAAACGTCAAATCGAAAGGCGCATTATTTTGAAGCTCTTACAAAAAATATCAATTTTAAAGGTTTTTTCCCCACTTTTACGGTATAACTTGCAGTGGTAAAGACACATTAAACTAGTGGTCTGTAAGAAAGTGTATATTTCGTGTGTAGGTAATAAAATCTTAAAAAAAATCGACATGGAAGAAATTCCACCGAAGCCTCCAGATAGAGGGAAATTTTATATAGAATTGGGAGAAGATGGATGATCGAATTTGTAGAATTAAAAAAAATAGCAACATTAGAGTAAATGATAATGTAACAAACGAAAAAAGCCAAACAACTAACACTAACGAGGTAGGTAACCAAAACGATGCATCTTTGACAGAATTTAATAAAATAGATAGATCAGATAATCCAAATTTAAATAAAGTTATAAATTTAAGATTAAATAATAGATATAAATTAGGAGATAATGCACCATATATAGTACATATAGAAAATAAAAACGGTAATATCGGCAAATTATACAGGATAGGCGCGGCCCGATTAATTTTACGTTCAGTACCTGAGATTGAAAATAATATCACACAAATTACGGTAGTTGATAAGAATAAAATTAAGGTAGAACTTAATAATTTTACTAGTGCTAATAATTTAATTGAATGTGATAATTTAAAAAGCAAACAGTATGAGGCATATATTCCAACGTTTTTTACTCAAAGGAAAGGAGTTATAAAATCTGTAGATAAAGAGATAGAAGAGGATGATTTGTTATCATTAATTCAACCTAGAATTGGAGTGAGGTTTGAAGTCTTACATGTAAAAAGAATAATGCGGACAGTGGTACAATAGAATGGATCTACTATATATGTACAAACTGGAATTGTAATAGTAACGTTTAATGGTCAGTCTATACCTACCAACGTAGTAATAGAAAAAATGGTATACGAGGTTGAAAATTACACACCCAGAATGCTACAAGTGCTTGAGAGTTGGGCATATACGTGCTCAATGTAGGAGAAAAGATAGGTGTGAAAGATGCTGTGAAGAACATAATAAATCAAATTGTTCCAATCATAACAATCTATTTTTTGTATTGTGCAAAGGAAAACATAGACCTACTGACAAGGGAACAAATTGTACGGAAATAGAAAAACAGGAGTATATTAAGGGGCCATACTATTGAAAAAAAAAAAAATTTTTATAATAGTCCTACTTTTCATCCAATCAATGACGTAATGTGTAAACGCATATCAATTAAAATTAAAACCGGTAAAAAGTTAAACATTTATTCTATTTATGTAAAACCAAATCTCAAAATTACGAGAATTGAATGGAAAGAGTTTTTTAATAGTATGGAGAAGCCTTTTATAATTGGTGGTGATTTTAATAGCCAGAATTATATTTGGAGTTGTAGTACTGTAGACATTATAGAAAAAAATCTGTTAGAAGCTATTGAGGACTGTAATCTCGTACTTTTAAATAACGACAAAGAAACTTTGCTGCGTAGACCTAGTAGTATTAATAAATCGTCAATAGACCTTACAATATGCTCAGCAAATATTAGTCATTGTTTCAATTGGGATGTTGTGGACAATACTTTAGAATCAAATCATTTTGCTATTGTTATAAAGTAAAATATTAAAGTTAATAAAGCTGAATGTGTAAATACAAAATTGAAATGAAATATAAATAAAGCGGACTGGTCTCTTTTCTCTTCTATCACTGATAACTTCATGGAAGGCGATAATAATTTAGATTATTTTTAAATAAATTAAACGAATATTGTAAAATATGCATACCGGAGAAAAGAACAGGGACTAGTCTACGATTTAGAAAAACTTGGTGGAATGACAATTGTAAAAAGGTTATTCAAGAACAACAACTTGCTTTACGCAAGTTTAAGTTACAGTCCAATATACAAAATTATATAAATTATAATAAATATGTAGCAAAAACCAAAAAAGTTATATTAAACAGTAAGCTTAATGCCTGGAAAATTTTTTGTGAAACTTTAAACAAAAATACACCAATACAAAATATGTGGAATCAAGTCAAACGTTTACAAAACATCTTTAAACCACAAAGAAATCCAGTGACGGAAGGGGAATGGGTTTAGGAGTTTTTGAGAAAATTATGTCCAGATAATATATTTTCAAAAGTTAATGTAATGGAAAGGAAAAACTAATCATTTCACTTTCAATGCCATTTAGTTTATACGAATTAGAAATAAGTCTTAAGAACAAGAAAAACACTTCTCCAGGAATAGATAATATACATTATATATTATTTTTGCAAATTTACATAAAAAAGGAAAAGAAACACTATTAAAAATTTTTAATCAAATATGGCAATCAGAAGATATCCCAGATAGTTGGAGAGAGTACCTACTGGGTCATTCCTATACTTAAAGCAAATCGAAATTCTGATTCGGTAGAATCTTATAGAGGTATTTCATTAAGCTCCTGCATAACAAAAACACTGAAAAGAATGATAAAACTTAAGCTCGAAAGATGGTTAGAAAAAAATAATAAAATATCACAAACACAATTTGGATTTCGTAAAAATCATTCTACTGTGGAAGCAGTGAGTCACTTGGTAACAGATATAAATTTAGCGTTTACGTCAAATTCTTCAGTAACAGCTCTTTTATTAGATGTTGAATCAGCATACGACAACGTTAATTTAAGTATACTATACAACAAAATGACACAAATAGGTCTTCTCGAATGTTTCTGTTAAAAAACTATATGACTGTAAAAAAATTTATTGAAGGAGTCAAACATATTAAAACATGGAGTGAATTACATGGACTAAATATCTCGATATTCGAAAACTAATTTATGTATCTAGAAAGAACATATAGACAATATAGTTAAAAAACATAAAAGGGAATAAATCTTCTTCGATTAGTGTCACACTTACGATGGGGAGCAGATCGAAATATTTCTTATAAATATATTTATTATTAAAATATATTAAAATATATTATAAAATAAATAGAATGGAATAAAAAAGGTTTGGTGCATTTTCTGCTTATAAGGGACAAACGCTCGCCTTTTAACTGAGGCATCTACAGTAAGAAAGTCTATTATGACTATGAGCTAATTTATGTCATGTCCTTAAAATATACATTTTGCCATGGGCTTGACCGAGTATACTTTCCTAGTGATAGTTATGCTCGGATTCAGGCTTTTTTGGTCACCGACGATGCTTTTTGGAACTGAAGTATTTTTAGTTGATCTTTTTCATTTTCAGCTAATAGAACATTTTTTATGACATTTCAGTAACAATCGTTCAAAATGGCGGATGTGTTCCATTTTGTAAAATCATTGTAAACGTGATCATATGACAATGAATACATCACTTTAAAACTTGTACGTCACTCAGTGGGTTTTAGATTTTTGTGTGATTTTTTCACCGTATACATCTATCGATTTATTTAAGTGTTTTTTATTTAAATTGAAAATAATCATTATATTAGGGACAATCTCAATCACCAGTATCAACGGCTGACATCTTGAAATATCGTAAAAACATCAAAAAGCAATTAAACTAGAACTTTAAAAAATTTAAACATTCGTATACTCACAATTTTTTTTCATAGTGTATACAGTGGATGAAATTACAGCTAAGATTACATAGTATACACGAGAAGTCAATACTCCAAAATTTATTCCCTTTTAACCTAAAACGCAAATTCGCCGTTTAGCTCAGTCAGTAATTTAGTCTCGTTATTAGCTCCCTTTCGCCCGCCGAATTCTCAACAAAGAGACCAAATCTGTCGTAATTTGTACGAAGGCAACTGCCTCAATTCTGCTGTGACATTTCAATGGTTATACAGCCCTGAACGAATTTCAATAAATGCAAATCGTTTGGTTGTTGCATTATATATTTGGGAGGTCGCAAAATCCTTTTCAAACTAACATTTACATTTTATTTTCAAGATATTGCGAGAAATAAAGATAATATTTAAGAAACGAACAAGTTACAGAGTTTCTACACAAAAATTAATAATAATACTAAAATATATAAGGCAATTATTTATTTGATGATATGATATAAAAAGAGTAACAAATATTGTAATATAAACAAAAAGTGTTACGGAAAGTGAAAACCGATAGAGAAATTATATGCCGTGGCAAAATCTATATAGCTAGGAAGAACAATGTATAATATATTAATACAACTTATCGCAATTATACCGCAACTGTGTTGACGTAGAATATGTCTTATTTTATAGTTTAAAACTATTCTCTTATGTAAAATTTTTCGCTGAATACGAATATCTAGCTCACCCATTTCAAAAAGTGGTACCAATTTTTGTAAACATTGTTTTTATAAATAAATTTTCAAATTTGAATATTTTAATTTACAGCTAGTCATATCGTAAAGTGAGGCTAAAAATACATATATATATATATATATATATATATATATATATATATATATATATATATATATATATATATATATGTATATATATACATATAAAGTTTTAGTAGTTTAAAAGTTACTACAAATTTCAAGTCGAGAAATCGAATATTTAGTCTAATTTTGGACCACATAACATTTTACATGGTGCATATTTCTTTAGAAGCTGGACATAAATAGAAAGTTTGAAACTATTGTTACGATTTTAAATGTGATGGCGTATAGAACTGTAAATATTCTATAACTAATTCTTTTTTATTGATTCTCCTAATTTCTAGGTCAAAATCTACCTGAGACACGTTGGGTTCCCCTTCGCTATAAAAACGACGAATAAGAGTTTTCTGGAACCGCACCGATACCAGTTTTTAGATCATTGCCGCTCTGTCTACGAGGGCCTCGTATTTTCGACAACATTCTATTTACCTATTCGATGGGGTTCCGTTATAATGAAGAAGGTCATCGATCTTTCTAGATAACGGAAGTTTATGTATATAAATGAAACATATTATTTGGAGGAGTTAGTAAGAAGATAAATTCGTGCCGCGTATTTAAATGTACGAACGTAATATAAAGTTGTACAGTTAATTAATAAATTGATAATAAATTATCGTGAGTTTTAATGAATTAGAATAAAGACAATAAATTAGAATAAAGACAATAAATTAGAACTATAAAAAATATAACACTATTTTGATAATTTACTTTTGAAAAAACTGAAAGAAACTTTTTTTATTGAGTCAGCCAGCGTTAAAAAATAGCTTTTCGCTTTTGCAGAATCAAAAACACACGGCGGGCTACGTGGACGTTGTCGACATTATGCCTGCATCGAACAGTTATCGAAATTTTAAAATAGCTACTATATAACACGCGCAATGTCAACATTTACTAACCTTGCTTGTGATTCTGCAAGGACGAAAAGCTATTTGTTTAATGCTTATTAGCTCAATGAAAAAGGTTTCTTCCATTTTTTTCTTCAAATATAAATTGTCAAAATAGGTTCAAACTCTCTATTTATGTGTAGCTTTTAGAGAAATATTCACTATATAAAAAGTTATGTTGTCAAAAAGTTAACGTATTCTATAAAATTTGTTTATTAAATAATGATTCTTACCGTATCTAATATTAACTTTACCGGCAGGTATGTTTCCATTAGGTTCTAATCGGTCTAGGAACTCGTCACTGTACCCATTGTACGGTAGTTTACCATGGTGGTTGTGTTCTTCCGCCTCTTCCTTCGAAACCGCTGTAAAGAAAATATATTATAAGATACTTGTGATAGAGTAAATTCATTACAAATTAAATTCAACTATTGTCATTAAATGTTAAAAAAATTTACATTGAAATTAAAAATCAGTAGTAACAAGAATGATACAGCAAAAGCAGAAATAGGGAAAAAAATAGTTAAAAAATAATGAAAATGGGTGTGGCAGTCCAGTGGGACTGTCGGTAGAAGTTATACTTCTATACATGCGTTCGTCGTTACAAATTTATATGAGAGTCAATCTGCACAATCATTACATATGTAATGCTATAGGTAAGAGAGAGCAGAAAGAGAAAACTAATTAGGTATATGGTGCATCATTTGCTGTATATAAACATTTGGCCTGTAATAGAAGTATAGTAAATAAAGGATTGGATCAATATTTTAAGAAAATATATATTTTTATTTTCATATATGTATAAAAGGAGTTGAATGCAAAAAAATTTTTACACATACTCTGCAGTAAAATCCATCGTTTATTTTGTTATTAATATAAAAATACAATACAATACACTGCAACATAATGCAATATAATAATACAATACAAATTAAAATGCAATATTTATAAGTATTTATAAATGACAATATACATAACTTACTTACGCATACGTTTACTTTACCATGCTAATAATATTATTTAAAAAATAAAAATATTAATAAATATTAAATATATTTACAAAAGGAACTATTTTATTCTCGAGAGAGAAAGAGAGAGAAAATATATCTTCTGCTGCCTCTCTCTTTCTATATCTTACATATTTCATGATTTTGCCGATTCACTCAATATATACGAATGCACACAAATTTCCAACGTCGAACGCCTGTATAGAAGTATAACTTCAAAAATGATTTGTTTTATTATAATTTTTTATTTGAATTCTACTACATACAAGAGTTAATTGTACATGTTTTGACACCATGAAAACTATTCGACAAATAGTCGAGTCAGAAGAAAAGGCCTAACCTTGATCGCGACTGAATCCAACCGTTTCGTTAGCCACCATATTAAATCGAAATTACCATATTATATTAAATTTTAAAATGAAAAAAAAAGAACCATTTTTGCTTTCGAAAAAAATGGTGCAGACTGAAATTGTTGCAAATGCGATTTCCTTTTTTGTCTTTTGTCTGTTTGATGTCTTTTTTACACATTTTTTATGCGGTCGATATTTTCCGAGTTAAGGCAGAAAATAATGGAAGGGGGGAAATATAATTATCAAATTATCTCGTTTATTATTTATTAACTTTACGAGATAAATGTACATAAACTGAGATATAGAAAATTATAATTTATTCAATTTTGGTCTCCTCAGACCTTGCGGAGCTTGGTGATATAGAAATTAGTTTTGTTCAATATATTGGCCACTTTAAACTTTTCGACAAAATGATACGGACTTTATTGTTGTAATTGCGATTTTCTACAATTTCCTTTTTAATTTTTTTCGTGCGATCGATATTTTCCGAGTTATAGGGAAAAATAGTGGAAGGGGGACGAAAGTATAATTATTGAATTATCTCGTTTATTATTAACTTTATGACATGAATTCACCTAAAAGACAATGGAGAGAATTATTCTTTATACAATTTTTTCAGTCAAAATTTAAGTCCGTAAAATTTTCGTAGAAAAGTTAAAAATGGCGGAGATTATGAGCAAAAACGGTTCTCCCCCCTAAAGGTTAGAATAATAAAATTTGGATCAGCTTGCCATGTAAAAGTCAATTGATATCCCGATTAGAATTATGGTTCCTTTTAGCAAGCAATTTTCCGATGAGGTATTTATATTTTTTATTCTAAAGAACTATAATAAAATATTTTGAAAAAAGTATTTTCAATACGCCAATTTTAACAAGTACAATTATTGAACATAACTGAAAATAAAAACTACAGTTTGTTTCAAATGCTGTGGCGGTGCAATATTTAACAAATTGAGAAGAATATTTTACATTTAAAACCGCAATGTATTGTATAACAATTACAAATAAATTGTTCCTTAACAATAAATAGAATTTGCTTTTACAAAGATTTTTTTATCTTTAAAATCGTAATTGTATAGTCCTTAGGGACATACAAAGAACCGATAATAATTATTTTCGAGAATTTCTAAACAGATAATTTTATGAGTTTGTAATTAATAGTCAGCTATCTTAGCGTGGCCTTTTCAATTCTGATAGCTTTTTTATGTATTTTTGGCTACTTATTACAAATTTCGACCAAGTGGTCCAACAGTTCTTTTTATAAGTCTCCAGCAAGTAAAATAGCATTTACTAAACTTTAATCCAATAATTAGAACTTGAGACATTGTAAAATTAGTGCAAAATATTTTTCGAAGCTTTTTCAATTGTAACTTGGCTTAAACAGATACTTTGTGCAAAGTCTCATTTTAAAGCATAATTAATATACTTTAAAACAAAATTTGTTATATTACTGTGTGTTCAGGTATTTGTATTAAAGTTATACTCGTTTAAAGTTGTAAGTTTCTTTAAAAATTTGTAAATTAATTTATTTATAAGGATTTTAAGCAAATTTGAGCAATAAACAGCTGACAAGTCAAAATGAAGGATAAGAAAATTTGAAGATAAAAACTAAAGAAAATACAGTATATAGATTTAAGAAGGTCAATGATTTCACTCATTTTGAAGAGAGCGTTATAAAAAGAACGAGACAAATACAATACTGGCAAAAAACAACATTAAGTATGGAAGCTTGAGAAATCCAGGTCTAAGGTCTAAGTTTTTATCCAGGAAAACAAAGCTGGAAATACACTAAACAGTAGAATACCACAACTGTCACATATGCATGCAAGACGTTTGTGCTCAATTTGTTAAAGAGCAGCGGCTAAAAGATTAGAAAATAAAAGGCTGAAAAGCATTTTGGGATGTATAAAGAGTGAGGAAAGATGACAAAGAGGAACCAACTACGAAGTATGTGAGCAGTACTATGAGCCTAAAATTACGACATACATATATGCCATGGCACAAAAAATTAGATGGCTGGGGCATACCCAAAGACTACCAGTGGAAAGAATTTCAAAGATGATCTTATTAGGAGGCTCATAGGAAGTAAAAGTAGAGCAAGACCTAGAGCAAAATGAATAGAAGATCTTGAGAACGAGTTTAAGGAAGTAGGTGACTAGGTGAAAAAGCATAGAATTTTTCAAAGGACACTTTTTGCTTTAATAATTTAAAGGTTTATCAGAAAAATTAAAAAGGCTACGATAGGCATACAACATTACAACTGCATTTAAACCAACCAATACACTAAGGCCTATCCTATCTCAAACCAAACCCATAAACATACAGGAAGGATCAAAGAATTGCGTTTATTTTAACATTGCAAATACAAAAACTTTTATCTGAAAGAAACTTCAAAACAATTAAGTGTTCTAGATAAATTATCATGCATCTTACATTAAAAACAGAAACAACACAGTGTCCAATGGTAAGATGCATAATTAGTTATAAAAGAAACAGATGGCAAAAAGAGAAAAATAAAGAAAGTAACAATCATATCTTTTAACATTTTTTTAGAATTTCATGTAAATTGTAGTTTTATCATTAAAACAAATAATTACGGAGTACATGTAATAAAACTTGATTTGAAAAAAGTATTAGGAATTTGAACTAAAAATTAAACAAAAAAAAATTAGTACTAGTACTATAATAATACTAATACTACTAATAAACTTATATATAAATAAGAGACCTAATTCTAGTACAACCCTAAACCACGCGTAGTTTTTGTTAGGATCACGTTTTTCGTATAATCGTTCGAACGTAACGCCACTTTAAAGCAGTAGTAACGCAGTAACCGAAATAGAACCGAGTTCTTGTATTTCCCATTTTCGTTTAGGATGCTCATTAAGTTAAGTGAAAATGACTCTCCCCTTTATTCGTTGTAGGTCATCTGATATCCCCTCTTGAACAAGTCCGAAAATTACGAGGTTATTGCGGAGCATGAACTCGAACCTTTCGGCAACAATTCCGATTATAATTAGTCATTTGTGTAGGAAGGCTCCTGCGATCCTTTCATTAGTGTATATATAATGTATATAATAATTGCTAAATAGCTTACTGTCCATATGGGAGGATTTGCTAGACTTAATACTATTATGACGTATTATGTTACATCAATTCGAAGTAAGAGTATTAAATTAACTAAGTTTGAAGATAAACAAAAAAAAAAGAGAAAAAAAAAGAAAAAAAAGAAAAAAGAAGAAAAAAAAGTGGTACCGTAGGCGGTACTGTAGTCTAGTGGAAAGCTTCATACTATGGTTTCTGTATAAAGAATATTTTTAAAATTGAATAAACTAATTTTACTATTCATTTAATATTTTAAACATGTACATTAAAATAATTACACGTGTAATTATTTTAATAAACACGTGGTGAATTTTAGATGAGTCCGTTAACCAAAAAAAAAATATTTAGGAATTACATAAATCCGCTGTAAGTTAATGTTCATCATGTCATGTCAATAAAATTCAAAAAATTTACATGTTGTATAGCGGACTCCCTGGTGGAGTGAATGGACCCTTACAACTATTTCATGTTGCCAATATCTTGACGATAGTCTTATATTATAAAGAAAAATTAATACAACGCCAGAATAGAAGCCTCGCATCAACAAATGAATAATAGATATATCATCATAAAGGCCTTTCATTCCTGGCGGAATGTTTGCTGCACTTTGATTCGCCTATTACAGTGAATCACTCCGCATTCTTCGTGTATATTTTCAAATTGTAGCGTTTACGCTACTGATTAGTGCAATATTATCAGAGTTAAAAATTGTATTAATAAAACCCCTCACGAAACTTCTTGTGACCCGCCCGCGATCGATTTTTAAATCGACATTTTTCCACACACGCGCAGGAGTCGCTTTAAAAGGAAGATTGGTCGAGTCTGTGCGGAAGCCTTGAGTTTCTGGTCAGAACTCAGCGCAGACACGTCAATCAGTGAAATTTTCTCACTTGAGAGTATTCACTTAAGAATATTCCCTCAAGGGTATTCGTTAGTAACAGAATTTCTTAAATAGTTAGCAACTCTCGTGGATTTTGCCGTCACTCCGAGCAGATAGACCAGTGACTGGTTTTGTGCCTAGACTCCCCTGGGATTTGTCCTTTACAGCAACAAAGTGATTTAGCCGTGCCAAGAGGAGTTTTACTATGGACTTATAGTGCTGTAAAGATAAGTTGTTTGACTGTCTAACCTTTTTGTTACTTTCTATTTAGTAGTGTACACTTTTCATATGCATATGATCAGGTGAATACTTTTTGATATAATTCTAAAATATTGGGTAGGGAAAATACATTTCATGTTTTTATTAGGTTTTTTTAAATAGGATATAATAAAGAGTCTGACCAAACTCATCTTTTGATATAATACTTTTTTTAATACAATACATTTTGATATAATACAATTTTGATATTGGGGAGGGAAATGAATTTCATGTGGTTTTTAAAACATTATATAAGGAATATGTAACAACTCACTTTTTATCTATAATATAAATGGTACTAGATTTATCAATTTTGATATCTTTACCATACTGTCACTTGTATCTCATTCTAGTAGAACTAAGTTAAATTAAATTACTAACTTTTAGTGTTAAGACTTTGGCTACCATACGGACTATTCTAGGTTTTTCCTAATATTTCACACTTTATTTGGCCAGTGGTACTACCACTGTTATTTAGTTTTGCATTATATGTAAATTGTTAATACATATATATCTATATATACGTTTTTATAAATACATTGATTGTTACTATCTTGAGTTTTATTTCAGTTTCTACTAACCAGTATATAATATAGCAAGACAAGATTAGTATTTAGTATTTTGTATTTCAGGTTATTATCTCCAGTATCATTTGTTTCCAGTCATTTGTTACTTCAAAATCTCAACTATCGTTGAGTTGGCGCCCTTCTTCCTCTCTTTTTATGGTCCTTTTCTATAAATTTATTCCCAGTGACCTTCTTTAGTTGCATCACGTTTGATATTAATAGGTCTCATTTCATTTCTTGTCCCATTAGCTCATTATCCTTGCTATCTGCTTTGTATCTTGAAAGCCACAATTCAGTGCATTGAAGCTAGCCCGAACACTCACTTGAGATTTAGTGTCTCTTTGGCCATTTAACTTTGTCCCTCTGAACTTAGCCATATTTTTAGTATTTTCATCACCTCTCTTTCAGTTCTTCTGAAATTTGGAAGTTCTACACTTCCTAAAATCCAATACTCCCGGAGTATTGAGGTTTCGAAATGAGGTAAAAACATAATAAAAATAACAAAAAGCAGGAAGGTTTCTTTCTGCAGTCCAGATCCCCGGAGATTCCTGCAATTTGATCGATCCATCTTGTTGGTGATCTTCCTCGTCGATAATAAGTCTTGCCATGTTTTTTGTGTCTGCTCTCATAACATGTCCAATATTTTAATTAATGGATATGAACTTTGCTGGAAAGATGTTTACTGACATTTAGCTCATTTAAAATTGAAATATTTGTCGCGTGGTCGGTCCACAGAATTCGTAACATTCTTCTCCAACAGAACATTTCATTGGCGTCTATCTTTCTTCTTTGCGCTTGTCGCAGGGTCCAAGATTCACATCAGTATGTCAGTATTGGGAATATTAAGCAGTCAATCAACCTCATTTTTATAGTTCGTGAAATTTGAGAGTCCTTCCATATTTTGGTCATCTTTTCTTTTCCGAGGGCTTTTGCTAGATCACATCTACGTTTTATTTCTTCTTGTAGTGATCCTGTGTTTGATATCATTGATCCCAGTTATAAGTATGAGCTCACAATTTCAAACCGGACAATAGTGGTTCTGTGAGGATGATATTGATCAGTCTATCCACTATCGTGACCTTTGTCTTTGATATGTATACAGCCCAAACATTTGACTTTCGTTTTCAAGATTATTATTATACATAAATTCTAATAGCAAAACGAAATCACATTGTTTTGCATATTTTTTCCCAAAATTATATACCCACGCAAGAAATACACCTTTACGGTGGTATTATTTTTATAAGATTAATCAGCTTTATCTTCAGACGTCTACAAAATTAAGTCAGGGAATAAAAAAGCAATCTTTTTTACATCCTCCAGCAAACTCCCGAATATTAAACGTATTTTCTTTCGTTATTGGATTTTCTCCTAATTCCTCAGCTTATTAATATTTGTAATATGTTTCGCTTGTCTTATTTTTATATTAAGAAACTCTGCTCGCATAAAAAGAAATAATAAGATTTTGTTGGAAAGTTTTTGAAATTTTTTGTTTTATTTCGGTGTTGACAAGAAATGAACAAACAATTAAATTGCTGGTTGTTTTAAAAATCCTTGTCTAGTCAACTGATTACTAAAGGAACTACCTATTAAAAAATGTTTATTAAACATTAAATTGGTTGAATTCTTTACTACAATCAGATGGTCAACATTAGAGTATAAAACAACTACTCAAATAATATCGGGATTGTAGTTAAGCAGTACTCGACAGATATATATTTTCCTACTATTAATAGACCAAAGTTGTACATTTAATATCTAAACGTAATATTATATTTGCTGCAAAACAACTGTAGAAAACCAAGAGTATGTCTGTAAGAGTATATATATATATATATATATATATATATATATATATATATATATATATATACCATAAAGGATTTTTTAAATAACAGTTTTTATGGTTCGTGGTATACAGCCAACTACAGGAATTTTATTTTCCTTGTGGATTAGTTTTTACTGACAATATACTTTTATGGTAAATTTAAAATATTTATTTTAAATTACCTAACAACTCCAGATTAATTTCATTTGACGTAAAAAATCTTTTTCCTAGTATTCCTCCTAAGAAACTTTTATTCTAGTAAAAAACCTTTTAGACCAAAATAGTACAAATCAAACATCTTTTTGCATAAACCAGGACTACTTTGAAATTAATAATCAAATATACACAAATAACAGTACAGGACTTATAATGGGCAATTCTCTAAGCCCATTGCTATCAGATATTTTTATGGATCATCTAGAAACACAGATTTCAAAACATCCCATATTCAAACAGTTTTTATATTGGTGGAGATACGTAGACGACGTACTGGTATGTTTCACAGGAACTAACAGGCAACTCGACCAATTTTAATCATATATTAATTCACTTCATAGTCATATTGAATTTACAATAGAAACAGAACAAAATCAATTCATATTTTTTTTTGATCTAAAAATTATCAGACTTGAAAACAAACATGACTTCTCCGTATTTCATAAACCTACCCATACTGACACGACTATACGCCATTCATCATCCCATCCCACACAACATAAATTGGCAGCCTATCATAGTATGTTACATAGATTAACAGAAATGCCGATGTCAAAATACAACTTTGAGACATAATTAAATATCATTAAGCAAATAGCAGTAAACAATGGATACAACGAACAAACAATTAATAAAGTGTTAAATCAAAAACTATACAAGAAAGCCCTGAAATTAGTATTTCCACCACCAGACAAAAAACCCAGTACCTTCTGCTCGATTAAATAGACAGGCAAAATATCAACAAAAATAGCCAAACACATAAAAAAGAAAGGAATCACACCAGCTTTCAGAACAAATAACAACTTAAGCAAATATATTAAAAACAACAAGAGCCAAAATAAAAAACACTTACACAGTGGTGTGTACAAACTTAAATGTGGCGACTGCCCAAAAACTTACATCGGTCAAATTGGTAGAAATTTTAATAAACGAATAGCAGAACATTAAAGGGCTTTCACTAATAGAAAAACAGATTCTACATACGCACTTCACCTTCTAGATCATAATTATTCTTTTAATGACGAATTTAAAATTCTTCACATTCAAAACAAAGGCCTTAATCTATCCTTGTTAGAATCTATGGAAATCAATACATTAAAAAACACATATAATTCTGAATGACCAACTTGAGACAAACAGTTCTCCTCCTCAACCTATTTCAATAAAAACTATAAAGTGTAAACGCATGCCAAAAATAGATCACTTGAGAAAGGCAATCAGTCGAAACAGCTGTAGTGAATTTAAAATAAATTTTGTGGAAGTTTGAAAACAAATTTTCAGTGTTTTATTGTTACAATTTATTATACATTGAAATAAATGACAAGAAACTTATGGGTATAGACAATTACGAAGTTATCACTCAAAAGTCAAAAAACATATCTCAATCTCATACTCAATTTATCAATTTATTTCTAAGAATAGCTACTCGAATTTTATCCAGAAAAAATTTATCGGTGACCCAAATTCAGAATATATCTCTACGCTGAAGGCGCTACCATTATAAAATATAGAGTGACAGCAGCACTAAAAACTTCAAATGCCATTAGACTCAACTCTTTGAGCCATTTAAGCTTTAACTGATTACGGTACTAACCCGAAACTTGACACTTATTTGCTAAAGTAAAGTTAAACAGTTTAAAAGTTAACAAACAAAAAGAGAATAAGAGCGATAACCAACAAAATTCAAGTAAAATTAAAATAGCTCAACGTAATTTTGGTTCCTTTCAATTAATGTTTTAACAGAAATAAATAGTTTAAAAGCAAGTAAGGGTCTTCAAAGGAAGATAACGATTTTCATTAAAAATTTAATAATGTTCACATAATAGTTCGTTACGTAAAAGTACTTTGAGCTAAACTTTATTATGGAATACTAAATAAAATATTCAAAAATATAGTGTAGAGCCATCGAAAAAAAAAATAGAACAGGTCTTGGAATAAGTACTCCTTCTTTTTGGTGATTAGTCACCTAAACGCAAGAAACTCAAAATAAATTTTACATAACCAAACTTTTGTGTAAAATTTTCCGATTTCTTTAAAGCACAATTTTAAACAAATTTAAAAGATAAGGTGAAACACGTTTAAACTCTTTGGTTACTTTTGTAACATATACAGAGATGTTTGTCAGTAATCTAATAAAATTCATAAACAAGTTCATTCAAAGCTAGATCTCATCTGACTGTATCTGGTATATGTTAACTATTCTCCAAAGGTCTCAAAACATATGAAACCCCTGCAACATGAAATAAGAAACTAACTAATTTAGAATCAAAAACTTCAACAATGCCATTGGTATTTTTGGTGAAGCATGCCTGGATAGGTATCTTTGACATGCCTGGATACGCTAGAAGTGACCTCTATAAAAAGCAACGAGAAGTCCGGAGACTTAAGCCGCAATTGATCGTATTGATAATTATCAGTATGAGCTGTTATGGAGCTAACACTTTGCACAGGCAATAATTATTTTCAACTTAATAATGATTTCTCTAAGTAAAACTTAGGATTGGCCATTGTTTCATCCTTATCTTCATTATTAGCAGATATATTCATGGAGGATTTCAAATAAAACATTATACACAAACGAGACAAACAACCCATAGTACGGTGGAGATATGTAGATCATGTGTTCTCCATTTAGCTTCACAGACCCGAAGCATTGAATAAATTCCTGATGGACATCAACAATAAAGAAAAATCACATTCACGATGTAAAAATAAAACAACAAGTCACGTATTTGTCTTTATGTTCTAATCACAAAAGAGGATACAGGATTCGCAACCAAAGTTTACAGAAAACAAACCAACACCAACAAACATTTAAATTACCACTCAAATCACAACTTATACCTCAAAAAAGGAATCATCAAATCATTATATGATTTTCAAGAATTTCAAGAAAAAACCTGCTAACGAATGTTTTAATATAAAAATGACTACGTCAAGGAATTCCACAAGAAGTTTAAAACAATAGAAGAAAGAACACAACAAAACACAGGAAGCAATCCAGAAATACTCACAAGAAGATGCTTAAGGGTGACAAAGTACCATATGTAAAAGGATTATCAGAAAAATTAAAAAGGATAGGTAATAAGTATAACATCACAAGTAAACTACAAGAATGTACCAACATTAGCGGATTAAGAAACCCTCAGACACTCGTCTTCAATCATACACAATATATATATATATATATATATATATATATATATATATATATATATATATATATATATATATATAATATATATATATATATATATATATATATATATATATATATATATATATATATATATATATATATATCTGAAACACTTAAAAGTTCCATAGGGCAAAAATCCACTCTCATCTCTTTTCAGCCACAACATGGCTATTGCCTATACCACCGCAGCTAAGTGTGTCAATTTTGAAGTTTCCAATTCTGTGAAATGACATAACCTCCTAAACAACGACTAACTGGAGGTAATACATTATTTTTAACAAAATTCTAAATAATCTTTTTTGACAACGATTTTCGGAGTGGAAATCAAAACGTCAAATTTTTGTAGTTAAAAATTTAATTATGATTACAATCAATTGTGGCTTAATCCCATATCAAGAAGATAGTTTCAAAATTATTGGACGATGTTAGGTATACATCTACAATTTACCTTTGAAAAAAACATATTTTGCTCTCTGCGTAGAAAAAAAGACATTGAAATGAAAGTAGACGATTGCATTTCTTTTACCATTACATTTCTGTCGCCAATAGCTCAATTCCGGCTTTACGATTGGTCAAATTGCAACCGTAATTGCAGCCAATGGTATTGCCCGAAATTGAAGTTCAATTCCGGCATTACGATTGGTCGAATTGCAACCTAATTGCAGCCAATGGTATTGTCCGAAATTGAGCATTGGCTATCGTGCAAGCTCCAATGGCAGAGCGCCATGGAGCACTTGACCTATTTAATTTCATATAAGTATAGGTCATATATAATTTCATATAAGTATAGACTCAACGCCAACGCGAAAGATCTCCACAGCGATGGGCGGACATTACTAAAAAGCTTCTCAATAAACAGTATACTGAGGCAATACATATAACTGATGACCGCGACCATTGGAGAAATATTATCAATCAAACTGTCCGAGCTGCTGAAGCCCAATTATGAACCACAACACATCTACTAAGATGTTAATGACTGCGATGATGAAGTATAGGTGCACGACGGCCAAAAATTCGTTCTGGTCTGGACAGGGCTCCGCAGAACCAGCCTTCTTGGCATTAGAGACCTTCTGGTTGATTTAGTTCCCAGAAACTCTGCTTTGTATTGCACCTTACCTTCTCTAGCGAGACTTAGTCTAACTTATATTTAAATTGTATTTATTTCAGCATTTTCGAATTTTTTTATTTTTTTTTTATATTTCTTTCAGCGAATTAGGATAATTTCTGACAAATTATTTCTTTTTCGTTAAGGACTCTGAAGTGTTTTTGGATGTAAAATGACTTTTACTAAATAGGATATTTTTTACTAATATTTTATTTCTCTTTTAGGGACTTGAGTTGAAACGACATAGACCAACTGACATGACAACTGACGATGATCTTAGTTGGTCTATGTCGTTTCAACTGACAAGTACCACGTGCTAATATTCGAGCAGGGAGACATGTAGTCCCTAAAGTAATTTTAAAAATATATCCATTGTCATCGACCTGGAGTCAAAACATTATTAAATGTAAAATTTGGAATACTGTAAATCCATACATGGAGGTCTTATAGACAACTTTACTGTTAGCAACAAATACACAAGGCACTGAGGATGATCTGTTCAGGTTGAAAACGTTCTGCCAGAATTTAAATGTTGACGACCCTTTTATAATGTTTTAAATATTTGTTTTTTTTTATACCACAATACACATGTGTGAAGTGTTTTAACTTCTGTGTTTTTTTTAATGAAATGCTCTGAACTATACAGCCGTTATAGTAACATAACGTTATGAATCAGCTAGTAGCGAAGCAATATTCGGATAATAGTCAGTAGACTTATCTTCGAATAAATTGAAAAAAATGCAATCGTCTACTTTCATCTCAACGTATTTTTTCTATGTAAAGAGAAGATGGTGGTTTTCAAGGTTGAACTGTAGATGTATTATTGGAATAAAAGGTTATCGCTACCATCGTCCAATAGCTTCCAGTAAGCTTGGATTTGGACTTCGCCTAATTCGCCATAAAGTAATAATTATTTAACAAATAATTAAATATTTTGCTGTTAAATATTAATACAAAAACAGAAAAAAACATAAATATTAGACAAAGTAATGATTTTTAGGATACATGTGAAATATTTAACATACCGCTCTCGAGATAAACAATCTGCAAATAGTTGTTTTATTTAAAATTCTCTTCTGATACAGTAGTATGATGATGTTCATTGTAAAAATGCTCTCATAGCTACGCTGCGAAGTTTTTAAAATCACAGAGTGCACTTTCACCTATTTGCTGTTATGCTACAATTTTCACATCAGTTTACATTCATAAAACAAAGGCACTGACTCACAGTTTCTGTATACACCGCCTCCTTTCAGATTTTTACCCCTCGTAGCTCTTTAGCCCATTATTTTTTTTAGGTCAATCCCCGTTACAATTCATTCTCTGCTATTCACATGTCTCTCTTTTGTTGGATGAACGGGATTCATGGTATATCCGCGCAATCTAGAAGAGGGTTGAATGGCGCACAATTGACAATTGGATAACAAGGTTAAGTGTTATTGTTTTTTACGGTTTGTGGAAGCCTGTAAATCTTGATAAACGGTTTTTATTAGTCATCAAATTTATATAAAATTTTGTTTACAGCTTTAAATCGCATCAGGACAATAAAGTCCTGCTGTATACATTATCTACGTCTTTTTCCTCTTGGTAATCGAAATATAAAATGGAAGTATTATTTTATTTGTATTTAAGGAATATTAAAACTAAAAATGATTTAAAAATAAAAATATTTCTTTCTTTCGTCTTTTTAGACCACAAGTAGTCAAGATATAGTCTGAAAGAAAATCAAAAATGACACAAATAAAATGTGGAAAATGAGGAGGCACCAATATTGAATAAGCCGTAGTTAAAAGAATCCTTCAACTATTAAACACTTTCAAAAAGTATAATAAATTATATAAATTATAAAAAAATCAATGCCAAATCATAACAAATCCATAAAATTCTTAAAAATTATTGCTGTAGCTCGCAAGTCGATAGAAATCATGGTGTCAAAATATTGGACTCCAGTTTTCCACCACATAAACATATATATTTTTCACAAAAATCAAAGCCAACAAAGACAAACTCTCCCAACCTATTTTTATACAATTCTCTTCTATTCTTCAATATACAAAAGAAATAAAATATCTCTCTCTCTCTCTCTCTCTCTCTCTCTCTCTCTGTCTATCTCTCTTGTCGTTTTCCCATTACTAAGAATCATGATTTCCTTCAATACACCTAACAAATTTTCTCCGTTGGGCTCTTCCTTCAGCTGCTCTAAGGGTTTCGCAGAATGAGTGGCCCGCTGAATTATTATTAACCCGAAAATACAAATTAAGAGGATTATTATACCCTGGGCTTCTTGGTGGCTATTCAAAACTACTTTATGTTTCAGTCCATAGTGGAAGGAATTTAGGAAATGGAAAATGAGGTTTGCTCCATGTTGCACAAACATTTGTCTTCTTGAACACAAGGCCCTATGATGCCACGCCATATACAGTATAAAAATATGCAAAAAATGTATTTTTTAATAGCATTCTTCTTCCCAGAAATGCCTCTTACGTCAAATAAAATTTACATGTCTGGTAAAAGTTGCTTCTATGTTTACAAGTCTTACAAGAAAAATTACCTGGGTGCCCAAACAACATATTTTATAAAATTTAAGCCGCTACTATGTAACCGCAATCTTCATTTCAATCTCCATTACCGGATGGTTAAATGCTATATTTGGTCCATACTGTTACACGGCTTGAAGACATGGACATTAAAAATACCCTCCATTAACGAGTTGCAGGTCTTCGAAGTGTGTACCTTTCAAATAATGTTCCATATAAGATGGACAGATAGTGTGAGAAACGAGGAAGTCTTAAGAAGGGCACACATTGAGAGAGTATTCGTTATCAAAATTCATGGAAAAACATTAAACCTATTTTCTTCATAGTTTGAATAAACAAAATATAAGCGATTGACAGTGTCCATTATCTTTCACATCGATTTTTAAAAACTTCTAAGGAATTGGTAAAAAGCTAATCATACAGGTCCATTGTTATTTTGTTTATCGAAAACAAAAAATGAGAAAAGTGAATGATTTCTTAAGAAATTGGCAGGTTTGGTTTTCTTCTTGAAATACGAAATATGATTGGTTAAAAAGAGAGTATAGAAGTGGGTTTTGGATGTTGGATGAATTTTAAAAGGAGAGAAGTCTGTTGCTAACTTAAAAGGAAGAGCATCGAATCCTGAGAAGTGATTTGTTGTGAATGGTTGTAAAGGTACAAAGTTCTGGTCTATAAACGCTGATTTGAAGAAGTTGCAGTTGGTAAATTTGGCAATATTTTCAAGAACCAATAAGTTATTTTTCATCGGGAGAATCAAAGACAAGGAGAATTGTGGCAGATAGTAGAAACAAATAGCAGAAAGTAAGCAGACCAAAGAAAGAAGTTTAGCTGCAGCGTTTTTTTTATTAACACAAATCAGGGACATTTCAGAATAAAAGTTAGCGGTTTGTCAATAAGAAAATTGCAGAGTCACAAAGATTTGAAACTAAGTAATAAAACTAAAGTATTTCGTATAAATTTTATTTGTAAATTTTCTGTAAGATAATAGGTATATGTTTTAAGAGTTAGTTTAATTTGGTTGCGCAGTTCAATTTGTCAGGATAGGATAACATTGATTTGTCTAATTGATTTGTTTTTTTTTGTGTAATATTTTTTCCAAATTATTTTAGCGTTATATTTAATTGTATGAAACATATTTAAATTTTATTTATTACCTTCTATCCCTGTTGTTATTGAATACCAGACATAGATAAAGGTATTTCTGAACAACCCCGAGATATAATAAAATCTAATATCGACATCGGTATTACGATTTATAAATTTGATAAGAAAAACAGACACACGGTATAAAAAACCACCTGTAAAATAACTACCAAAGCTATATTTGGCACAGTGCAAGTGCTCGAACACGAGACGAACGTGCTGTGGCGTGCTCTCCTTTGCGGCCGATCACAAAATGGGGCAGACAGTGAATTATTTCACCTTAGAAGTCGTCGGTGTCAAAAGCCTCGCTATGCCTGCCGTCTCCGAAGCCGTTGTCGTTGACGCCGCATTCACCGCGTCCGCCCCTGAACTAGGTGGGATCGATAATGGGGTCACAGGACTCAGCCGAGGCTATCCCGGAGTCGGCATCTGGGTCACATACACAGGCATGGAGGTTACTTTAGGAAAATAGGGATTAAAACGAATAGATCAGTCCAATTAAACATACAAATTTTAATATGGTAAATACAGCAAAATGTACAAACTAAAAATATAATTTTATAGTGGTAAATTTGTGTATCATATGAGCTTCTGTAATTTGTTATTTTCGTTATTTATAATTTATGTTATATGAAACACCACTTGGTCTAAAATTTAGTTTAAACACATCACAGCTTTACTTATACGTTTGTGAAAAAGGCTTGTACTTGTAATTATCCAATCAATCATCTTCTGTAAATAATTTCATTATTTTCAGTTTCTTCAAAGTGAATGACTACTGGACGTATAAGCAGAAATGCACCGAACTTTAAACCAAATTATATCTTTGGTGTCATCACGAGAAATGTTTCTTTACTGCCTATCTTTTCTATTTACATTTTGTGGCCAATTTTACATTGTAAAGAAATTATCACTTAGCTAGCAGTAGGTGGTTCTATCGAATAATCATGCAGTTGACTTTTGTCCTAGATAGTTGTCAAAATATCTTTGTCTACGCTGTATACATTTGACCTGTGTAATTGGTACTAATCAAAGGATACAACCAAATAGTGTCACAATTGGTGAAATGTGTACCAATTTGTACCAGTAGCTACGTTTCATCCATTCTACCCATTTCGATAATGTTCTTTTGACTGTGCTTCGTGATATGCCAACGACAGGTTCTAGGCCTATGAATCTTTCTATTGCCTCTCCCCTGGCTTTAGTACATCCGGTTTTTCGTTCCCTTTAATACCAGTAGATTTAGGCATCTAGAACAAACTTAATTTGTTACTTTTTCTGAGTCGCGTCAGATTCTGAAGACAGTTCCAAACTAACTTGGAGTCAATTCGGTTCGATTCCAATGCCTTTAATGCCGCCTCGCTAACACCAATATTTTTTATAGATTTGTCTCTGCAGTTGCTTTTGATTAGTTCCTGTAAGCACCTTTATATAGCATAGCTTTCCGCTTGGAAGATAAAGCTTTCACTTAGGCTCCAGTTCCAGTATACTCCAGCTCCAACTCCTTCATCGGTTTTAGACTAGCATTGATTTGCCATTATGAAACTTGTTTTAATCGACTCCAGTTCGCTCCTTAAAAAATGGAAACAGTACGGTAAACAGAGTTTCGAAATTATATTTACGTTGCATTTCATCTGGTAGTATTTTCAACTCTGGGTGGTTTTTAATTATCTCTCCAGATTTGATTCCCGTATCTTTTTGCTCTGCGTCCTGGATCTTATTCGCCTTCTGTATACTCCTTCCTACCTTTGTCTCCTCCTCCATATTAGCGGAGTTGGCATTTAGACCCCCATATTAGTGCGCAATACGTACTCATAGGACTGACCTAAGTCATATATACATAGTACATCTGTTAGGGTTTCAAATCCCATGTTTTCCAACATAGCCTTCGACATGTCTGCCAAACGAAAGCTCTGGTTTGTTAGTTATTCCTTGAACGAAAGCAAATGGGCGTTCCATGTTAGCCGCTTATCTTTTTTTTTTTTTTACATCTTTAAAGAGAAGAAGGAAAATCTGCATACAGACACCTGTGACTCACACAGGTAGTGTTGGGTTCCTAATACCCTAGCGAAGTTGTGCAGGGGCGAGGTGCCCAAGGAATTTAAACCCTTGACACCTCGCCCCGTCACCACTCCGAGACGGTCGGCGTCCAACTAAAAACCTCTCCTCTGTCACACCAGGCATCAGGATGGAAGGGCCAGTTAAGGCATACATCTCTCCCGATGCCCTGCTATCACCCGATTCCCATTCTTTCTCCGACACATTCATCCAGGAAACCACACCCACACGAACCACCAAGGACTTTCAACCCTCTGCCTTAGCGAGGCTGCCATCTCTCTCGCGTCGTCTGTCTCTTATTTACTCTTAATTCGGCCTGCGACAGTCCGAACCCTACCAAGGTGCTACTCGCTTGTCTTAAAATTCTGTTGCGAGTTCTCTCTCTTCTCGTTCTTTTGAGGAGAGCAGCTCCCTGACAAATTTGTGGATCCGTGTCCACCACCACTTATCACTCATCATTTTCTCCACCATTTCTCTCACGGAATTAAACATTCTGCAGTTACACTCTCTTACAAACTTCTCTCTTTCATCCGCCCAACGCTCACACTCCAACATCGTGTGTGTCACAGTGTCCGAGAAACCACAGTAAAGGCACTGATCGGACTGAGCCCTCCTAAACCTGAAAAGGTAGCTGCGGAAGCAGCCATGGCCTGTGAGCATTTGCGTTAGATAGTAATCCAGCTGCCTATGCCCACAGTCCACCCAGCTTCGAAGGTTCGGGATTAGTGACTTCGTCCACTCCGCCACATCACGTGTTGCCTCCCACTCTTGTTGCCACTGTCCGATTGAAACTAATCTCTCGGCCAGTCTTATCTCATTCATTTCTCGCTCTCCGATGTTCCGCCCCCTACGACTGTAAATCCTTGCCCTTTCACCTGCCAGCACATGTAAAGGAACACAGCCGGTGATAACACACAGAGCGGCAGCTGACACAGTCCTGTAGGCACATGCTACCCGCAGCAGACTGGTTCTGTCCACGCGTACCATGAGCCTCTTGTAAGTTGGTATTTCTACCGCGTCACTCCAGACTGGGGCCGCGTAGAGGACGACAGATTGCACAACACCGTGGAGCACCCTTCTCCTTTCGGATTTGGGACCACCGATATTAGGCATTATCCTCCCCAGCGCAGCCATTCTCTGAACAGCTCTGCGGGTCACCCCCCTCAAATGTTCCCCCCAGCTCCCACTCTGGTGGAGAGTAACTCCCAAATGTTAGCTGCTTATCTAGAATTACTCCTAGATAGTTAACCTCATTCGTCTCTTTGACAGGATCTCCATACAGAGCAGTGATGCAGATGTTATCTAGGTTCCGTCTTCTTGTGAAACTGACTACTACTGTATTACTAAGATTGACAGAGTTTTTCTCTATTTTTTATTTTATCCGCATAGGCCTGCCTGCACTTCTACTCCTCGTGCATCAAGGAGCAAACCAAGTAATCCATCAGGAGTGATAACGGGAGGGAAAAAAGCACTCGCCCCTGTGGACAACCCTTAGCTGTATTGGCTAGAATTACCTCTCTTTGCAGGTTGTTTAAAATTACCCTATTTTCCAGCAATGCTTTAATCCAATTGCATACGATAGAGGATATCGCTTTTTGATGACGCTGTATTATAGAGAATATTATAGAGAAAATTTGGTAGGGCATTATTACATGCGCATTCTATATCTAGGAAGGCGGTTATTCCTTTTGAGGATACGGCATCATTTAAAAAATTAGAACGGCCGTTTTAAATGAAGGTATTTGCAAGAATAATCGTCCCAATGGATAAGGGAGATATTTATCAGAATCAGAACAGAATCAGAATATTTTACTCTGTTCGTGTAGACTAAAATGAGCTAATTTTCGTTTTTGCAAGCTATTTGGTCTGTATACAACTGCATTTAATTATATTTAACTATATACGTCTGCTATACGTCTGTATTTAATTACTTAATTGATCGGAAAATATTCAGGCCTTGAAGAATTATTAGGATCGTCAAGCTTCTATAAAATTTGTAATATGTATGATGCTTATGTTAGTCATGAGTATCATATTTCTAAATTATTTTTTTAGGTTTTAACAGTTAAAATAGTATTTATCATAAATGATACAGGATTCTACAATTTTTATTTATTTCAATGACTACGTAATTAATACATATTAACATACTAATTACTTAGGGTGAATAACTATGTATGTTCAATATATTTTACTTAAAAGTGTATCTTTTTTACTAAGTACGCCTATGGCGGGAACGGTGAGTCATCCGGTGGCAGAAACTCCGGAATTCACCGGTATTTTCCAGATGTGGGTGTTGCCGTCACAACGCAACTCCACCACATCCAGCTACCCATGGCTGGTCGCTTTCCAGACACGCTTTGCACTGAAAACTCGTACTCGCCCCGATCCTGCATTTGGTCTCGTTTTTGTTATTTTGTTACAGGCACACGACAAATTATGTTTGAAATGGGATATTGTTAGCACGTTATAGGAAAACTTTTAAACAATTATTTTCCAAATTCAAATGCATTGTACAGTTTCAATAATGGGAATTAAAAATTACGAATAATATAATCGGTTAGATAGTTACGAATTAGCAATTTGGTGTTTGTAAAAATCTAGTAGAGCAAATAAAAATATCCAGAAATATGTCGCTGTTAATTCCATTATTGTGTTTAAATTTAACAAGGCATTTTAAATACTATGTGTATACGGGGTTATGCCACAATTGATTGTAACGACAATTACATTTTTTACTGACGTTTGACGTCAAAAATGGTTTTCAAAAAAGATTATTTTTAAAAATTACGGGAAAATGTATAACCAATAAGTTGTTGTTATAGATTATGTTTTTCAAAAATTTATAGCAGACTTAGTTGGCCTCTATTTTGTAAGCATTCTTTTGGTTGACAAATAATCTGAGAGTGGTGTTTTTTTTACCATCGGAATATCAAATTCTGACTCTTTTATGTGTTTTATTGTTTCATTTATTTGTATAAAGTGTTTAACGTAGATTACATGGTCGTGTATTGTGTGTTGCATATGTATTGTGTATAATTGTAGATGATGTCTACGACTTCCTTTAATCCGCCATTGTTGGTATGGTCCTGTTATTGACTGCTTCATTTAGTATTGGCAACCAAAGCCTGCTACATTCGGCTGATTGGTTTGCTGATTGCTACATATTTTTCTTCATTAAGTATTTCTTTCATAATTATTGATGTACGTTTCCGTTGTACTCTGTGCTCGTTGTTTCATATCTAAGATTTGTCCAAGTCTGTATTCTTAATGTGTTTCATTCTCGTTTATCCTGACACTTAGTAGTCTTGCGCTTTCTTTCATATTTCCTGCGGTTTTCTTGTGTGTTGTTGAGTTTGGTTTTGAGCATGGTAGATCTCAGTGTGTGAGTTGTTCTGAATGTTGTACATATTTCCAATCCTTCTCAATTTTTCTCATAAGCCCTTTATGTATGATATTGTCATCATCTTCGAATCCCTTCTTGTGAGTTTTTCTCCATTGATTGTGGTAATCTGTTTTTTTTCTTTCTTTAAACTTGTAAAATTTCTTGTTTATAAATGACAATGGGTAGTCATAAAGTTCACATCGAGGTTATTAAACTTATGAAGATAATTTAAGCACAATAACTAGCCCCTTCAACAATATATGCAAATCTGGTAATATACCTACAGAATGGCTACTATCGACCTTTGTTCTGCTACCAAAAACTAAGCATCCTAAAGAATGTAATGACTATAGATTAATCAGCTTAATATCACAATTATTAAAATCATTTTTAAAGGTAATACATAAAAAAATATTGTGAAAGTGTGAAGCGGATATGAGTAATCGACAGTATGGCTGTCGTAACGGCTTCAGAATAGTAGAAGTTCTGTATAGTTTCACAACTCTTACTAAAAAATGTCGAGACTAAAAAAGATTTTTTCTTCGCATTTATAGATTATGAGAAAGCTTTTGACAAAGTTAAACACAACATTCTCATGAAATGTCTAGAACAAAAAGGACTCGAGAGAAATGATATTAAAATAGTGGCTCTATTGGAGCCAACCGGCTATGGTATCTAACATTAGATGAAAACAGCACAGATGCGCAACAGATCACCATTACTTTTTAATATATACTCGGAAGAGTTATTTACATAAGCTCTTGAAAACTGTACAGAAGGGATCAAGATAAATGGTGAAAATATTCACAATATTCAAAACATTCCTTATGCCGACGATACAGTTATTATAGGTGAAAGTGAGATAGACCTGCAGGCGCTACTAAACACAATTTGTGATACTGACAAACGGTTTGGCTTAACAATAAACATAAAGAAAACAAAAATCGTGGTTATCAGTAAGAGGGGTTAGCAATGAGCCAGATAAAAATGAAGATATTGAACAAGTGGACAAAATTAAGTATGTACTTGGGAGTCTGGATTACTGAAGATCTAAATCCGAAATCAGAAATTCTATCAAGCACAAAGCAATCAAGAACAGCCTTTTTGAAGATGAGGAAATCTGGGTCACTGAAGAGTCAATCTGCAAATCCGATATCGGATGGTAAAATGTTATACCCACTCTAATCTTCTTTACGGCACCAAAAACTTGGACCATTAACGTTTACTTTATCAGAAAGCTGGAAGTTTGTAGGATGTGGCTTTTTATAAGAATATTGAAAATATCGTGGACCGATCATATTACCAACGAAATGCTGTTGCATAGACTGGGAAGAAACAGAGAACCTCTGACCACCATTAAAAGGAGAAAGACAGTATATTTGGAGCACATACTTAGAAATTAGAAGTACGAATTGTTGCAGCTGATTATGAAGCGTAAAAATATAAACGACAAATACCGTGGTTGAAAAACATTCGCGACTGGACCGGATTAAACACACCAACGCTTTTAAGAAAAGCAGAATAGAGAGGAATTTGCAATGGTTATAGCCAACCTTCATTAGTGGAGTCGGCACTAGAAGAAGAAGAATAGGTATTCATTTGTCAAAACCTTGGTTAGAAGGTTTTTTCTTCCTCAATTGCATTTTAATTCGAGCTGGTGTTTCGGACTTCAATATAATAATTTGATAATTCCTTTTTTGAGGCAAGGTTCCAATTTTCAAAAAAATTTTGTTTTTAAAATTGCTAGAATATTCTATAAAAATAGTATCTAATTAGTCCCGAAGGACCACACAACCTTGAAGTAGGAATAGAAGAGGAAAGTGTGGGCTCCAAAGGGTTATAAATGTAATTGTTTTTAGTAATGTTCAATAACAATTAAGTAGTACAATATTTGTATTAATTCGTGAATGTTCTGTATTATTGCTTAGAATTCATTTTTGAAGTAGAAATGAATTTGAGTGTAAAGCAAAGAATAGTAATAATCATGATGATTGTGTATGGAAACAAATCGCGAACTTAGATGGAAATATGTAATTTATTTAATGATAAATATCTAGAAAGCCCACAACGCAGTCAACAGTAAGTAGGAAATTTCGAGAAACTGGTACGGTTGATAATGCACACAAATCAAGTCGTCTCTCTGTAAATTATGATACAACATTAGATGTTCTACTTACTTTTAAAGAAGATTCGCACACTTATCTTCGTAAGATTAGTCGCGATCTCGATGTTTGCAAAACAACGGTACATAAAGTAATAAAACTTGAAAAATGGCACCCCTTTAGATACAAATTTAACATGAATTAAACAAGGATGATCCAGATATAAGAATACAATTTTGCGAAACAATGATGGATAACTGCGAGTTATAGTTAGATAGTTAATTTATTCCCTAGTAGAATTAATCCTGGAGGTTTTGATTAAAGTTTATGGTTTCAACAGGATGGTGCGTCTCGGCATTATGCTGTAGATGTTTGAAGGTACCTAAACGAAATTTTTCCGAACAGGTGGATTGGAAGACGTGGACATATTGAATGGCCAACGAGGTCGCCAGACCTCAATCATCTGGAATATTTTGTGGCGTCATTTGAAGAATGTTGTTTATAAAACGAATCCTGCAAATATTGAAGACTTTAAAACAAGAGTTCGTAAAGGAATAAACATAAACAAGGTTCGACAAGAATTTGTACAACGTTTGGGTTACTGTCAAATACAGCAACGGCTACAATTTATTATAATTTATTTACTATTATATATATTTATTAATTACTGGATTGCTTTCAAGTTATTTATAATTTATTAATATTATAAATCAATAAAAATTAATTTTCTAGGCGCATATCTTTAAAATTATATCCCGTAGACCCCCAGTATTATACTTTTTTAGATTCAGCTCATTTTTATCGATCTAAAAATGTCCTAAAATATAGGGTGTTACATTTAAAAAAAGAGCCGATGACGTCATCACCTTAATGTGTATCACCTTGTATAATGAAATTTTATTGTAAAATGTAGAACATTAAACTTAAAAATAAGCGTGTTTTAGATTTTTTTAAAAAAGGCTTTTCATTTAGGAAATATCGAATTTATTCCATATTTTACGGACACACTGTATATCATCTTAAAGTACGTAGTAGTAGTGTGTATAATAAAAAATAAAGTTTAAGTTTAACGGTATGAACATATTATTATGAATATAGTACTAAATTTAAATTTGGTCGTCTTTTCCTGTTCGCATAAAAAAAGCATTCTCAGAACAGAGAAAAGTTCGATAACGCAAATAGTAAACAAGGGGGCCTGGTAGCCAGTTCTGTTCCTTATTAACTTCGTTTTATTACTAGGATATTACCAAACATTATTGGCACGTAAAGCTTAGTTATGGAAGATGAAAGTGTTTTAATACCGCAATAACAACGGAGTTTTACGATAGTTGAAGATTTTTAACCAATATGTTCGTATAAATCGGTCATAACAGTGTCTCATTTAGAAGACAAGATTTTCTTAAGATTTATATTATCCTGACTTATTACATACAATGTTGCGATGAAAATTATGGGATAACAAACCAAAAATAAACAGTAAAATTGCTTTTAATATTTTGATTTAACGAGTAATACCCATTCGTATATTATTAATAATAACACATCTATGTTCTGGGAATTTTCCCACTCTGAGGCTAGAATACCGATAAGTAATAATTATATTGACATTTATTGGCATTTTCCTAACCAGCAATCTAATGAGGAGACGATTTGACTCACCCTATCAAATGCTTTATTATAGTCGATAAACGGCTAATTGACATCCGTATACCTTTGGGTTAGTACATAAATTCGCTTCTCATGTTTCATACTAGTTCTAAATCAAACTAGGATGCTGTAATATATTAATCAAGCTTCCTGAAAATTCGTAAGTGTATAAATTTTAGAAATATATTAGAATGTGATGTACTAAACTGATTATGCGGTGGCTATTGCATTCCTTTTCGTTGGATTTTTTGGGTAGTATAAAGAATGTTAATGTCAGCGAATCTTTGGAAATATCTCCTGCATCATTCTTCTTCTTCATGTACCATGTCCTTTCAGAATGTTGGTTACCATCATAGCTATTTTAATTTTATTCACTGCCACACTAAATAGCATGCTTATTATCTAGCATCTACCTAAATAGACAGAATGATTCTGTCTCCGGCTTCTATACAACATGTAGCTTCTCCTTAAAAATTTTAAAGTGTTTGTTTGTCTTAGTGTATTGTAATTTGTATTGTTATGTCCAAATTTTACATTTATGACATTCTACTATGTCGGATAGGCCACAACTGACGAATTGCCCCTGAAGATGATCTATTGATCGAAAGTACTTGGGCAAGATTAAATTAATCACCGTGTTCGATAGTTGCCTTGTATACCCTCAAAGTTTAATTATTCGAACATTCAACCTTATATTGACAAATTAAATTGCCTTAAGTTGGCATTAAATTATACAATGTGCGGCTGATGCAATAAGACTATTGATACTACTGCCGTATATATAGCAGAAATGTTACCAAGAAAGTAGTCGAGTCAGAAGATACCGATGTTCTAGTACTAGTCGCTGCTCTCACTCCAACTAATGCTAAAGTTTTCTTTCCGAAACCGGCTCGACGAAGCCGAAGAAGTATATTCTTCTCTCGAAGTTTAAATCCCATCTCATCTATTCTGCAGCATATTTTGTTTTTACATGCCTGTAGAGGTTATAGGCAATACAGTTAATGTCAGCTTTTTTTAAGTGAATATTAAATTTTTTAAAACGTTTCAAAATAATCCCGACCAGATAGCAGTATAATCATTTTGCTCAGGACGCAAAACATATCAAAGAACTAGGTCTATCTGTTGAGAAAATACTTGACCATGACACACAATTACTTTTGGCAATGTATGGTGTCTCACTAAATTTCAGAAAACCTAATATACCGGATGAATATAGACCATCAAATATTTTAGTGTTTGCTGAAACATATCGATATAGTATGTCTCATGGCTATTTCCAAAAATAAAAGGGTGTCGATTGGTAAAATTCTGACAACGGTAGATGTATTTACATGGCATCTAAAAGATTGTATTAACAAGCTCATAGTTGGTTGTAAGGAGTTTTAAATCAAGCAGACTGGGGATGGGAGTTCAAAGAAAATTCCTATAATCCAGTGAAGATAACACAGCCTCCTGGTCCACCAAGTGTTACGAGTTCAATTTTTTTGCAGTTGCAAAAAAACTGCAGCAGTTCATGTGGAACTAAAAATTATGGCTTGGTTTGCAATTTAGAATGTAAAGATATTGCTGGTTCCAATTGCACGAATATGGAGAACTATGATGATAATCAATTATCTGATACAGAAGATGATGAGGAAGAAATAGTTTTTAGTGATACAATTCTTTGTTAATATTTTTTACTTAATGAAAAAACTTTTGTATTTATATTCAAGAAATCATATTTTAACTTTTATTTGATACCACTCCTTAAAATAACATAAAACTCCAGAAGAACAGGTCCACCCTGAGAACCAGGTAGCTCTAGGACAATCGCCGTCGTAATATTCGTGTTTAGCTTCCTCCAAAATCTCAGAGTAATTACTTTTGACTGATTTCGAATGAAAATAACAAAAAACTTTAGGAGACGAAGTCCTCCTTTATCATAATATTGGTATTCAGCGATCTCTAAAACTCCGATTAATAACTTTCGACTGATTTCAAATGAAAATAACATCAAACTCCAGGAGACGAGGTCCACCCTGGGTACCAGATAGCTCGAGGACGATCGTCGTTATCATACGCATGTTCAACTACCTCGAAAACCCCGAGTAATGACCGTCGACTGATTTATAGAACGAAATTAACATACTCCAGAAGACGGGGTCCACCCCGGCATCAGGTAGCTCCGTGACCATCGTATTCATCGTATTCGTGTTTAGCGACCTCAAAAACCCCCAAGTAACAAAATTAAACTCATTCCTGTTGATATTTTCCCAGTAAAATTTTAAATTTTTTATGCACTTTCAAAATGCATCTTTCTTATGCACAAAATGCAGTTTTTAAAAAACCCCCAAGTAACAAAATTAAACTCATTCCTGTTGATATTTTCCCAGTAAAATTTTAAATTTTTTATGCACTTTCAAAATGCATCTTTCTTATGCACAAAATGCAATTTTCATTTTATCACCATGAATTTTGTTCATAGCTTCTTGACAGTTTCTTGAATCGAATGCAAAAAGTTGCATAGCTTACTGCTGAAAATTGGTAGGTTTAGTGCTTCGTTTCTTCGCATAATTTAAAGGGGTACAGTTCGTAAATTACCTCAAAATGTTTTAGGTAACATAAAGTTGTCTTTGTAGCTTTTTATTCTAGAAGAAGTAGAATTTTGGGCTGTACTATTTCTCTATAGCTGATCATATTTTTAATTTAATTTATCTCTGTAAAGTTTATACTCGACTACGCTTGATGGCTATACAGTCTTCTTGCATCCAGTTATTTTAATATATAAACTGCCATTTATGGTGTTTTTGTTTCGTCGGATTTTGTCATCATCTTAATAAATCTCCTTACACAGGGAGACAAATTGGATCCAAAGAACTCGAGAGGAATTAATTTATTAATTTATTAAACACTAAAATTAAATACCTAAGTGAATACAAACAAAGTAAATAAAATTATAACACTAGTAGAAGAACATGGTTTACGGTACATGCACTGACGTTATATTTTTAATGAGGCCAATGTAAATGAAATCATTAGAATCCAACAAATTGGCATTTGACAGGGTCAAATTAAAGTACGTGATCCACTTATTGTACGCAAGAGTTCACCAGGACATCCACCGTGGACACCAGGTAGTTGATGAACATACTCCGAGATACGAGGTCTACCATAAGCACCACCTAGCTCAAGAATCATCGTAGTTATCAATTTAGTGTTCAGCGACCTTGAAAACCTCCGAATAACAAAAATAAACTTATTCCTGTCAATATTTTCCGAGTTGCAAAATTTTCATTTTCTATGGAATGAAATTTTTATTTTAGCACCCTGAATTTTTTTCACAAACTTTCCTGACATTTTTCCGAATCGAATGAAAAAGGTTCCATAGCGATTTATGTGGCTGCAGAAAATTGGTAGTTAGTGCTGTTTAGTGCTTCATCGCCTCGGCTAATAGCAAGAGAGCCTTTGTCAAAACATAGAAGATATGTAGCAAAAGCAATTTTTAGGATGAAGTGTATTTCAAGAAAATATACTTTTATGTGGATCGCTTCAAATAAGTGAGAATGATCTAGTAATTAAGTGAAATTTTTTTGTAAATGTTAAAACCAAATGCACATGGAATTAAAAGACTTATTTCTTTTTCTTGCAACAAAGATAAATATTAATAACAAGTTTCAAAAACTTAAATCGCATTAAAGTTTTAAAACCTAAACGAGGAACCTAAATTACGATGAATTGTAAGCCCTTGTTATGTTAAAATTACGGTGGGGTTGGATTTATTAGGGGTAACAAGAAGCGGGGCTATTTATGTGTTGCCACCTATGGTTTCATTCCCTATGCATATGAAACTTAGGGTTTTGACTTATGAGCGGTACAGAAATAAATTTATAGCATGAATACCGAGGTCAAAGGCACGGAGATGGACGGAAGAAAATGAGGGTTGGAAAATATATAGAGCAGTAGCGGTACTTCCTGAATAAACATGCCGTCGTAATTAGTTTACGTAAGCATTATTAAGCATATTATTTAGCAGTTGATTGGAGTTAATGAAATTTTAGCTAATGTCAATCACGGTTTAACCTTTCTACGATAATTTCAATCTAAAAAAACAACAAGCTGGCATTTAAATAATGACTTCTTCTACTTGTGCTAGATTAGTCAAATAAAATCTGTTCGGTAGGTAGTTATTCAAGAAGGAACTTTATTTAAAAAATCCCTGATTGTGCATATTTGTATGATTTTCAAAAGCATTTTTACAGTAACTAGAAGTAAATTCATGAGATTACACCAAATTTAAAATATATACAGAACCAAACTTATATGGAATCATCTGTTAATTCTTATTATTTCAAGCGAATTTAAGAAAAAAAAAAGCGTCGTATAAAGTCAAACAATATTTATTTTAAAGGAATTTATTCAGCTTATCTTTATTTGACTCCTCACGTTTTTCCTAAATGGTTATAGACACACTATCCGAGGTATACCTTGTGTTGTCAACAAAAATGCAATGATCGACCCTGTGCGAGAAGAGTGTAATCCCTGTTAAATCCTTTTATTAAAATAATATAATTAATGATTATGGCTGCATGGAAGCGAATCCTCCCTAATGCCATTAAAAAAAAATAATCACCAATACATAAAAATTAAAGAAAACGGTCAATTCTTAAAATAGTGAATTCAAACCACTTGTTTTAAAGACAATAACATAAAAATTTTCAATGTAAAACGATTAATATTTAAATTGTTTTTATTTATTTGTTTTTTTAGTAGTTGGTGTAACCACCCTTAGCCCTTATGCAAGCTTCAATTCGGGTAGGTATCCTCCTAAACAAATTGTCAATATTTTATTTTGGTAGGTTGTTCCATTCTTCAAGAGCAGTTTGTACAATCGGTGCAATGTTTTGTGGATTCTCCCGGTGAGCTCTAATTCTTCTTTTAAGCATATCTCACAATTGTTCTATAGGGTTAAGCTCGGGTGAGCAAGCACGCCACTCCATTAACAGTGATATCTACTGCTTCAAGGAAGTCTGTAGTCACTCTGCTGGTATGTGGAGACGGATTATCATACATAAAAATTAAATTTTCTCCCATTGTACCTCTCTCTATAGAGATATACTCTATACACTCTATACACTTTTTCCTTTATATTTGTGAACAGATTTGGTCATTTCCGTTTTTGATTGTCTTTCCTCGCCCCCTAAGTACAAGAATTCGTCATCTTTTTCACAAATCCTGGTTTGGTCTGAAAATAACACATTTTGCCAATTTCTAATGTTCCAATTTTGGAAGACAGTTGGATCAGGAGACGTTATATGCAGCCGATAAGTTAGTGAATGCCATAGGTCTTTCGCTTTCTTCTAGGTGAGTAGTTAGTCATGAGAGAGCACTTGTTCATTGCTGCTTTTTGTGGCCTGATCCTGCCTGTACAGTAGGCGTTTCTTAAAATAGACTTCGTACAATTAAGGAATCAGTCTTTCGTGGAGTTTCGAAGCTTGAGGTAAGTAAGAAGATAACGCGGTAACTGACTTCTATACTGGTTTTCCTGGTTTAAGGATAGCTATGGTTATGGTGTGTTTGGACATGATTTGGTAGGTTACCTGATTTAAGTATATCTGTAAAAAAATTAGACAAGATTTTTGCAGGTTTATCCACAGTCGATCAGGAATCCCGGGCTATACCATTCGTCTAGGTGTCTTGCCAGATCCAATGTCTGATCGTATTTGAGACATTGTCTCTAGTGGCAAATATGTTCGATGTGATTTTATAGGTATCATATATTTTTTGTCCTGTCGCAGGTCTTTGACTTCCAAGTTTGCCTACTTTTCTCTTTTAGCCATGTGTAGACTTGAAAGGAGTTCGTCCGCAATGGAATTTTCACAAGTTTCAAGATATTCCTGGTGAAAGTATAATTCCTCGATAAAATAATAGGAATAAACATTATAAATATATTTTATCTTATTATGACTGTATTATTCTAAAATAATAAATTCATAATAAGACACTGAAACCAAAAATAATTATTTTTATCCAGAAAAAAATATTCGTACTAGAGCTAAAAAGGTAGAACTTAGATACTTATCCAAAAATTTAATGAATAAAATAATAACAAATGATATAGTAAACAAAAAGAATTCTTCAAGACAGGAATGTTGTAGCCAACATATTGGGATATTAAGTCGCTGCCGCATTTGAAGCTAAAAAAATTCTCTACTATTACTTATATAATCAACGGTCAAAATAAGACAATAACGAATCACAAGGTGATCCATTGCTTTATGACAGTCAATATTGGACAGCCAACAAAAACAAAAGGCATTAAATGAAAGACAAGCAAAATAAGAACTAAAAAAAGCAAGGGAAGTCAATAATGCCACAAAGAATTATCTAAATAAAAAAGGATGTACAAAAATTAAGTATTGCACATTAGCAAAAGCTTCCTCAGACAAAATTAGGCAAGAAAATCAATAGAAAAATGTGAAGACACGAGTTTTCTGTGTCTACAGAAATGTACTACAGTAAAGAAAGTTTGATGTAAGAATATAAGAGATATGGGAAGGGAAAAAAATATAAGAGTTCGGGAAAAAAGGAAAAATAAATTACTAATGAAACTTTATGGCGAACAATAAGTGAAAAAATAAATTGCATAAGACCAAAATATACATAGAAGAATGAATAGAACAAGCTCTAAATAAATTGAATATTATTAAAGGCTATATTACTTTGTGAATTTCCTTAGTGCAACGTTCTAGGTTAGGTTAGGTTAAGTTATGTTAGGTGCAACGCTCTAGAATTTATACAACTATGCAATATTCGTCTTGAATTGAATGATATGGGCAACAACCACATGTGATCAAGTGATGTGAACTAGCCACCGAAACCGTTCATTTTGATCCTTTAGACTTTTTTGTGGCACTTGTGGACCACAAAGCCAATACAATCCACGCCATCCGTCACCCAGCGAAGCCGCAGCGGACATTTGTACGATAATATATTCCATACATAATAGCATCGAGAGACCTTTTAAACAAATAAAAAATTTCGATGATATCTCACACACACTTTTTTTCAATTAAATTTAAAGATAGGAAGAGTTTAATTAAAGACCCTGTATATCTAAAAATTTCCCCGACACTGGAAGGTTCGGTACATGATAAGCATACATATGAGTATGACCAACTTTTAAAAAGGGATTTCTCAGGACCCTCGAACAAGAAAACCGTAAATTTTACTTTACCTCGACTTTTAGGTTAGTATTTTATTATATGCACCGGTGGGAAGACCTTATTTGTTAGCAAATTGCTCTTAAATTGAGTCTGGTCGAGATTTGTGGGATTCTTATCGATTTTCCAAAAGTTTCTCGGACACTTTAGGTCAGAATGGAGACACAATGCCTGAGAAGTTTTGTCTGACGCCTTATTATAGCTTTTTTTTCTACTTGATGCGCGGAAAATATTGTTTCGAAAAGTTTCAAACACGAATGATGTCTGAAAGTCCCCTTAGATTAAAAACTTTGAACAATGATATTATCTAAAACTCATGGGTATAACGTGAAATAATTTTTTAAATTGGTGAATTTAATTAGAATTAGAACATTAGAACAAAATTTTAGCAACTGAATGATTATCATCAACCTTCTGAATCACGAAGAAAACAAGTAAAACGCATTTTATTTTTCAATATAAAATAAATTGTATCATCATGTAAAATTACATACGGAGAATCCGGTGTAAAATGGAATTACATCCCATTTGTGTGTGCCCATTTTTCAACATAGGCAGGATTCCACATTCTCTAGGTTGGGATTTTTTTAAATGCGTCAGTTGGGTAAGTATCGTAAAAAATTGGATTCAGAGTGCACAAACTCATGAAATCACATACTCTGTTTTAAAATTTACGCAACATGAAGCAGAAGAAAATGAATTTCTTATTGAATTATCCAAAGTATAAAAACGAGTAGCTGCTTTTAGAGGCAAATTAATTGTGTAAAAGAGGTGCAGGTATATAAACAGATGAAATAGGAGAGATGTTTTATAAGTGTCAGTTTATTTAGCGACAAAAAAAATCGCTAAAGACAATTGAGAGGTTAAAAGTGGAGAAACCCTTGGATTCTCCACAAATAATAAACAACAAAAAAATGCTCCAAAATTCAGTTAGATGCACGTGATCAAGGTGTATTACGGAGAAAGATATATATTTATGATTTTTAGCTTAGCGATCAACAGGTTCCCAAAATAAAAAAATTTATCAGAAATTTGTAAACGAAATGACTTATGCAGGAAGTAGAAAAACTATAAAAAGGTAATTTTACAAACTTGGGTTTCGCTGAAAAAAAAACAGTCAAAAACAGACAATAAAAAAAATGTTAATAGAGACACATGAAATTAGACATTTAAGGCTACAATATCTGAGGAAGCTAGAGAAGCAAATCAATGTATAGCGTTTAGTGACAAGATTTATTTATTAAGGAGTCATATTTCAAAAAACAGTTACGTGTGATACCAGTAATATTTGACTTGTGTCAAATGGGCAACGTTTAATTATTGTTGAGAAACGAAATAAAAAAGGTTTTATTGAACTTTACAAATTGTAAAAAATGGTTTTATTATAAAACTATTATAGTAATTATGGAGTATTAATTTTAAAGTTCAAAAACAAAGCTCTAAAATAATATTTGATTATTCGCCGCATCAATGACCATCTCCGTCATTTCTCTTGATCGCGGTTCCAAAAAAATATATTGTACCATACATCGGTCCCCTTTGGTTTTGTACGTAGGACTTAGATCTTCCTTCCCGTTATTCTGGCATTAACTTGTTGTAGACTGTCTTAACGCTTCCCATACTTTTCCGTCTGGTCCAACTGCTGTACCATTTTTTTTTGTTTTTTTTTTTTGTAGTTCTAAAGAAAGTTTATTATGTTGAAAAGAAAGTAGAAAAATATGGAAGGCATAAGGAGATATTTTCTAAAAATTGTAATATATTCTGGCATAGAGCATATTTATCAATTACTGATAGTTCTGATAGTATGTACTTTTAAAAATGCAGTTACAAATAACATAAAAAGCAAAGTAAAATAGCTTAAATAGTTCTCAATATCCATCAAAGGAAGGATCCATAGATCAACCTAAAGAAGAGATAATCTATCGATAAAATCAGCTGAAGTAAAAGTATAAGTGGTTTTGATATTTTCGAGGTATATGATATATTCAACATTTTTCTTTTTATTACAACAATTTCAACAATAGTCTCCCTATTATATTGGATATTTTTTTTGTGATACCCATTTGATACTATATATTATGATGCAAAAAATCGACAAAAGAAAGACATGCGATTTTGCACCAGAAACAACCATACTTTCATGATCATCATCATCCAGCCGAATTTTCACATCCATTGTTGGATATAGGCCTCCTCCAAACGTCTCCAGTTCTCTCTATCTCTAGCTGCTGCAATCCAGTTTGTTTCTATTCTCTTTAGGTCGTCGGTCCATCGGGTGGGTGGTCTGCCTCGACTTCGCTTGTCGGCTCTTGGTCTCCACTCCAATAATCTCTTCGTTCATCTTCCGTCTTCCATTCTAGCAACATGTCCAGCCCACCTTCAATTTTGTTTATTGATTCGCAGTATAATATCGTCTACGCCAGTTCGTCGGCGTATCTCCTCATTTCTTACGCGATCTTTCAAGGTCAGGCCCAGCATTGATCTCTCCATTCGCCTTTGTGTTACCCTCAGTTTTTCGGCAGTAGCTTTCGTTAAAGTTAAGGTCTCTGCTCCGTAGGTCAAGACTGGTAAGATGCATTGGTTAAATGCCTTCCTTTTCAGGTGAATTGGGATATTTGTTTTAAAAATGTCTCTCATCCGTCCATATGCCGCCCATCCCAACGTGATTCGTCTATTTAGCTCGCAGGTTTGGTGGTTATTCTAATTTCATGACCCAAGTATGTGTATTTATCGATTAATTCTACCTTGTTGTTATTGATCTGTATCTCTTCGCTGGGAACCATATTGGTCATCATTTTGGTTTTCTCAAAATTTATCTCCAGCCCAGTTTCTTGTAGTATGTCATTCAGTTCTTGGAGCATGTCTTTGATCTCTCCCAGATTATCTGACAGAAGCACGATATCGTCCGCAAAACGTAGATGGTTTAATCTTTCTCCATCGATGGATATTCCTTTCTGTTGCCATGTTAGTTTTTCATGATCAACAACCAGGAAATTGAGTGAGTGGTGGAATTTGTATATTTGGGCAGCATAATTGACTGTAACGATGATACAAAGCGTGATGTATAAGAAAGAATTCTCGTAATGCGTACAATATGCTTAATAATATATGAAAACACAAACAGGATTTATCCCACTAAAATGAGTTTAAAAATTTTTAACACAAATATAAAAGCTCTATTTACTATATAGCTGTGACACGTGGACAATATCACCACCCATAGTGTCCCAATTGCTTTTCATCAATAAAGCAAGATTTCATCAATAAAGGGCTCCGAAAATATCCTTCGTATATTTTGGCCTTATCGAATCGCGAATGAAAATTTATGGAACCAAACCAACCAAGAGTTAGCTGAGTCACACACTCCGACCCCCAGATGACATTGCCGGGACAGCAATGGTTTGGAATCCCCAAGGCAGATGGACAGAAGGCAGACCTTCGGCACGTGCACATGAAACATGTGCATCGATGTTTTTAATAGGAAAAAGCTTATGAGTTACATAACTTGAAAGATCTGTTAATTATATATCCATCTCTTCTTGAACTTCAATAATACGTTCCGTAGTTATATCTCAAACCCTTTCTTTTTTTAAAGTTCTTTTTTAAACATCCCGATTTAAAAAGAAAATAAGAAGACCATTCTGATGATCTCCCTGGCTATTTCTTTGATCCTGTCAGTGCAATCCACTTAATTGAAAATATATTACATAAGTAGTTTCTTGTTAATATCGCCCCATGTTTGTAGCAACTTGCGGGTAGAAACAATTCATTTATTTCTGAGAAAAACCACAAATGAGTTGGAGTGATTATCTCTCTATCATCTTTCTCTCATACATTTAAAATTTTTAAGTAGTTGGCACGGTCTTATGCGTACCACCTATTTAACCAACGCATTTATTAATTACATGATCATTTAGCATACATTTAGCTTCACTGTAAAAAACTTTTTTAAAACAGAATGTCGCAAAATTCAATTTATCAAAATTGGCTTGTAACCTTAAGTTCGGATAAATACGTAAACATAGCACATAAATTTATTTTCAAATTTTGGTGGTACTTACTAAAAAATGGTGGATGCGTCGTTTGTTTATACTCGTAAGTATATCAAAATTTTAAAAAATTCTTATCAAACTGTTAATATTCTTAAATAAAAAGTTTTTAAATTCTCGGTAAAAAGTTCAAAGTTCAAAAGTAGAGAATTTGTTCAAAAATAACTACGAGTAAATCATTAAATATATTCAACCGTAGCAAATTTCTTAACATGGCAAAGATTTTTAAACTTAAAGCAATAAAACGACAAACAATTTTTTTATAATATTTAGATTGCTCCACCTATGCGGTTTCAAATTTTATAGAGAAGGCATGAAGTTAACGGCTGTATCAGATTCTACAAAAATGTTGTGGAACGCAAATAACTACATTAACCACCTTAATAAACCATCTTCCATTAATACCATTAATTAAACAGAATATCGATTTTGTCATTTGGCTCTTAGCTAAAATATTAGTTTTTTATAATTAAAATGTTCATGTAAAGTAGCATTCTTAATACCCATAATAATAATGCTCAATAATGTTCTTAATATTTAATAATGTCGATGAATGAAACGAGTGATAAACAAGATAATATGATTTCTCTCCACTACAGCAGCGACGAAATAGACGATATAGATGCTTTTTTTTTGTAGAAGTTTTTATTCTCTTGATAAAGGAGGGGAGTCATGGAGACAATACAGAAGATGTTGCCGATGAGCCCATGAAGATTGTGGGGCAGATGACAACTTCCAGGTGATGTACAAAAAGGCTGCACTACAGTACCTCTCATTTTCTCAAGTGTGAACTTGTTCTATGGTTCCATGTCTGCTGCGGAAGCCAAATTGATGTTTTAGGATTATGAGAAGTTCTTCAAATGCTTTAGAGATTATTGGTGAAGGCTTATAGGCCTGTATGATGTCTACTTATTGGAATATGTTGCAGGCATTATTATCATGAAAATTTCCGCAACTTTCCATTGACTAGGACAGTGATTTTGCATTATAGTTCATAAGTGTTTGAATTTGAATATAAAAATAGAACATTCCCATGTGGTGATCGGCAAATGCTTCGGCTTTTTCTTTGTTGCTCTTTGTTGCTGCTAATTTTTTTCAGGTAATACTAAATACTATCAGTTTTTATGAATATTTGACAGAGTTTTTGACCATGCTGTAGCTTTGATTAGTCTAGTTTTAACATGGAAAGTACGTGTTCTCTGCCATGTTTCCCTTAGTATTCGCTTATATGCGAATATAATATTTTTTATTTCGTTTTGTTGCTGTTGATATGCTGTTTCTTGTATTGTTTTATTAAATTGTGCGGCCACATCATGTCATTATTACTTAAATTTTTATTTAAAATTATTGTTTAATAAATATTTAATCATAATATGTACTAATATTATAAACTGACATAATTACCATTAAAAAGACGTTTTTACATGGAAAGTACATCCTACTATTAAAGCTTTCCGGAGCAAACCTTAAGATATAGATTAGTTATAAGTTTATTCACATATTTTGTATTATTTCCAATCATTTTTCCAATCTTATTGGTAATAAAAAATTGGTAATATTAATTCTTTATTTGATATTTTTACTTTTTAATTGAAAATTTAAAAAAAGTGTGCTTTATTAATAACATTAAATATAAATAAAATATTTGTTTAATTTTTTAAAGATAATTAAATATTTTCTGGTAAAAAAGATCTTACTAGAAAAAGACGTACGTGCCAAATTTCGAGCCAATACTTTTTAAATGCATTTATTTTTTTCGAATTCTGAAAAAAGTAATAAATATTTTTGAAAAATTTAAACGCAGAATGAACGATTACATTATTACCAAGGGTAGAAAATCCCTAAGTGTGCGCTGATAACGAGCGCCGACCCTCGCTTGGAACAAATCATGGTATCATATTATCATCGCCAGGTAAAATAAATGCATTATTTTAAAAGTTCCATAGTTCATTATCAAAGCGCAACGCCCAACCTCGAGCCAGGCATCGGACCATAGACTTGGACCATAGTATTTTTTCGACCCTTGACCGTAGAACTCTACGATCGACACTACGAGAAGCCGACCACCGACCCTCGCTCCGACCATAGAATTGTATCGATCGCCAGATAAAATAAATGCATTATTTTAAATGCGAGCGTTCATTGTCAGTGCTATGATCTAGGCGAGGATACGATGCGATGGTCTCCGTTAAGAAAGTACCCTTAGAATAAACAAAAAGTTTCTTTAGAATGAGATATTTGAAATTAAAAATCACACTTAATTTTCTCTTCCTTTTCACCCCTTTAACTTAAAATAAACATTATATAAGTTATCAGGGACTTTAGGCACTCAGTTATAATGTAATCTTTTATTCTGCGTTTAAATTTTTCAAAAATACTTATTAGTTTTCTCAGGATTCGAAAAAAATGAATGCATTTAAAAAGCATTTTCTCGAAATTTTGCGCCTACGCTCTTAAATATTTATGAAGGGAAAGAAAGACAGCCACCAAATCTTAACATTTAATCCACGTTTATGTTTCTCCTAGGTTCCACGCTTCCCGAAAACATGTAGATTTTATTATACTTTCATGTAAATGACACAAATCACTGTATTTTAAATCACTCTACATAAAATGTGTATTTTCGGCTTACTTCTCAACCATTCCGTTTTGACAAGACTATCGGTACGTCACCTATACTATTTTATTTACAAATTTCGTTATTTTCTTAGGTTAACTAGGAATGTCGTTACTAATATTTTATGAGTACGCTCGGTTAGTATAAAGTGTTTTTTTTTTCTATACGCTATTATCCTCCATAATATTTTTTAGTTTTATCGACACTGCTAGTAAAATACATCCGGGTTCAAGATTTTGGACAAAAAATTTTATGCTGAGAAAGCAACTCTATCAGAAGTTTTCCGTATCTGTTGTATTTTTGACTGTAATGTATATTTAGCTTCTGTACTTTTTGATATATATATATCCTGTATATTTAAATCTAAGCACAAATTTCATAACCACCCTGGGGCATAAGCAGAGTCAGATCACTTGCTGGTTAAAGTGAAATTAGGCCCTAGGACAAAAGGACGTAACGGCGCGAAAACAAATGAAATCGAGTGAACTGGAATGCAGCTATATAAGTAAAATACACACAAAGAGAAACATACACAGACAGAACTAGCAGCACAATTAAAAAAAAACATGGGGCAGATATAAATAGGGTTGGAAAAGTGCTGAAACACGATCATGTGGTCGATAACAATGATCGCAAAAAAAATACAAAAAGAAAATATGGGCATAGTAAGGAACATTTTCAATGTTGAGAATTCCAATACTTGGGTTTAACTAGGGAGAAAGATTTAGCAGAGAAATACACTTGAATATAAAAAGATAACCGAATTTTCTATTCACTACAAGGCATACTAAAAACAAAGGCGCTATCAACAACGCCGAAGATAAGAATATACTGAACTGTAAGTATACCAGTCATATTATTATCACTCAGAAATCTGGACCATCATGAAACAAAACGAACTACTAATAGTTGATGGATTTGACTGTTACTTGATGAAAATTCATTATATGTAACAGTAAAACACTGAAAACTTTGTTTTCAAAAATTCCACAAAATTGATTATAAACTCTCATCACTACAGCTGTTTCGGCTGATTGCCTTTCTCAAGTGATCTCTTTTGACATGCGTTTACACTTTAGTCTTTAATGAAATAGGTTGAGGAGGGGAGAACTGTTTGTCTCAAGTTAGTCATTCAGAATTGTATCTGTGTTTTAATTTGTTAATTTCTATAGATTTTAACAAAGATAGCTTAAGGCCTTTATTTTGAATGTGAAGAATTTTAAATTTGTCATTAAAAGAATGATTATGATCTAAAAGGTGAAGTGCGTATGTAGAATCTGTCTTCCTATTATTAAAAGCCCTTTTATGTTCTGCTATTCGTTTATTAAAATTTTTACCAGTTTGACCGATGTAAGTTTTTGGGCAGTCGCCACATTTAAGTTGGTATACACGACTGTGTAAGTGCTTTTTATTTTGGTTTTTGTTGTTTTTAATATATTTGATGAAGTTGTTATTTGTTCTGAAAGCTGGTGTTATTCCTTTCTTTTTTATTCCTTAAAGTCTTTTGTTTAAATAACCTAAGAGTATTTACAGAGAAAGTTTATATTTTCATAAACCTTAATAATAAAGGGTTAATAATTAATTAATCTAATGCTTCCGAATTATAATTAAACAAATACTGATCGTGAAAAAAAAAATTAAACGTAACACACTAAACGTGAAAAGTAACAAAAAGCCCAACGATTTATTTTTGAATTACAAAAAAATACAACGAACAAAGAAATACAACCAAAAGAATTTTGTTTTTAAGACGACTAAATAAAAATTTTAAGTTGCTGTCAAACTATGGAATGAAAACCACTAGTCGGTTAACATATTATGAAAGAAATCAATTTTTGCCTGATTATATCCCTTAGAAAGAACTCTGAAATCATAAATCGTCGTACGTTAAATATGTATATAAATATTTCTTTGATCCCCAGCGGCCGACATCTAAATATTGATTTCCAGATATTTCCACGTGTTCGTTTAAAATGTTTGAAACGATTTAGTTATACAAAAAAGGTCGAACATCGGAGGAAAAACGTAAACAGAAGAGCACGTGTCGAAAGCACGAATATTGAAGTGTTTCCATTCTATTATTTGTATTTTCATATAGACGGAGTTTAGGGAAGTTTTGGGTAAATAGTAGGTTTGCATTGTTAAGTTGTTTTCGTGCTTTTAGTTGTTTGCGGTTTTAAGTATAACACGTAATGAGATCCTTGCTACAGAGACAGTAAGAGTAAAAAAAATAATCTGGAATCTGAAACACTATTGAAAAAAAATTAAATTATTTTATGTACAAAAAAATGGATTTAGTTAAAGAGAACGGTATAAGCACAATTTTTAAATTAAATAATGCAGACGAATATTTCCATAAGTGGGGATAACGCAGAAGTATAAAAGCAATGAATAAATACACAATCAGGAATAGCCTAGATGGAGCAATTTATAAGTATGTTGGAAATATCGGGTATGTGGTGTATATTAAATAAAAATCTTTGTTTTTTCTAAAGCTCAATATTTCGCCATTTATTTAATAGCTTCATCGGGAGTGCCTGTAAAAAACAAACATTTCAAAAAACTGAAACAGTACATTTAGATTTACAATACTTACAGAAATTAAAAAATAGATTTCACACATAAATAAAATTGACATTAAAATAACATTTTTGTTGATGTATATGTATATCCAATAAAATGCTTGTTAAAATATAAATATATTTGAGCACGTTCGTTAACAATACATAAGATGGAAACAACTAAAATTTATTTCAAATACCAAAATAACAATGTAAGAAAACATTAGAGAAATATTATTTCTTTAATTAAACATTAAGGCTTGTTAGTATGATTAATCATTAAGGTGAGTGAGTTTTAAATTGTGTTCAATATATTGCAATATATGTTGCTTAATTGCAACGTGTCTGTTTTATAATTTAAAGTTTGTTTATTTTTGTTGATGTGGTACATCTCCGAAAATAACCTACTTTTGTAATTTTCAGTCTGTGCCAAAATACGAGCATTGTTGTAGTCTAACAGATGACCGGTGTTTTTATAATGCTCGATTGCACAAGTATTTTTTTTTACTAAGCGGCAATCACTTTTATGCTGTGTGATACGTTGTTTTAGCCACTGCGATGTATGGCCAATGTAGCTTTTTTCACATCCTAGACACGGTATTTCATATACCACATTACTTCCATTTAAGGTTGGTACTATCTTTAATATATATATATATATATATATATATATATATATATATATATATATATATATATATATCAGCTTTATGTATAATCGTGGACAGAACACGTCACAAACAAAGAGGTTCTGAGAAGGATGAATAAAGAAATACAAATTTTAAATACAATTAAAACAAGAAAATTGGAATATCTCGAACATATTACACGTGGAGAGAAATACATCTTGTTTCAACTGATTATGCAGGGAAAGATCCAAGGAAAGAAAAGCATAGGTAGGCGTAGAATGTCATGGCTGCGCAACCTGAGAGAGTACATCAAATGAACTTTTCAGAGGAGTCGTCTCAAATCTCCGAATAGCTATGATGATTGCCGACCTCAGCCAGCACTTGAAAAAGAAGAAGCTCTATAAAGGTATACAAGAGATGTGGACGCTTAGGCTGTTATGTTACTTTTGAATGCTATCATTAGATAATATTTATTTGCACATTTTATAGGTCTATTTTTATTTTTATTTTAATTTCTTAATATTGTATATTCAGCTACTAATATTCTTTGGAGTGTCGGGAACACAGTTCTCGCAATCTTTTACACCCTTCGCTCAAAATTTGATCGTTGACTGAAATTTAATTCCGCTCCTGTTGCTTGACAAAAATAAATTGATTCTCAGTAAAAATATGAGTCAAAAAGCATCCCCTTTTAAATTCATTCTAAAAGAGATACATACAGCGGGTTCGGTATTTATTCATACATATAAATTCTCGACAAGTAAACGTAAGAGTGTCTCGGTTATATATCATTTGAAAATAACACAAAAAGGTACACCACAGTCGCAGTTATTGCTTTTTATGTGACAGTTTTATTGAATTGTGTGGAGATATCGCACCGAAAATCGAGAAAAAGGAAACTGCTACGCAGTAGATGCAGGTGGCAAATACGAAACGATGGAAATTTGATGTAAATATTTCTTTAAGTATGCGAAACGACAACTTCAAATCGAAGTTCTTTTGAGACGTTCTATTGACTGGAAAAGTATTACCAAAACAATAAAACAGTAAAATAAAGGAAAACTCTATATATTAAAGATTTTACATGTTTCCATTCTGCTATTTAAATATACTTAATTGATACCAAAGATACATTTTTCACTTTTTTCACGGCAAAACCCTAACGCTGCAAAACTGTAAAATTATATACATTCGAATTGTCAAGTCAATAGTCCCCTAGTATGTTCTGTTTATAAATTTGTAGGAAATAAAATAAATTTTAATTGTTGCATTATCATTCATTCATGAACATAACAATATGGAATTGGTAGTTTTACTTAACTTTTTTAAGTATTTTTTTTATATTTTAATGAATTCTGAAGATGATTTGAGAAATACAAATCTTAATTTCAGCCTTAAACTATATTTCATTCTTAGATTTATAATACCAATATCGAATTCTACACGTAACAACAATATAATTAAAGTCTTTCTAATGGAAGAATTTCTATGAACGAGTCCTGCATTATCATTAATTCATACACTCTCAGAAAGATTCATAAACATATCAATATTAAAATTTACACACTTGACCTTCACACAACAAATTAGTCGTTCATATGAACGGATCTTTATGAACGGGTCATTTTAATGAATGACCTGGAAGACCGCGTCACCGAAACGAACCAGGTCTTCCCATCGCTACAAGGCGCACAATATTTGCCCCATCATCAGGCCCCAGTACGATATTTTTATTTGTATTAAAAACTAAAAGCTAAAACAACATATATATATATATATATATATATATATATATATATATATATATATATATATAGATTTAGAACGTCTTTCGACGTTGTCCGATACCTAAACACCATCTCTTCCTATCTTCGCAGTCGTTTGTTGTTAAATTTTTTTCGCTCATGTTTTATGAGCCGTTTACGCCGTGTTGTCATTCGAATCTGGGTCTTCCTCTTTTCCGTCGACCTATCGGTTGCCATTCTACTACTTTTTTGGGGAGTCTTGTTGCTGGCATCCGTTGAAGATGCCCATACCTCCTTAATTGTGTCTTCTCTATATCTTGAGTTATATTTCCTTCTATTCACATACGTTGTTTTATTACATAATTTCTGATTCGGTCTCGTCTGAAAATACCTAAAGATCTTCTTATTGCATCCATCCCTACTGCTTCTATTCGATTTTTGTTCTTTTCACTAATTCTCCATGTTTCAGCGCCATAAAGAAGAGTAGTTTTAAATATATATTAAATTTTCTTCCTTTCGTTATCTCTTTACTCCACAGTATACCATTGAGACATCCTAATACTTTCTTTGCTTGAGTGATTCGTTTTTCTATTTCCCATGTATCAGTTACCTGTATTGTCAAAGGCAACACTCAAGTAGTCATAGCTCTGACAGCAGGAAATATGTTGTCCATTTTCGAGGTCTATGTTATCTGACTCGTTTCCAATACAAAGATATTTGGTTTTTGTTGTATTGACATTCATTCCCCAGTCGTTATATTCTTCTATCAGTTTTCTAAGCATGTACTGCATGTCTCTCCTGTCGGTCGCTAGTACTACCTGGTCATTAACAAACTGGAGTGTATATATACATTCATTGCTAAGCTCTATACCCATCCTATGCACCTTTCTTTTCCATCTTTCCAAAGCTGCTGCAACATATATCTTGAATAAGGTTGGTGAGATACAGCATCCCTGTCGCAAGCCTTTTGTAACCAGGAATGCTTCCGTTAGATATTTTCCTGTTTTTATCTGTGTCTTTGAGTCTCTATATAGTTCTTTTACAGCATTTATCAATGTGTGGTTGATGTTAGATCTTGTCAACGTTGTCCACAATTTTGTTAAGAGGATGTTGTCATATGCTTTTTGCAGGTCTACAAAAGTAATATGAGTTTCTAGATTCTTAGCCGACCTTTTTTCTATTATTTGTTTAAGACAAAATACGTTATCGGTGCACGATCTTCCTGCACGGAACCCGCTTTGTTCATCTTCTTCATTGTGCTTATATTCTTCCTCGATCATATCTCTTAAAATTCGTCCATACAGTCTGCTCAGGGTGCTGGTAACCGATATGCCTCTATAATTATTACAATTCCTTTTGTCCCCCTTTTTGTGTATTGAGGACATGTATGCCTTTCTCACATCACACAAGTTAAGATTTCAAATAGTTTATGAGTTCCATTCTTAAGCATTTCTTAAGCAATGACACTAAATAATAACAAATTGAGTGAGCAGCTTAAACATTAATTGAGAGTGAGTTTGACAAACCAAGTATTGTATTGGAACATTAGTAGTGCCATTGGGCGTCACCAATATGATGAAAGCTGCACTAATTAGTGAGTCAGTTGTTAGTCTAGGGTTTATTAGACGAAGTTAGTTGAATTGAATTTAATTTAATCTACGACGAAACAAATACTACTTACATGTCAGATACAGAAAAGCACTATAAACTAAGGTACTTCTGAGAATCACCTTCCCCCTTAAGGAATACATTCACTGGTACTTCTAAATTTCAAGATAATCTTTAAATCAAACTGAAAAAGTTTGTGAGTATTGACTCATTTCCCATATACAATATACTACTTTTAAGTTATTTTGAGAGTATACTGATATGTAGTTCTCCGTTATTAATGTTTTCTTTTTCACCATACTTGTTGCTAAAGTGTATCTTTAGAAGTAACAGATTCGTCATCGTTTACTTTTACGTTTACTAATACGTTTAAAACTTCTCATCTTTGATTGCACAAGAACCTTATTCAAAACTACATAACTTCAGCTACAAATTCCTTTTAAGGCTTATACTCGAATATTGTAACGGTAAAATTCAGAGAGATGTCTATTTCAAAAATATCTTTCTTTACAAAAACAAAATCCATTCACGAAGAATATTCTAAACGTCATCTTATACTAGAGGTAAGCTTTATACCTACCTTATACAACCCCCTATTGTGTAAAGTCTTGGGTCTATACAATAAACAAGTGGGCGGCCTTCTATTCAGTGCGGTTTTGAAATAATGTTGAATAAAAACATTCATCAAATTAAAATGAAAGAATTTACGTCTATTAGTAGAAGTGCGATTTATAAAATTAGTACTTGAAGCATAAATCGCGGGAGGAATATGTGCATCAGTTTTCAAATATTTATTATTTACTATATAATTTCTAAATTGAACCACTTTCACTTCTTTAGTTAACAATGTATCTGTTTTGACAACTAAATAGGTAATTAGACAAAATAATTATTAATTTCAAAACAGGAGTTTAAAGAATTAAAAAGAGGTAGCCCGGGCCCAGTTAAATGGTCAAGCTTATTCCAGTGGAAGCAATAAGGAGGATTATTTTTCGTTTTGGCACAGCTGACATGCTCTCTCTAGCACTACAACCCATGAAACTGTGGTAAAAAGCATGTTTTATTTATACGGTTGTGAAACACGACGATTAACAGAGACAGATTAATATCGTCGAACTTAATGCAATAAAGTATGAGAATAGAAGGTACAGTCATGGATGGCATACAACGAAAGCAGCTCAAATGGGTACAGGTCCAATAAATGAAAGACAGTAGACTCCTAAAACAAGTACCTGTATGAACACCTACCGTAATCCAGAAGAGAGGATTACCTTAGAAAAGACGGATGGAAGGAATAAGAAACTTAATGAGCTCGAAAGAACTTAAAGAACAATGGAACAACCAAATTGAATGAAAAATGAACGTCGGAAGACATTTTATAAGGATTATATCATATTATAGGTACATTTTGTGGACTAAAAATAAATTTGAAGAAAACCAAGTTCATGGTATTTACAAAAGCACAAAGCATCAAAGTTAAGCTAGTACTAGATAATACAGAAATTGAACAAATATCTTTGTACAAATACCTTGGAGCATGGATCACAGAAGATACTGATTAGACAAAAGAAATAAGATGCCGCATTGGAATTGCACGGTCAACTTTTAATAGAACGAGAAAACTTTTTTGTAATCGAGATATCAATATATCGCTCCGGATAAGAATGCTTTGATGTTATATTTTCTTTACCCTTTTATATGGGATTCAAGCTTGGTCACTTAAAAAATCCAGCATTAAAAACCTAGAAGCATTCGAAATGTGGTGCTACCGACGTGATTTGAAAATATCATGGATGGATCGCAAAACAACCGAACAAGTTCTCGAACAACTAGGAAAACAATGCGAAGTTTTAAATTCCATAAAAATAAGGAGATTAGAATACTTGGGGCACATCATACATCACACATCAAGACGTAAAATCTAGTGGTTACGCAATCTCCGTGAATGGTTTGGATGCAATTCAACAGAACTATTCAGCCGCATATCCAACAAAATGATAATTGCCAGAATGATTTCCAATCTCCGATAGGAGTGGAACTTAAAGAAGAAGAATAAGTACATTATTATTATATTATATATATATATATATATATATATATATATATATATATATATATATATATATCCTTTTTACTACATAGTACTCGTACCCGTTATCATCCTTTTGGTTATATAGATCAATAAAATGGGAACATTCTATGACTTTATAAGATCACGATTTGGGGCATATTTGGTTAACATCATGAAACAATTTGCTGGAACTCAAAGAAAATTAGCTGCACAGAAGAACAGAAAGATCTTTTTACTCGAATATATATATATATATATATATATATATATATATATATATATATATATATATATATATATATATATATATATATAATATATGATATAAACGATATTGAAAGAGGTTACAACATAGACAATCAACAAAATCTACATCGACAACTACACAGTGAACACCCAACAATAATAGAAGTGTCAAATGCCGTCCTAAAACTCAAAGACAATAAAGCCACAGAAATCGATTAAATCTGTTGGAAAATATATAAAAAAAGGTGATGATCAACTTTTTGCAGTAACCCATAAACTAATAGTACTTATATGGCAAAATGAATTTGTTCCAGAAGAGTGGCTAAATGAAATAATATACGTTGCATAAAAAGGATGATTAACTGGATTGTAAGAACTATAGAGGCATTACTCTGTTAGCATCTTCACCTGTTAGCACCCTGCTTGGCAGGGTCACATATCAGATCAATTTACGGTTGCAAAAGGCTTGAGACTGGGAGATCCTTTATCCACTACATTATTCAAATTAGTATTAGAAACTGTAATCAGAAAATGCAGCATGAAGATGGAAGAAACGATCATGAAAAATGAGCACCAGTGCTTGGCATTTGCTGATGATCTAACGATCCTAGCAAAAACCGAGTAAGAATTAAGAAGAGTTGTGAAGAAAATCATCGAAGAAGCACAGAAATTTGGATTGGAACTAAATGAAGACAAAACTAAATATATGATCATAGAAGGAACAGAAGGGAAAAAAGAAGACTTTAGTATGAGGTCAGTAAGTGGTAAAAGCTATAGTTTTAAAAGGGTGGACAAATTTGAATACCTAGGTGTAGTTTTCGATGAAAATGGAAAAGAGAAATGGGAGCTCGTAGCCAGAATAGCAAAAGGGAATAAAAAATTAGGTGGTTTAAGAGCCCTACTGAACTCAAAATACGTTTCTAGACAAGGTAAACTCAGAATATATAAAACAGTAATTCGACCCACAGTAACATATGCCGGTGAGCCTGGACATTAAATAAGAAGGAAGAGGATACTCTGGAAAGATGGGAAAGGAAAATATTGAGATGCATATTCAGAGGACGAAAGGCAGAAGATGGTTGGGAGAGAAGAACCAACAATGAATTAATGGCTTTATACAAAGAACCTACTATTACCAAGTTCGTCAAGGCACAAAGAATCAGATGGTTGGGACATGTGGAAAGAATGGCAGCAAACAGAATTCCTAAACTAGTAATAACCAGAAAATTAATCGACCCCAAAAGAAGAGGTAGACCCAGAACGGGGTGGATTAGTAAAGCGGAGGAAGACCTTAAACACGTAAAGGTGAGGGAATGGAAAAAAAGCACAAAATAGAAGCGAATGGAAAAATATTGTACACCAGGTCCTTCAGAGTGGTTAAGAATGTTATATATACATATTTACGTTAAAGTTTTGTTTAAAATAATTGTAATTAGTTAATATTAGAATTATGTTGTAAAAAAAATGCTCTAGGCCTTAACGGCCTGTTGTGCGTAAAAATAAATAAATAAATAATAGAGTGCAAAAATCGAAAGAATCGCGTTTTTTGCATTAATTGTTAATCATTAAAAAACGGCTCCGAACTTTACGCAGGAAACAGGTAGGTTTTCTTCTTATAGGTCTACAATAACTAAAAAAGTTGTAAGCTACCTGGATTATTGAGTGTCACGAGAAAATCCTTATTAGCCTGGACTAATATGGCTGGACAAGCAAGTGAAGAAACAAACTTCATATATTATGTAAACTTTACTAACAAAAACGTTGAAAATAAATATTCCTATAAATATATTCAAATTCAGCAAAATATTTGGGTATTGTCCAATAAATATAAATAATCAAATTCCGTATTCAAATACTGCAAAATATTTGAGTATTACTCTAAGCTTTTATGTAAAGAAGAAAAGAAAATAATAATTCTGATTGAAATACAAAAAAAATGTACTGGCTGATTGACCAAAATTCTACGCTGTTTCTACATAATAAATTATTATTATATAAGCAAATACTGAAACAATAGTATTATTATAAAAACAGTATAAACATTTAGAAGGAAAATGTTACAAATTAACAGAAAATATTTCTATTCATATAAAAATTTAATCAAATTATAGGTACTTATTATAGGTACTGCTTATTTATATAAAATTTTCTCAATCGGAACATAAACTTCTTCGTGAACTACCCATTTTAAAAACAATTAACACACTGGTTTGTCAAAAGTCGAAATAAACCCTAATAATGTTATTCAACATTATTTATGACCCACCTTCGAGAGGGTATTATACTTCTTACCTAACCAACCTAACCGTGTCGACGAGAATCCAGAAACTATCGACAAGGACAGCCTGTACTGGCCGAGAGAGAACGTTACATTTAGCAAAATTTGAGATTTTAAAAAAAGTTTATACCAAATAGCTGCTTTGTGTTACACTTTATGTTAAAAATAAAAACAGATTCGGAAAGTGGGTCAAATTCTGTAGTGCCCTATTTCAAAAAAAAATTTTTTACGTTTATTTTAACCAAAAATATTTGAAAAAAAAAAGTATTGTTTAAACAATTTATTAATTTACAACTAAATAGTGCACTAGAACTTTTTAAGACCTTTCATATAAAAAAAGAATCATCTCAATATCTGCCATAGTTTTTGCGTTATTTGATATAAACTTTTACATTGGAACTTAGGTATGCCCAGAAATGCAAGGAACGGCCTTAAAACCGCCTTCGTAGAGACATTTCCCAGGACGTTTGATTGTTTGTACCTACTCGTAAACGTTTAAATTCTGACATTCAAAATCAACGGTCGCTTTAGCGTTGTTTCTCAGAGAACAGTTCGTTCTACCCAAAAAGTACTAATAAACATTTTTGTTCAAAATTATCTCCATTTTTTATTTGAAATATTTTTTCTACGGCGTACAGATTTTTGATAAATCGATTTTTTCCGTCCCCCCTTTCGATGAGGCGTTTTAGGGAGAAGAAATGGGGTAAAAGTGGTAAACCTTTTTGCATCTTTTCTGGGGTCCCAAAATTGATATTCTCAGCAAAATTCAGCTTGTTCGTATGATTTTTAGAGGTAAAATCTCTGACGACTGACTTATATGCTAATATTTTTTTGTAATATTAGGATTTATAAAACAAAATTATTATTTATAATTTATTGACGATATTAATGTCCTTTGGATAGTTGGATAAGTTTTTAAAATTCCAATTAGGTCCTCAAACTTATGATATATTTTTAGGCATTGAGAGTTTTGTGTCTTTCGTTAATGTATTTAGGATAATCTACCATAATATATGCTACGGATACACCAAATATTCACATAAAGGGCGGTTTCATTTAGAGATAAGTTAACAATAAGTTCTTCTGCCGCATCTTATACGCAAAAAAGCCTAACAAAGAAATGACGGTTAATGCTTGTTTTAGAATATGAGTTTATTGTAGCCTTAATAGTTTGTAGAAACAGTTTTGGAGATGTGGTCACTTACATAAACTAACACTTATAGAATTGCTCAGTCGCAATTAACTACATCATTAGACAACCTGATATTGATCGATCGATAACTAAAAGAAGAAGAATTACATACAGTTACCCAGACAGAATACTACTAATTGGTGGTAATTTAAATTATAATATAGTATTTAAAGTCACAACTGCTAATCCTACACCATTAGCTGATTTGGATGCATTTGTATAAATGTGACAAACGGAAAAACAGGAAAGTTTTTTAAAGAAATATTGGTTAACTATTTCGTATTTTCAACTTTGTTGTATTTAGTAAGAGTTAGAGTGATAGTTATCATATTGTGTAGGCGGTGTGATCTAGGTCACAGATACAGCTTTAGTTGACGCAACGAAGAATATTGGAAATTGGGTACTATGAGAAGAAAAGTAGTTCCTAATTCTCTTGAACGGAGAATCTGCCCCGTTGTTTTTAATGCAATTTTTTTTAAAACGCTTCCTACTGGTACGAACTATAAAATGAGTGAATTTATCGCTTGAATGCTTGAAGCATAAGCTAACGAAAAATACATTCTTCTGTATTTTAAAGATTGTTCAGGTGAACCGTTTAATCCAGGTTAAGCATTATAGACTTTCAATCGGACTGGTACAAAAAGCTCCTGTAGCTATTCTTAATTATACACTATGTATACTTTTGAGTTGAGAAAGTACCGTTTTTTTTAAGTAAAAAGAATAAGCTATTGATCCATGCTCATGTTTTAATCTACGTGATTTGTAAATACAAACAACACTTTTAAAATCTAATCCCCAATTATTGTTACACAAGGTTCGAATTAAATTAAGGCAACTTTGGTAAGATTTCTTAATATGCATAATGTGCATTTTCCAAGATAGTTTTTATCAAAAAACATTCCTAAATATTTTATATCGTCTGCACATTCTAAGCTGTTTCTATTTATCTGCAGATCTCGATTTGTACATATCCATATTTTTAGAATAATATGCATTTTGTCTTGGTTTGTAGAGAATTGTAATCCCTCAGATTTATACCAATTTTCTAGGTGATTTAAGTAGTAGACATTACAGTTTTTTGTATGCAAAATGTATGTTTTTCTTATGAGGAATATCCATTTCCTTTGTATCGTTCTTCTTCGGTTTTCAAACCTGAGCCGAGGCTGTGTATCAGTGATTTTGACAATTGTTCTTTGTGATTGATTTTGACGAGAAAAGTTCGTCGGCCTGTTGCTCAACTTTCCCTCTTTGTCTTGTGTTAGACAATTGTTAGGCTGTATAACACCAGACAAAGAGGGAAGTTGGTGTTAGGCTATCATGGTTCATAGTTTGTAAGTTACTCAATCCACCCACAAACTAACCCCAGGCGTAGTTTTATTGATTTATTTTCACTTTTCCTCTCGTTTATTATTAATAATTCCTTTAATATTAATATCCTATAATATGAGTTAATAAAAATGTTATTTAGGAACAGACAGAAAGATGAAAAAGTACACTGAGGGATATAATATACATAAATAGGTGACTCCCTTAAAATAGGGTCTAATGAAACAAGAAAAAACACACATAATGAAATAAGAACTTGGCATATTTTATAACTTCATAAAAGTTTGATGAGGAATACCATATGAAAGGAAAAGAATAGTTGCTGCTTGAATGTATGAATTCAATAAAACGACAAAAACACGCAGAAAACGTCATATATGATTGCTTTATAAAGTAGGAAGTTCTTAAGTTCCACCTTGACGTAAATTGATAAGAAATTGAACGCTGGAATTTTCTTTCCTGTCCCAAAATTGTATTGTCTAACAATATCACACCCAACTTTCATTTTTCATTTTCCTGTAAAAAAGTGAATAAAAAATGTCCGTTTTACAGCAATCATCGTAAATCGTTTGCAATTTATGTAACGATGACGGCGGAGAACCCTTAAATAACTCAGTAATCTACTTCCTCTCGAGGTGATAGCTCCAAGCAACGATTTCCGTCAAAATAATAAACTCTGTAACGCATTCCTTATCTAGTCAGCATTTCTTCATTTTCTATCTCCCCTAAAATTTACTATAAAAAATATATAACTTCTTGGCGTTGAAAAATCACTGCGATTTTTAACTTTGCACTTTTCTTTTGTAGACCAGTCCTTGGACAATAAACGTAAGTTCGAAATATTGCAGTTCTACAGTCTGTTTATCTAAGTTCCTTAACGTTGGCAAGAGGTGCATTCTTATTATACCTTTGAGGTATAACTTTTTAACAATTTTTTTTTTAATTAACCCCCTCTGTGGCTCAGTGGTAAGAGCGCCTACCTTTGAACGTAAAGGTCGTGAGTTCGAATCTCACCTGGGTGGAGAAATTTTCGTTTATTAAAAATTAATAAATGAAAATAATTTCTATGCTTTATAATTCTGTTTCAAATCATATATGTTTACATCGATATGGAAAATTCGTATTTAAAAAATTTGTAACTCGTCGATAATAGTGGGAAAGCGCGGAAAATCTTGTTAGAACCAAAAATTTTATCATAACTGGCCATTCTGTAAAAGTTTCTGAATAATTTTGATACTTACTAAATCTACATACGTCATCAATCAAATTTCTGTCTAAAAAATGAGTTTATAAGCCTATTTTGGATAATTTCAATCCAAACATTTACCTTTTTTGAATAAATGCCTAACACGATCACCAAAACAGAAATTTCAATACAAGAGTTAACGTTTTTACTCTTATTACCAGACTACATTTGAAGTGACTTTTTAATATTAATATTCTGATTGGTCTTGTGAAATATATATACCTATTCATTAACTGTAATGTGATTTGTTTCTCGCTTTAACAATTTTTTTCTACAAAGTAAAAGGGGAAAATCCTAAAAAACAGAAGTAAAAATTTCTAGTATATAATGATGTATTATTTATTATTAAAATTTATTATTAAAAAATAATTAAGATTTATTCAAAAAGGATTACAATTTTTCCAAAATGTTTTAGTCCAATCCGATCATTATATGTGAAACATTTTAAAAAGTAGTTGAAACTAGCTACTGGAATAGGGTTAAAAACCTTTAAATTAGATGACAATCATGGTTATATTTAGTACACGAGGTCGATGTTATAAGATATCAGCTAAAGGGAATATACTTTTTTCCTGCTCGAAAAAGGGAAACTACTTTGACACCTGAGTAATACAAGCAAACTAGAGTTAACTATAAAAAATGGATAAATATAATATTATATATGCACAGGAAGTACATAATCGCCTGTAATTTGGACTTAAATAGAGCTAAAATTTAAAATTGCAATAAATTTGTATATTTTGTCAAAGAACTAACCACAAAAGGAAGCTGTGAAGAGACAATCAGAGTCCAAATCACCAAAGAGAAACGGGTTATGCAACACCGATTGTTACTTATTGCTCACAAACTTGGCAATTGACAAAAAAGCAATAAAACGACCTACTACGAGAAGAGTAGCAAGGAGATCTAGACTGAGTGAGTAAATACCCAAGCTGAGGGCTGAGTCTCAATAGATCGCAGCGTAGAAACTGCTCTACCAGGTACAACACCCTGCCAGGTACGTAAGTCGTCTACAGACAATTCCGAGTTACAACATCGAAAAGATTATAATACTCATGTTCGTCCGTCTAAAGATCTGGTCTACCGGCAAGGATCGATCCCACCGTAAACCGATAATCTCAACGGAAATAAGGGCTCGTGCGACAATCATAGCGAACTACGATTGCCTAGTAAATTCACATTGTTTTGAGCCTTTCGACTCTCGGAACTCCAAGAGATATCGTTGCCACCTTAAACTAGAAAGGATACGGCCTTAGAGGCGTTCAGGCATAATCCCACGGATGGTAGCTTCGCACCATTACCCGCTCGAGTAACGAAAGTGTCAGAGTGCGTCAACCAAATGTCCGAACCTGCGGTTCCTCTCGTACTGAACAGGATAACTATCGCAACGACGAGTCATCAGTAGGGTAAAACTAACCTGTCTCACGACGGTCTAAACCCATCTCACGTTCCCTGTCTATGGGTGAACAATCCAACGCTTGGAGAATTCTGCTTCGCAATGATACGAAGAGCTGACATCAAAGGATCAAAAAGCGACGTCGCTATAAACGCTTGGCCACCAAAAGTCAGTTATCCCTGTGGTAACTTTTCTGACACCTCTTGCTAAAAACTCTTCAAGCCAAAAGGATCGGTAGGCCGTACTTTCGCAGTCTCTATGCATACTGAACATCAGGATCAAGCCAGCTTTTGCCCTCTTGCTCTACGCGAGGTTTCTGTCCTCGATGAGCTGCCCTTAGGACACCTGCGTTATTTTTTGATAGATGTACCGCCCCAGTCAAATTCCCCGCCTGGCAGTGTCTTCGAATCGAATCAGACTGGAGCTGGAGGTAAGTTGATGCTCGAAACGAAGCACACGAACGCTAGCCGGGTATCCGAAAGACGAGCCTTATCGAAACCACGAAACCGACGAACGGCACAACGCAACAAAACGTCACTTAATTCAAAATTAATGGGAAAAACCCCGTAATTGGCTGTATACCATCGTTTAAAAAAACACTTCACAATTGTGTATTTTGGTATAAAAACATACAAGTACTTAAAAACTTTTTAAAAGTGTCGTCAACATTTAAAATTATGGCAGAACGTTTTCAATCTATACAGATCATCTTCAGTGGCTTTGGTATTTAGTGCTAACAATAAGGTGTCTATAAGACTTCCATGTGTGGATTTAAAAAATATATCACATTTTACATTTAATAATGTTGAGAGTCTAGGTCGATGACAATGGAATTGTTTTTCTGTGTCGTCGTTTCAACTGACAAGTACCATGTGCAAGTATTCGAGCTTAAGAGACATGTAGTCCCTAAAGTAAATTTTAATTTTAAAAACAATTCCATTGTCATCGACCTAGACTCTCAACATTATTAAATGTAAAATGTAATATATTTTTTAAATCCACACATGGAAGTCTTATAGACACCTTAATGTTAGCACCAAATACCAAAGGCACTGAAGATGATCTGTATAGATTTAAAACGTTCTGCCATAATTTTAAATGTTTACGACACTTTTAAAAATTTTTAAGTACTTGTATGTTTTATACCAAAATACACAATTGTGAAGTGTTTTAACTTCTGTGTTTTTTTTTAAACGTCACTTCGTGCCCTTGGCTCAAGAATAACGTGACAGAGTACTTACCGAGTAAGTAAAGAAACGATGAAAGTACACTCACAACTTTACAGCAACTACATCCATCAAATAAAATTATAAGGCTAATAAAAAATGAACTCATACTACTATCAACAAAAAATATTGTAACAACTTTTTCATGAGTACCATCACACGTGGGAATCAAGAGAAACGAAGCAGTTGACAAACTTGCGAACGAATATATACAAGATAAAAACAACCCTAGTCAAGCCAAGTCAAACGTCCTAAACACCAAAATGAAGTATTTCTAAGTTATCAGTTCAAACGAGTACTGGGATATTTAAAAGAAATTAAATTTTATAATACTTAAAATAATATATTTAAATTGTATAAATTGTAAAAAATTGAAAGCTTGTAATTTGTGTTGTACCACCCAGCTAATAACTTCCAGTAGTAGATTCAGGGTTATTTTTGTTTAAATAAAAATGATAATACACGAAAAATATCCTGACCCGACAAGAAAAGACAAATTCAGTGGTATGGTAGCTATATTAATAAAATAACACTCTGGATAATATCGCTTACAGACTGGACTACAAAAAACACATGCATTTATAATACAAAATTCATTACAAATAATATTCCTGTAAACCTATTTCTTATGCTATCATGTTTATGAGTTTTCGCATATTTATTCCAACGGCACATCTTCAGTTTATTATATTTATTTCAGAAAATAAATCATGTAGATACATTTATTTTATTATTGGATATCATATGTATTCGTATTTGCTTAGCAGATACTAAATAAAGTTTAAACGGTTTGTTTACTAGTCTTAACTGTTTGTGAAGTAATACCAACATAAATCATAATCCATCATAAACTTGGCAGTAAATTAAAAGAGTGATGTAGTTTTAATTGTCTTTAAAGAATTAATTGCTAAGTACTTCTACAAAATTATTTCAAGCGATGACTAGTCTCAGATAATATTTTCTTCTCGATAGTATTACTGGTTTACCAAAGTACTAAGTTTACCGAAAGTACAAGCTGAATATAGCCGCAAATGTCAAATACATTTCAGATTGGCAGTGTTGGAATGTTTTTAGAATGCATATGTTATATACTTCAAAAGAGATAAACCTTTTAAAAAGTACATTTTGATTCTACTATTTTATGAATTCTGCAATTTTTAATTTATATGAAGCAATAACGTGTAGATATTTGTCTCTTTTGAGATTAATCACAAACATCTATTGTAATTTGACAACTGCAGACTTGACGATTGCCAAATCTATCCCCTAATCTACCAAGGAGTAATTGTTAATTAATCTCCAAAGAAACAAATATTTACTCATTGTTGTTTTATATAAATTAAAAATTTTAGAATTCATAACATAATATAAACAAAATGTACTTTTCTAAAGCTTTATCTTTTTATATATGAATCATACAGCATCTACATTATAAAAACATGCCAACACTGCTATACCGAAATTTTTTGTTCCATGCTTGACATTTGCAGCTACAATCAGCTTATACTTTCGGTAAAATCAACCGTGTTACTTATTACTATAATAGTAGCCCAGATGTTTTTCGAAAAAGCCCTTCCTTGATAGTTTGTATAAACAACTGTAGACATAGTGTGTTATTAAATGGGTAGATATCAAACCACAAAAACATGAAAAATTACTTGAGGGCCTTGCTGAAAGAAGGGGATAGCTCCAATTTTGTCAAATTTTAGTTTAAACATGCATCTTTGTAAAAAATAGCTGAATCGACTGGTGCAAGAAAGAGGCAAAACATAACCATTTTTAAACCTGCCCTTGTAACGGAATTAACCATGATACTCTAAATGACATTAAAGGAAGTCAATTTATTCATGCGGTTGAAATCCATTGCTCTGTCGTCTAATCGTCGCGTCGTGTGTTTTACGATCTATGCATCTTTTTATTATTTTTTACGTGTTTTATTATTGAATCGAAGCATCTATAAGGCGTTGTATTACTTTTCTCTATAGTGAGCGTCACGAAACTAGCGCCACCAGATAAATAGTGGTCTTCACATCGCGATCGATTTACTACTCTCCATCAATTCGTTTCTAGTCATCATAATATATTTATTCTAAGCAGGTTTAAATTAAAAACTGTAGGAAAAATAACAAACAAAATACAGATATTAAATGAAAAGTAAACAATTTTAAAGAATATCTGTCTTAAAAGATGTAGTAAAACAACCAGAACAATAAAAGATCGATACTAGAATTCGCTTTAGAAATGGTATGAGTACAAGAGATGCTTTGTTCGGCTTGAATGTGCTGGCTCAGAGATGCATGGACATGAATCAGGATATGTACTTATGTTTTGTAGACTTTGAAAAGGCATTTGATAAAGTTCAACATAAAAAGCTTGTAGATATATTAAAAAGCAAAAATATTGACAGTCGTGATCTGAAAATTATATCTAATTTATATTGGAATCAAACTGCCAAGGTAAGAGTTGACAGCCAGTACACCGAAAATATCAAAATACAGAGAGGAGTCCGCCAGGGTTGCGTGCTGTCCCCACTACTTTTCAATGTCTACAGTGAAGCGGTATTTCAAGAAGCGCTCTCAGACTCAATAGAAGGTATATCTGTCAATGGAGAAGTTTTGAATAACTTACGTTTTGCAGACGATACAGTAATAATTACGAATAACAACAATGATTTACAGAACCTAATGCAACGCCTTAATGAATGCTGTCATGAGTACGGACTGAAGATAAATTTAAAGAAAACTAAATGCATGATCATGACTAAATCTGCACATGCAAATATCCAATTGACTATTGAAGATACTGCAATTGAGAATGTTAATAACTATAAATATTTAGGAACATGGATAACATCAGATGTAGACCAAACCAAAGAAATTAAAACACGTATTGAAATAGCACGTACATCATTTATTAAACTTAAAAAGTTTCTTTGTTGTCGGGATATAAGGTTAGAACTACGCCTGAGAATGCTTCGATGTTACGTGTTCTCTACTCTTCTTTATGGTCTGGAAGCTTGGACACTCAAACAAGTTCATCTGAATAAGCTGGCCGCCTTTGAATTTTGGTGTTACAGAAGAATCCTACGAATATCATGGATTCAAAGAATATCAAACATGGAAGTAACTAGAAGGATAGGAAATGAGGCGGAAATAATATTAACTATTAAAAGACGAAAACTTGAGTACTTGGGACATGTGATGAGAGGACAAAAATACGCATTATTACAACTTATTATGCAGGGCAAAATCCGAGGAAAGCGAAATGTGGGAAGACGAAGAATATCCTGGCTTAAGAACTTAAGGGAATGGTTTGATTGCAGTAGTGCAGAACTTTTTAGAGCGGCAGTCAACAGAGTCCGCATAGCCATGATGATTTCCAACCTTCGATAGAAGATGGAACTTAAAGAAGAAGAAGAATTCGATTCGTAACGATTCTCGAACGTCACAATGTCATCCAATTAATAAAAGTATGGAATGGTCAATGTCATCCAAGTAATAACAGTCTTAGGAATATTTTCTGCAACTGATCTTTAAGTATCAATATACGCATAAGAATTCTTCGATGTAACGTCTTTAGTGTCCTCCTCTATAGAGTAGAAAGCTGGAGCCTTACAGAAGATGCTATAAAACGATTAGAGGCATTTGAAATGTGGTGCTACCGACGTATGTTGAGGGTCTCATATATACACCACACAAGTAACATAAATATTCTCCAAAGATTAAGACATTATTAACACTATACAAAACAGAAAATTGGCTTACTTCTACAGTTAATTCTACAGGACAAGATCGAGGGTAAGAGAGGCCCTGGAAGTAGACGTATATCCTGGCTGGCCAATCTTAGGAAATTGACTTGTCTAACGTCAACTGATCGATTTTGAGCTGCTGTGAATAGAATAAGATGGGTCAATGTGGTCGCCAACATCTCTAGAAGATAGGTACATTTAGAAGAAGATGGAATCGTCTGTTTAATAACGCCCGATTTCATAATCAATTTAAAGTGAACATTAAGTAAAAAGTCCACTTTCAATGTAAATTACAGTTTCATAATAACACAACCTAACTTTAACTTGTAAGTTCACTTTAACCTTAACATTCTGAAAACCGTCGTCAAAATTTTGTTTAAAATGTTATTTTTTTTCAAATTTAAAATGATGTTCAATACTTCTTCAAATTATTATTCTTCCGAAAATAAATTTATAATATGTACGCCGCCTAAAAAGTTTACAGAGAAAGAATTAATTTTTTAGACTAATATGGTGATTTATGTTTATTAACAAGCTTTCTTTTGATAAAAGATAAAGTCATGTCTTTGTTTGATCAGATCAAACCTTTAATTCTTCTTCTTAGAGTGCCGTCTCCCAACGGAAGTTGGCAATCATAATGGCTATTTTTATTTTAGAACTTGCTGCTCTAAACAAATCAATCGATCTACATTAATACCAATCACGTAGATACTTTAAGCATGAATTGAATCTTCTTCCTTGAATCTTTCTCTGTATTATGAGTCTCAAAATTTCATATTTTGGTCCCCTCATCACGTGGCCTAGGTATTCCAGCTTTCTGGTTTGTATAGTGGTGATTAGTTATGTTTCTTTACCAACCCTCTCCAGTACTTTATTTGTAATTCTATCAATCCATGATATTTTTAGTACTTTGCGGTATAACCAGAGTTCGAAAGCCTCGCTTTTTTTAAATTACATTTTTTTAATGTCTAGGTGTCAGCTCCATATAATAATACTGAAAATACATAACAGAGAATGGTACGTAGTCTGATCTTAAAATTTAGATTTTTGCACGTTAGGAGTGGCTTCATTCGTATAAATGCTAATCTGGAAATCTCTATTCGCCTGTTTATTTCTACATTATGATCATTAGTTTCATTGATCAAAGTTCCCAAGTACTGATATTTTTCTACTTGATCTATCACGTTACCATTGATTGTCAATAGGTGATGTATATTTTGTAGTCTTTTTATAATTAGCATGTACTTCGTTTTTTTTAGCGTTTATAGTAATTCCCATCTCAGCACTATTCATACTTAAGCTTTCGATGTTGTAGATCCTCTATACTCGTTGCTATGATCACAGTGTCGTCTGTATATCGTAAGTTGGTAATTAATTTTCCGTTAACGGTCACTCCCGCTTCGATATTATTGAGCGTGTTTTGGAAAATTTCTTCAGAATATGAGTTAAGCAAAAGTGGCGATAAAACACATCCCCGTCGAACTCCTCTGCAGATCTTCATTTCTTCTGAGTGTTGCCCATCAATTTGAACTATGGCTCTTTGGTTCCAATATAATGTTTGCACTATATTTATGATTTTATTGTCAATGCACTTATTCATAAGTATTGATATTAGTTTTTCGTAGTCAACGAAGCACAAGTATAGATCAACGGTTACATCCCGACATCGCTGAATCAATATGTTAATGGTAAATAGTACTCGAGTACCCATTCCATTTCGGAACTCGAACTGCATCTCGCTAATATCCTCCTCTAGCCTTTAATAAAACCTCCTAAAAAGAGATAAGCAATACTATTTAGATATAATAAAATGTGTCATCACATTAATATTGTTGGATAAAAAATCATTAAAAACTCAAACCAACTAACACTAATATTCAAATTTTGTAGAGAAAATATGAATCAGCACATATTACTTATTATTAACTGTTGCACCAGTCCAACAGTTAAGTTTTATTAACATTGATATTTTTTAACTTCTGGAAACATGCAAAGATCAGTAGCTGACTATATGGGTATATAGAGGGCAACAGTAATTTTACAGTAATTTTATCATTAGGCAGACAGTACATTAAAATGTATCAAACAATTTAATAACATGGTGTAAGTTGAAGAAAAGTTTATATGATTTACAAGATGCATAGCGGCAACTATTTGTACTTTAATACGAATTGATTCTTATGGAGGTACAGATGCAGAAATATATCGTTCACAAAAATAATTTTTGCATTAGATGTCCAAATATTGTTACAAGGCAGTTGGTTCTGTACAATATCAAACAATATTTAACACTAGTGACATACAAAGATTTAAAGCTGAGGACTTTGTTAGGTTTGTACTATTTTTTATAGTTGGTGAGAATGGTTACAGTTGCTAGAACAGCAGCCGACAATTTTATCTCCCAGACAAACTACTAGGATTGTTGTAGAAAGGCAATAAAGGATATGGTGCCAGTTTCCTGTAGATCATAAGCCAGGTCAACAAGAAGACAATTTAATTAATCACATAAAAAAGAGGAAAAAGAAGACACCAAAGTGCAGTTTAGTGTAAAGTGAACGCTAGTTAAGGTTTAACATGAAATCAATAATTATTAACTTCATTGACCTGTCGTAGTGGAATTTTCATTGTAAGAGCTTAATTTTTCAAAACATAATAAAAAATTTCGATTTTGAGTTTTGGCGACAAATATGAGGCATTTGAAATATGTCTTAAAACCTATTAGAAGTATTGAGTAGAATTTATAGATAATGTTGTGTAATTTAGAGCTTATGAACTTGTGTAATCGAAAATAAGCGTTTTTAAACCACTTTTAGAAGCAGTTATAGATCGTTTGTAATAAGAAAATTTAAATTCAACGTTTTTAGGCATATTTAAAATACCTCACATTTCAAAACTAAAATTTCATGCTACAGGTTTCAAAGATTCGGCTCTAGTAATGAAGATTCCATAGTGACCGTTCAATGAAAGTAATAAATTTTATTGATCTCACGAGAATCGTAAAAAATGGTAAAAATGGCAGAACGTTTATTTATTTAACACCGTTATAAAAACTGACTTTATTTGCGGCAAAGTAGAAAAATTACGTACGGAAGCTGCACTCTTCATTTTTAAAACGTGTTTTGATTTTTGTCGATATGTTTGCTGTTGGTTTTCTTAGACTGTAGACTTAATCCATTAGCCGAACTGAATTTTTGTCGATTATACACTCTTAACAAAATATATCGAATATTGACCTTTAAGCTGATACACATTTTATTTAAAATTGATTTCGCACGCGTAACTGACATTCAAAACTGCCGGTCGCTTCAAGCGTTGTTTATGGAAGAATGGTTCCTTCTACGCAACAGGTGCTAATAAACATTTTTGTTTAAAATTACCTCAGCTACATTTTTATTTAAACTATTTTTTCTATGGCGTACAGGTTCTTGGTAAATCAATTTTTTCCGTTTTTCCTCCCCTTACGAGGGGAATTTTAGGGGGGAGTCCTGGGGTAGAAGTGGTAAACTTTTTGGAATCTGTTTCGGATCCCAAAATTGACATTGTCAGCAAAATTCAACTTGTTGGTATGTTTTTTGGAGGTTCACTCGTATTTTCGTCTCGTTCGACGACTTTAGTACTGCTAGAAAATCACCAAATGAAGGTACTTCGTTTCTTAATCCTTAATTTTGTAATTTTTTACCTGTATTCGGATAACAATGCAGCTCAAAATAAAAATGCAACGATACTACTGTTTCTGCACCTTTCTGTAAGAACCACGTCTTTGGAAAATATTTAACATCGTTTTCCTGAACCAGGACACAGTTTCCTGTTAACCTATTGTTAACTTTTTAAAGCATAATTAGTAGTGCAAGGGGAAAGTGAAATAGATTTCACTACAAAATTTAACATTATTCAGTTTACAGTCTTCTGTAGAAGAACAGAATTGAGTCAAAAATTCTATTTTACTTAAATACGTTGTATTTTTGTTTATTATGATATAACTTCCTTGTTTATACAATTTTCCGTTTTTTCTGTTAACTTTTTACTTTTGCTTTCGATCTAGTGTAATTATGAGATGCCGTACAATAAATAAATAACTAAATTAAAAGTAAATTCAAGAAAGAATTTGAAAAATTACTATTTTGGTGATAAAGCCTCTAAATCTTTCTATTCGGTGGAAAACACTTTTAACACTCATTACACTTTTTTATCCGAAGTCGTTTATACCCTTGGCATTTTTTACAAAGAACTGTTTTTTTCTTATAAAGTGAGTCTCAACTCCGCATTAATCACGCTCGTTGAACTTTGTCATCTTCCCCGATAATTTTAAAGATCGTATCAGTTTCGGCTTCTGAGTTCGAGCGTTAGCCATTAAAAATAGCTGTCATGCCATGAAAATGGATAGCTTAAGGGTCAAGCTGGATGTAAGACTGGATGTAACGTGGAAAATTTGAGACGAAGTCCAACGTAGAGCTTGATGTCGATACGAGACTGCAAAGTTGCCGGTTTGTATTATAAATAAATTTCACCTTGTCATATTTGTTTCATCATACTGTCTATTATATCAACACCAAATTTTAAACTAAAAGATAAAGTAAATTTCTAGCCAGGATGAAACAGTGTAACGCTTATATTAATGCAATTATTTAGAGAAACCATATAATATTAAATGGCCAACTATATGGCCTAGGAGACAAATTCGTTAAACTTCCCGTGCTCGAATTGGTATCACTAAAGTGTTATGATCATTTCGGCCTATCCCAGCCATCGTCAGACACTTGGGCTGATACAAATTCAAACACGGAAAGTAAAACGAATGTCTCCCAATCTTCACTACCGTGTAGTTAGCTTATAAAGGCGCCCTCTATTTTGAAGGCCGTGAACGAAACGATATGAATAATCGTTTTCTGTATCCTTTATGCTATGCGAAATGTGTAAGAATTAAATCTTTTAGCGAAAGCCGCTATCGCTGTATGTATTAAATGGCCAACTATATGGCCTAGGAGACAAATTCGTTAAACTTCCCGTGCTCGAATTGGTATCACTAAAGTGTTATGATCATTTCGGCCTATCCCAGCCATCGTCAGACACTTGGGCTGATACAAATTCAAACACGGAAAGTAAAACGAATGTCTCCCAATCTTCACTACCGTGTAGTTAGCTTATAAAGGCGCCCTCTATTTTGAAGGCCGTGAACGAAACGATATGAATAATCGTTTTCTGTATCCTTTATGCTATGCGAAATGTGTAAGAATTAAATCTTTTAGCGAAAGCCGCTATCGCTGTATGTATTAAATGGCCAACTATATGGCCTAGGAGACAAATTCGTTAAACTTCCCGTGCTCGAATTGGTATCACTAAAGTGTTATGATCATTTCGGCCTATCCCAGCCATCGTCAGACACTTGGGCTGATACAAATTCAAATATGATGTCTGACGATGGCTGGGATAGGCCGAAATGATCATAACACTTTAGTGATACCAATTCGAGCACGGGAAGTTTAACGAATTTGTCTCCTAGGCCATATAGTTGGCCATTTAATACATACAGCGATAGCGGCTTTCGCTAAAAGATTTAATTCTTACACATTTCGCATAGCATAAAGGATACAGAAAACGATTATTCATATCGTTTCGTTCACGGCCTTCAAAATAGAGGGCGCCTTTATAAGCTAACTACACGGTAGTGAAGATTGGGAGACATTCGTTTTACTTTCCGTGTTTGAATTTGTATCAGCCCAAGTGTCTGACGATGGCTGGGATAGGCCGAAATGATCATAACACTTTAGTGATACCAATTCGAGCACGGGAAGTTTAACGAATTTGTCTCCTAGGCCATATAGTTGGCCATTTAATACATACAGCGATAGCGGCTTTCGCTAAAAGATTTAATTCTTACACATTTCGCATAGCATAAAGGATACAGAAAACGATTATTCATATCGTTTCGTTCACGGCCTTCAAAATAGAGGGCGCCTTTATAAGCTAACTACACGGTAGTGAAGATTGGGAGACATTCGTTTTACTTTCCGTGTTTGAATTTGTATCAGCCCAAGTGTCTGACGATGGCTGGGATAGGCCGAAATGATCATAACACTTTAGTGATACCAATTCGAGCACGGGAAGTTTAACGAATTTGTCTCCTAGGCCATATAGTTGGCCATTTAATACATACAGCGATAGCGGCTTTCGCTAAAAGATTTAATTCTTACAAACCATATAATAGTTTTTATGGTGGACATTAAATGCAAAAATAGTTTCCGGTGAGTGTGCGAAAATTGTGAAAAACAATGTATAATGAACTATCAACTAGTAAAGATAAGTGGAAAGTGGATCAAGCTCTTTAAAACTTAAAATTTATTAATACCAGGACATATTATTTAGAATGTTCGTTAGCAGATGGATTGGTCATTTTTTACAATAAAATTATTGGGAAAATAATAGTTTTAGCTTTCTATGGCGGTATTTAAGATTAATAAGTGTAATATAGTAACACATGTATGGGCGGAATGGAAAGGAATCCACTGGTGTCTTTTGTGAAAAAAATATTAAAAAGAAACTAAGGATTAATGGAAGCCTTAGTGGCGTAGTAGTAAAATCATAAGTTTACCGAGCGTAAAAACTCAATGGTCTTAGAGTTTGAAATCTAATTTTAGTTTGAAATTTTAGTTTGAATATTTAGGTTTGCAAGGTACGGCAGTCCTTCGAATATAATACGGAATTATTTGTAGAGACATTGAAGCGGAGTTAAATTACTCAGCACATAGACACTACAACATGACAAATATGGCTTTAAGTGGATATTATAAACTAAATTTAGAATTAGTAATTAGCTAATTAAAGTAATTAAAAACAAAGAATAAAAAGAATGCATTAATAAGTGACTATTATTAATTGGATGAGATGAATGGAGAAAAGTGATAATATTTAAAAAATAATATTTCCAGGAAAGCTAGGTGATCAAAGCCAAAATTACAGAGATATGTTAAGATGGCTAGGACATGTTTGAAGTCAAGGAGAGAATCGCTCAATATGTATGAATGAATCTACCAGTATGAAAAGAAGGACATCTCTCAATATGGAAGCTTGTTCAATGTCTATATAGGAAATAACATTGATAAAACTCAATATACAAACATATGGAAAAGTGTTAGGGAAGAATATTCAGCAAAGGAATTTGTACTTTCCGGAATTCAATATAAATATTATTTTATTCCATCCGTCCTCATTTTGTACAATTAGCGAATTTTTAGTCTTGCTACTTGGTTGATGCATCTCCTAAATAATCTATAACATATCTTATAGAAACTCAAACATCTAAACTTCGAAACTAAAATGCGCATATATAAATCTAGGTTTGGCCTATTATTTGGCCTATTTGAAAACAAATGAAATGAGAATCCTAAGAATAATAACTAGATACTTATATTTGATCAGGAACAAGGATAGAACAGACAATATAAAAAAATGTGTGCTGAGATAAGTTCGGAAGAAATATAATAGATGAAAGAGCCAGTCGGAAAAAGATGAGTAAGAGGCAATGTTGAAGAAAAACAGTCAATATGATTAGCTAAAAATAGTAAGAGAACTCTTTAACCAGAAATATAATTTACAATTGTTTGTAATATGTAAATAAATGAAAACTCCATTAACTGTCGGAATATTAAAGCCTTCATGATGATCAAAGTCCTGGCTTATTTTTAACTTTCTTGTGAACATCCAGATGATAACTTTTGACAAACGAGCTAAAACGCACCTTAAGTGAACGAAAAGTTCGTTACTTCTCAGTTTATAAGTTTTGTTGTTTAGTGTTAAGCATGCATCAGGATGCCATCAGAGTGACTCGAAAGGGATCGGGATAGGGAAGCCAAATGGATTTTCTGTGTAATAAATCCAAACTATAAAGTTTCTCTGCAAAACTTGACAAACTGTTGGAGATAGTGCATAAAATTAATGACTTGTTCGGAAAACGTGCATTTACCATAAATATATTTGAAGTTTATAGTTGAATAAACTGAAAAATAATTTCGTAGCATTTCGTAGACGTTTAGTTGATGTACCATAAAAATAAAAACAGTTTATACAAATTATATTGGATAGCTATTACGTAAAGTAATAACAATGAAAATATTGCACATCAAAGGTTAGTAAGACCAGGGATATTAGTTGTATATATTATTAGACAGTGGTATACATTATTCTTTAAAATAAATTATATAATTAAATATAGCACAGTTAGATTTACTAAATGACTTTGAAAAAAGAACACCCGGTAATGCCAAATTTATTACAATTTTTTTGTACGCTTTCTTACTTTCTTAGGGTTAGGTAAGTGATTTATCAAAATTTCAGAAAAATTCAAATGTTGGAAAACGTATAAAAAAATATCATACGTTGGGCTTTCACGATGTTTTCTGCACTCAAAAATTCGACTGGGTATACTCCTAATGGGATGATCTATATCCTCTCATTCCAGACTACTTGACCTCGTTCCTAAGTGCTGCTAAAATCTATGGAGGATCAGGTTAACGGAGTAATCCTCCCGTAATAATAACCCATAGAACATCCCTTCGATTCACATCCGTTTAAAGGGTGAAAGATCGAAAGATGTTGCTTGTGGGGCAAGCAATACATCAACTAGCTTGTCTTCAACATAAGCAATAGTCTTCATACCATAATTCTCACAACAGTGTGGTATACATGCTTTTCCATAGACAATTTAGGACCCCTCTTTTCCTAAGTCACCACGGCCATCATGCATACCCAGACAGAATCTAGATTTATCACTAAAAATAATGATACTTACATTCGAGTTCCCAGTTCAGTTTTTCTGTGCGCCAAGTCAGTCAATCACCTCGAAGCCTATCGCCGCGAATTTGTTCGCATTGTATTAGCAAAATCATTAAAACTAACCTTGTAGATGTAAATCGGTCCCGAAGACACAAGGACCCAATCTTGATGTGAAACCGTTCTTCTAACACTCCTTGTTTAACTAGCTTTTTGTATACGACCTTTCTTGTTCCATGCGTGACAACCAACCGTCAACTTATTGAAGTTTCTGAATACCTCGATTAAAGCAGCTCTTCACAGTGTATTGTACAATGATCAAATGCCAATTGTAGCTACAAAACATAACTAACATTTACTTACTTTTTTGTAAGAAAAAACGATATCCCAACAATGACTTTATCGATATGGTTGAAAAACTGATTATTTTTGTCCTAACTTTAATAAACATATTCCTAGTCAAATTAAAAATTAGAAATTTAAACGACCCAACCTTTAGCGGACAAATAATGCTTAAACTGCCTAAACTGCAATAACTTTTAGCGTCTGTACTTTCTTGTTGTACTTGTATCATCCATGCCTCCTAATTATACAGCATGCATTTCCATGTAATTCCCCATTACTCGGTAATACCGACAGTAGGTACTTAAAACTATTACTTTTCGTAATCATTTAACAATCCAAAGTTATCATTTTATTTGGTCCAAAATCCATATTTAAATAAACATTTCAAATACTGTACTTTTGTCCAACTAAGTTTGAAATCTTTTCCTCAAGAGCTATTCGTTCCGGTTTTTGTTATATATCCCTTTGGGGGCATTCTTCAACAGCCACAATCTCTCCCTTGGTATAAAAGAATGTTGCGACGCTACATCTTATCTTTTCTGTTGTATGGTGTTGAAGCGTGGACCTTAAATGAAGATATCTGCAAGCATTTTGAGATGTGGCTGTATCGGAAAATACTCAAGATCCTGTGGACTGACCGAATTACAAGTGAAGAGGTCCTCAGGAGAATGAAGAAAACCCAAGAGGTACTGAACACTCTCAAATCTCGAAAAAAAGAAAACAATACTACTTAGGACACATTCGGGCAATATTTGGAAGGCGACGTCTAGGAAAAAGAAGTACATCATGGTTAAAGAACATCACACCCTGATTGAACACAACATCTGCGCAGATTTCCACGTTGCTGAAGACAAGAACAACATTACCAACATTCGTCACGAATAAGCACAGTAAGAAGATATTATTTGTCCGTAAGAGTATCAATAAAAGTTACAGTATGCCAAAACAATCATATTACGTTAAAAACAAGTCATAACAAGAGGTAAAAGAAACTTCCCGTCCAAATACACCTGAAACAGAAACAATAAATATTTGGCAACAAATTTTAATTTAAAATTCATTACTTGGAACAGCAAAAGAAATATCCATACACATTATTCCACTCAGTTAAAGACACTGGCAACAATGTAGTAGTAGTCGATTATGCAATTGATGCAGCCACTGACGCTGAGAAAGCGTTTGAGGGGGCGTCTAAAGTTTCAGAAAACAAACTGATGACCTCGTAACGCGAGATTTTGTCCCTTCATCCCTCCAGTCAGGGATTAGATTATAGAAAAAGGTACGAGAGCCCAGGGAATTTGGTCGATTATGTTACACCCCAACTTCTTTATTTTTATCCATTGATAGGTATCTCGCAGCCAATGAGTGAGTCATGGGATTTGGCTAATCAAGATATATTAGACCGTTAAAATAAATACAGCGGACTTAAATTAGGTTTTTCATTTGTGTAATGGAGAGTAAGCTTTTTCAGTTGTTTTTATTGCAAGTGGTTAAAAAGGGGGAACAAATAGAGCAACTTAGAATAAACAAGATTCAAGTTTAGAACCAGAACAAAAATGCGTTAGGAACGATATCTTTCCAAAATGCGTTAAGGTTAAAAACGAAAAATGACAAATATTTATTATTTATTAAATATTTCCTTTATAAACAAATAAAATTATCAGTTATAAATAGAAAAAATATGATGTTTATTTATTCTAGTCAAATAATATTTTGAAGCTATCAAAAACAAATATGATTATAACAGGTGGGGCAGAAGTAATCACCCGATGGTCTTTTGCTGTCATTTTTTTTTATGATATACATTGGTTCTGCTTGTGAAATTTGTTTATTTAATACATTAGAATTTACTTTATCAAGTCGAGAAAATGATATTGGGAAGGTGATGATCATCTTATAGCATTTTCCATCACTCTTGCCAGAAGTTCGGGCCGCAAATTCTGGCATTCCTGCCGAATATTCTCCTTAAGAGTTTTAAGAGTGAGGCTTGTTGATGTAAACCAGTGACTTCAAAAAACCCCATAAAAATAAGCCCAGAGCGGTTAAATCGGGTAATCCGGCTGGACAGTGCACATCGCGAAAACGATGCTGTTGAACGGTGCCGTTGAACCGTCCTTTTGGCACCACATGTTCTCCAGTCAGAATGCATCCAATTTACGAATAAAAAATTTGGTAATTATGGCTCTGTAGCGCGCACCTTACTAAGTAGTCATTTTGCCTGCGGCATTCGTGGCTTCGAAGTTCTTGCAGAATTCGTGGCTTGTGGTTCGTGACAAAGGTCAAAACCAAATTGACATTTGGCGCCATTTGCAAAAGTTATAGTATTTTTCAATAAAGTAATTACTTTTGCTCCATCTAGTATTATAGCCCGTGGGATTAAAGGGATTAAAAATAGCAAACAAGCAGGACCAGATTTGTCCAGATAAAAATGTGAGCAAGATCAAAGTGAACTACAGATAGGTTGTTGAGAAGGATTGAGAACTAGAGTTATTTGCGCTCAGTTTCACTACACAACTGCGTTTCATAGATTATACTAAAGCATTTGACTGTGTCCAATTGGATTTCTAGAATGAAAAGTTTTGGAATTTAAATATCTAAAAATTATTAGTACCACTATGAGCATCAAATAGCGATATTACAGCTCAAAAATAGTTAAATAAGAAATGTACCAATTAAACATGAACTCAGACAAGATTATGTACTGAGCCCCATGCTTTTTAACTGGTACTATGAGATAGTGTTCCAAAACTCACTTGAAGGCGCCGAACATGACGTAAAAGTTAATGGAATATTTATCAATAATACAGAAAATGCCGATGACATAGTTACAATTGCAGACACAAGGCTTGCAACGTTTACTGAATAAAATATCAATTGAAGGAGATATATTGGACTTGAAAATTAACACCTGCAAAACAAAGATCTTGGAGGAAAATCAAGATCAAAATCAACTAGGAAACGTAAATGCATATGGAACAGAAATAACGTATTCAAGTTCGAGTACCTAGGCAGCTGGATAAGATGGAAATTTTAATCCTGCCTGACTTAGAAATAAGAGGAAATCCTATTGAAATAGCCAAACAAAACAGATAAAACTTTTTTTAAAATGATTAGCGTTCTAAGCGATGGATCGTTCGATATACAAATAAGAAATAATTTTGTAAAAATCTACATACATTTCACGCTTTTGTATGAAGCGTTCACACTAAAAGTTAGCAGTCTGACTATAATGGAGACTTGTGAAATGTGGTTGTAATGAAGAATGTTGCAAATACCTTGGACTGTCCATAGCACCAACTTGACAGCTTTGCGTCGAATCCCGTTGGGCACAAAACGCGAGCTGATCGAAATCATTAAAAAGCGGAAAACTGCATATCTTATAGACACAAGCGATATCTCATGAGACACTCTATTTGGTATCGGAATTTGTAAAGTTCTAAGGGTTTTGCCTAACTCTTTCGTAAAATGGTGGTCTCATGTTCCTATTTTCAGTATATAGGTTTTTAAAACGATCAGTAAATAAGTTACTTCTAGATGGATTGTTTGGATTAGAATTAGCAGCAAATGCGTATGTGAGAGATAAGTGCATCCTTCTATATTTAAGTGATGGCTCTTTAGTTTCTGCTCGTAAACTTTCTATTGGGCTGTTTCGAAATTCTCCTGTAGCTATTCTTAATGCCGTATTTTGAAAAAAATTGGAACGCTTCAGGATTTTGCATGTCATCCAGTTTTAGTATATGTACCGTCGAAGCGAGTACATTTGTCAAAATTGTTGCCGATCTTCTATAGAAGAAGGCACTCGAAGAAGATAGCCCGTGGTTTGGAGATATTTTTGCCTGCGACTAACAGCTAACTGAGTGTGGCTGTCGAAGATGTGTGCTATTTATACCCACACATGCACTTAAACACACAAACACGTACACTCACATAAACATACACATACAGAGTATATCCCCGCCCTCGAGAGGTATGTATATCTGTAAGAAAAACTCGGCCATCCATGATCTGTGATGAGGAGGTTTGGTACCTGTGCTAGCTAAAGACGAACCGTCCCCACCTCAATTGTCCCTTAACGTACTTCTTTTGCCGTCTGGGGACTACTACTGCATGTGGATACCCTGGTTAATGAAACATTTACCTTGTGTGCTCTTGTTCTTTTGGAGTAGCGTGAGGCCCATTTTTTCGTTAATGTTTATACCCTTGGCCTGCATTACGGGCTTTGTCAACAGGTAGAAAATCGGTATTGGAATTTTCCGTATTTCTAGAAAGTTTCGTGTCTCCAAGTAAATTCTGTGTCTCTAGAAAAGTTCCGTGTCTCTGTTACCAGTTGTTTTGTGTGACGGTATGTTCTGTTACTGCCAGTCTTTCGTAGTGACTAAGGCGACAGTTTGTCGATAGTTTATTCAATTTTTTTTTAATAATAAGTGAGTATTTGTTGTTAGCGAGATATTACATATTGTTTTTCCTGATTACAACAACTACAGGAAATGCCACTAATTTCTGAAGTAAACTTTTTTGTTTTTTTGTTTGTTGGTTTAAATACCGACTTAGAATTAGAATTTTACCTAGAATTTGCCAATTCGCTTCGACAATTTTTTCTATACCACATACCGACAATATTTAGCGAACTTTGCTTTTTGGTTCTCATTGCTGTTGGGTATTTCAATTGACCCTTTTTGAACGTACATATCGTTTGGTTTTACTTAACGTAGAGATAATATGTTCCAACGCTTTCTATAAGTGCTTCAATTATTTCTCTATTTAAGTTCAAATATTGGTGTAGCGCTAACCGCTACGTGGGGTTAGCGGTATATTTTGTGTCCAAGTTTTCCGTTAGGTTTTTCATTTGACCAAAATAGTCGATGAAATTTCTGGCAAGGTTTCACCAACATTTTTTTTTAATTACTTCTTAATATTTGTGTTCGATTAATGGAACAACCGTAGCTCAGTCAATTACTGACATTCTAAGCCCATCCGTAAGAGATCGATCCTCGGCACAACGACATATCATTTGTAAAAATAATACGAGCCGTCTTCGTGCTTCGGAGTGCACGTAAAGTCGTCGGTTCCCCTAGGCTAGTGTGAGTCGACACTAGTTACCTGAAATAGCAAAACCTGTCCGAAAGGATCTCTCCCATACCGAAAAGGCAAAAATACCATACCATATTATTATTATGTTCCGTTAATATTTTTCCTTTGTTTTACTTTTTCGTCATAGTATATGTTTAGATATACTGTGGTTACCTTTTTCGCCCTATCTTCCTTTTTTTTTGTTTTTATATTAGTTACTACAGGCCAGTCTACGTTTTTCAATAGTTTAGTATGTTGTTTATTAAATATTCTGTATTAAGTATTTCACATTCTTACTTTTTCTGAATTTTGCAGTAGTACATTTTTTTGGGCTCCTGGAAAAGAAATATATTAAAAAGTTACTAAATATGACATGAGTTTGAAAATAAACAACTTCGAGATAAAGTCAGGGAAATTCGGAAAATTCTACATTGAATTCTAAACCCACAAAAGGCTTAGCGTGACAGGCAAAAATATAAAGAGCGACGTTGTTGAAATGAACAAAAACCTAATTATAATTTTCAAAATACACAAAAGATAATCAAACTTTTGTTCATTAACTTTATGTAAAAATTAACGACAAATTAATTAAAGATTCTTGCTGTATTCAACAATCGATTTGTTCTCGCAAACGTTAAATTAGAACGACAAAGGTCAACGAGTATCATTATTTACGATGAATGATTTTGAAATCGAAAAGGAAATTATTTTTATTATTGAATATAGAATTTTCGTATTCTTAATTATTTTCTTGGAAAATGAAAGTACAAGCTGGAATAATTAAATAAATTTCAACATCACCATGAGATAAATCAAGCAATTACATATACTAAACAATAAAGAAAACGTATTTAAAGAGAAAAAGTATATGGACTAAATTGTATAAAAAAAGAATAGTTAGTACATTCACCGTACATATCACATGTAAGAGTAAAACTTAAATCAACCTCTTAAGCAGGTGGTCAATCCCATAATAACTTAATTTCATCATCATCGACAGCTATTCCATCCATCGTCGGATTTAAGCCACCCTTAGGTGTGTACATTTATTTCTGTTTGTTGCTTTTTGCATCCATTCGTGACCAGCCATTCGCTTGATGTCATCAGTCCAACTGGTTTGAGGTCTGCCTCTACTTCTCTTGTTTGCTCTTGGTCGCCATTCAATAATTCGTTTCGTCCAACGATTATCTGCCATTCTTCCTATGTGTCCTGCTCAGTTCCATTTTAACATGACAATATTTTGGATAACATCTGTAACTTCTGTTGATCTTGTTATTTCTTCATTGGACTTGTGATCGCTGAGCTTAATGTTAAGCATTCTCGGTTCCATAGCTCTCTGAGTCCCTTTGAGGTTGTGAACTATGTTGTTGTTAAAAGTCCATGTATCAGTTCCATATGTCACGACCAGTAACACGTACTGATCGAAAGGTATTGCCTTTAAAGTGTTTAGTAAGTTTGATTTAAATACTGTTTGTAATCTTCCGAATGCCGCTCGTGCTAAGGAACATCTTCTATTCAAGTCAGCCTTTAAGTTCAGCTTTGTTCACGACTCTAATTCAAGTTTATTTTATGCATTTTACAATCCGGCAACATAGTAGCGTAGGAAGATATATTATGTCACATGTGAAGATAAGGCGAGCCCCTAAAGGCACCTCAAAGACGACAGGACTCAAATACGGGAAGTCGAGGCCGGTGGACACCAGCGAGCGAAACAATACTTATTAGCGTTATATTTATGTATTGTTAATTCAATAAAGCCAAATTTTTCACACGGAGTTTGATTATTTACCAGCGGCACACGCGAAGTGCATATCAAGTCAATCTATTAGTATATATAGATAACTCAACCTTTTCTATATTATTATTGCCCAATTATATCCTCAGTTTCTAGACTTTCGTTTGTTATTAGTTTTTTCTGGATTTATTTTAAGTCATATTTCTTTTTATTTTATATTTAGGTCTAATGACGTCTCCTGCAATTTTTTTCTGCCTTTTGTTATTAACGTGGCATCATCGGTAAATCTCAGATGATTCAGGTTTTCGCCGTCTATCGTCAATCCTTTATTTCCCCATTCTAAAGTTCAAACTATGTCTTCTAGAGCTAAAGTAAATAGCTTGGGCAAGATAGAATTTAAGTAGTTTTATTTTTTCTGTTTTTTCTTCTGTTTTTACTGGCGATGTTGCATTGTCATATATATATATATATATATATATATAATATATATATTATATATATATATATATATATATATATATATATATATATATCGGAAAAAGGAGTACGACCGTCAATCCAATATATATATATAAGGATCACTCAGACGAGTGGTGGGTTCTTATATCGGTCTCTAGGTGGAGAAATAAAAGACAAAGTTGATAGGCTACTTTATCTATTTTGAAGACGTTTCGCTTTCGAGTTTTGAAAGCATCATCAGTTCATCTAAAAAATTATTACAATATGAGAACCACACAATCATGGAAACGATGTTAATTGTTACCTTAAAAAGATATGTAGCAGTCAATGTTATTAACAAATATGTGAATGAAACTAAGTAAATGGACATAGTACGCTGATCTTGTATAAACAGTTAAGCAACTAACAACATATATGAACTTGTAAAAAAATTAGCACAGCAATTGACCATGTGGTCCAAAATAAATTCAATGTTATTTAATGTTAATAAGTGAGAAAGAACCAAGAAAATCATAAATAACTTCCAACTATTTAATGGATATTAAGCTTTGATTTTAACTTTAGGTAGCATTATAAGTAATATTAATAAAATTCTAAAAAATAGTGAATATGAAGTTACCGATCAAAGCCCTATGGATGTCGCCGTGAAAATGGCGTTAGATGAAACAGGAACGAACTAAACCGCAAAAAGACAGCCAACCTTGAGGTCAAAATTACTTTTGACAGATCAACAAGGTGTAAATACCAACCCAAATTTTGGGCGGTTAATTTAATTTTAACTGAGTTTGGATGACTACCAGGTTGCAAAGGACACAACAGTGAAAAAAGTTGGTAGTGTAAACACAACTCCCCTCACTAACCAGCCCAAATTTACAAACCGGAGATTTTCATTCAAACTCATAATAATGTAATGACGTTAATCATTATGGCAAGTTAAATAGCCAGGTGGTTAACGATATTATAATTTCCAAACAGCCCAAGGTTCAATATACTTGGAGCTGTGATTTGTAAAGGATTCTATGAATCAATTACAATGTTTGTATTATTTTATATATAATTTGAAACACTAATTAAAGAAATTAGTGTATTGAAATGCAATATGGGTTGCATATGTAATAGTAAAATTAAGTAAAGAAATTAAGTTATTTAATTGATATATTTATTTATTTTATTTCTATTTATGTATATAAATTGTTTTATGAAAAGTGGAAAAAAGTTCAACTAGTACACCTAATATGACATTAATGTAGTGAAAAGATTAAGTAGCCTAATTCTGCAAAATTAAAGCATGATATATCTGGCTCAAGTTACTTATGTCAGTTCTCTTATTCAATGCATTAGGATGTTTTAATATTGAACACATTTCCAAAAACTGTCTTTTAGCTAGATTGCGTTCAGTGGCAAGAATCTTAACTTCATTAAAATCCACTTCATGTTTTGTATTTATCGCATGTTGTGCTAGAGCACAAGTGTGTTTCGATAAATTAATGTCGCTACGATGTGAAGTGAGACGACCTTTCAATGATCTACCAGATTGCCCAATGTAACATAGATCGCAATTAGCGCATGGAATTTTATAAATTGTGTTCACTTGTTCCAAAGTGGACAAGGGTGTTTTAGTTTTAGAGAACAAATTTCTAACAGTTTTTGCATTCTTAACAGCAATTTTAACAGGTATATTATTTTGTTTATACAATTTAATAAGCTTCTCAGTAACTTGAGGGAAATATGGTAAGGAAGAGTAATGCGTGATAGTATTCTCAAGATCGGTATTATGCAGAACAGTGCTATTTATAGAATTATTAGAGATGTTTCTAAGTTGGTCACCATCGGGTATGTCATAAATTGAGGATCCATAACTATGCGAATAAAGGTATTTATTGATGATAGAGGAAGGATATGAATTCTCTATTAGAATATTTCTCAATAACTTAAAGGATTCCCTTCGATTAATTGGATGTGTCAATTTATTTAATCTAAAGCTTAAAGCTTTTATAAGGTTTAGTTTGTATTTCATAGGATGACAGGAATGGTAGTTAAGGAACCTATTAGAGGCCATTGATTTTCTATACCAACTTGTGGTTAGGGTGTTGTCTCCCATTCTGATGACACGCATGTCAAGGAAGGGTATACTATTGGTGGTAGTGTCCTCAAGTTCAACAGTGAACTGTAAATGAGGATCAAACTCATTAAAGTGGGATAGGGTACCCTGAACCTTGTCAGGTGGTAGGGCTAATAATAAATCATCCACATACCTTTTAATAAAAGGGATTTGAAAATCCAAAAGACCCAAACGGTCAGAAATCAAATCATCCAATACAAAGTTAACTAGGATGGGAGAGATTGAGGAACCCATAGGTGTACCAAATGTTTGAAGGTAAAATTTGTCATCAAAGACTAAAAAATTAGTGTCAAACACAAGTCATCTATTAACTCACCTAATATAAAAATAGCTAAATTTCTAACAGACATCTTGTCTAAATCATATAATTATAACAATGATTTCAACATTGTTGATTCTTTCAACTTTAGTGAATTTATTAACAATTTTCAACTACCTCAAGGGTACATTTTAGTAAGTTTTGATGTGGTATCTCTTTTCACTAACTTACCTCTGTCCAGTGTAATTACTTCCTTAAAAAACCATTGGAATTCTATCAAACCTAACTGGCCGGTGTCTTGGGATATATTTGCAGAACTGTTGCAACTTGTGTTTGACACTAATTTTTTAGTCTTTGATGACAAATTTTACCTTCAAACATTTGGTACACCTATGGGTTCCTCAATCTCTCCCATCCTAGTTAACTTTGTATTGGATGATTTGATTTCTGACCGTTTGGGTCTTTTTGGATTTTCAAATCCCTTTTATTAAAAGGTATGTGGATGATTTATTATTAGCCCTACCACCTGACAAGGTTCAGGGTACCCTATCCCACTTTAATGAGTTTGATCCTCATTTACAGTTCACTGTTGAACTTGAGGACACTACCACCAATAGTATACCCTTCCTTGACATGCGTGTCATCAGAATGGGAGACAACACCCTAACCACAAGTTGGTATAGAAAATCAATGGCCTCTAATAGGTTCCTTAACTACCATTCCTGTCATCCTATGAAATACAAACTAAACCTTATAAAAGCTTTAAGCTTTAGATTAAATAAATTGACACATCCAATTAATCGAAGGGAATCCTTTAAGTTATTGAGAAATATTCTAATAGAGAATTCATATCCTTCCTCTATCATCAATAAATACCTTTATTCGCATAGTTATGGATCCTCAATTTATGACATACCCGATGGTGACCAACTTAGAAACATCTCTAATAATTCTATAAATAGCACTGTTCTGCATAATACCGATCTTGAGAATACTATCACGCATTACTCTTCCTTACCATATTTCCCTCAAGTTACTGAGAAGCTTATTAAATTGTATAAACAAAATAATATACCTGTTAAAATTGCTGTTAAGAATGCAAAAACTGTTAGAAATTTGTTCTCTAAAACTAAAACACCCTTGTCCACTTTGGAACAAGTGAACACAATTTATAAAATTCCATGCGCTAATTGCGATCTATGTTACATTGGGCAATCTGGTAGATCATTGAAAGGTCGTCTCACTTCACATCGTAGCGACATTAATTTATCGAAACACACTTGTGCTCTAGCACAACATGCGATAAATACAAAACATGAAGTGGATTTTAATGAAGTTAAGATTCTTGCCACTGAACGCAATCTAGCTAAAAGACAGTTTTTGGAAATGTGTTCAATATTAAAACATCCTAATGCATTGAATAAGAGAACTGACATAAGTAACTTGAGCCAGATATATCATGCTTTAATTTTGCAGAATTAGGCTACTTAATCTTTTCACTACATTAATGTCATATTAGGTGTACTAGTTGAACTTTTTTCCACTTTTCATAAAACAATTTATATACATAAATAGAAATAAAATAAATAAATATATCAATTAAATAACTTAATTTCTTTACTTAATTTTACTATTACATATGCAACCCATATTGCATTTCAATACACTAATTTCTTTAATTAGTGTTTCAAATTATATATAAAATAATACAAACATTGTAATTGATTCATAGAATCCTTTACAAATCACAGCTCCAAGTATATTGAACCTTGGGCTGTTTGGAAATTATAATATCGTTAACCACCTGGCTATTTAACTTGCCATAATGATTAACGTCATTACATTATTATGAGTTTGAATGAAAATCTCCGGTTTGTAAATTTGGGCTGGTTAGTGAGGGGAGTTGTGTTTACACTACCAACTTTTTTCACTGTTGTGTCCTTTGCAACCTGGTAGTCATCCAAACTCAGTTAAAATTAAATTAACCGCCCAAAATTTGGGTTGGTATTTACACCTTGTTGATCTGTCAAAAGTAATTTTGACCTCAAGGTTGGCTGTCTTTTTGCGGTTTAGTTCGTTCCTGTTTCATCTAACGCCATTTTCACGGCGACATCCATAGGGCTTTGATCGGTAACTTCATATTCACTATTTTTTAGAATTTTATTAATATTACTTATAATGCTACCTAAAGTTAAAATCAAAGCTTAATATCCATTAAATAGTTGGAAGTTATTTATGATTTTCTTGGTTCTTTCTCACTTATTAACATTAAATAACATTGAATTTATTTTGGACCACATGGTCAATTGCTGTGCTAATTTTTTTACAAGTTCATATATGTTGTTAGTTGCTTAACTGTTTATACAAGATCAGCGTACTATGTCCATTTACTTAGTTTCATTCACATATTTGTTAATAACATTGACTGCTACATATCTTTTTAAGGTAACAATTAACATCGTTTCCATGATTGTGTGGTTCTCATATTGTAATAATTTTTTAGATGAACTGATGATGCTTTCAAAACTCGAAAGCGAAACGTCTTCAAAATAGATAAAGTAGCCTATCAACTTTGTCTTTTATTTCTCCACCTAGAGACCGATATAAGAACCCACCACTCGTCTGAGTGATCCTTATATATATATATATATATATATATATATATATATATATATATATTATATATATATATATATATATATTTAATGATTTTTCTATACCGGCTATTAATTTTATTGTTGTTTAAGGCGTTAAGCATGGCCAAATTTCTAGAGTTAAATGCCATCTCCTAATATTTATCATAGCTATCCAGAGTGTTATATTGTATTCCTTTCATTTTTCATTTAGTATTATAATTACTTGTATATCATTTATGGTGCTGTAATAACCTATTCTAAATCCTTCCTGCTGCCGAGACTAATAACTATTCAGTTATAGTGCCAAAAGTATCGATCATTAACAAAATTGAAGCATATGAAATGTGGGTTCATAGACGAATGCTGAAGATACCTTGGACAGCAAGAAAAACTAATGAAGAAGTACTAAGGAGCGTCAACAAAGACAGAGAACTGCTAAAGAATGTTAAACATCGAAAAATGTCTTATCTGGGACATACAGTAAGGGAAAGTCGATATAAAATTTTACAACTGATCCTTAAAGGCAAAATAGAGGGCCGTAGAGGTGAAGAAAGAAAACAAGTTTCTTGGTTAAAAAACATTCGTGAATGGACTCAGATATAAAATGCAGGACAATAATTATTCCATATTGCAGAAGATCGAGAAGCCTTCGCAATGGTGATCGCCAACGTCGGATAGTTCTGATATGGCACGCGAAGAAGAAGAGATAGTGGCAATGTAATTATCTTCACAAACAGCTTATACAAGACTGATGACAGGCTAATGGGTCTACAACTTTCTAATATATATTAATTTCACTTTTTGAATATCAGTATTTAACCAAGCTGTAGGTACTTCACTTATTTCTATACATTTATTAAAAACGATTTTTAGCATTTTTATGATATGTTGTCCGCCATATTTTATCATTCCTAATACTATTCCGTCATCACCTGGAGCTTTTTTATTACGCATAGTGGTCATTGCGTCTTATTTTGGCCTCTAGGTCAAAATTGTTTTCAAAACATCAATATGATGTGACAGCCGTAATGTCAAATACATAATTTGTTTGGCGTTTCTAGTGTACTCCCAAGTATATGATTGGTATGGAACTAAGCAGACACAAAAAATAGTTTCAGAATTATATTTTTATATATTAACCCACATACTACTACTTTTAAAAGGCAATCGATCTATTTCCACTAAATTAATAACTTAAACTTACCGTTAATAGATGGCGCCTGTGAGGTATACTGTCAAACATATCGATCAAGATATTTCATCAGTTGCTCGCTTTAAAGCGAGCTTTTAATTAAACATGGATGTTGTTAATTGTAAATAAGTTTTTTTTAATTACAAATCAAATGTGGACGTTTTACATGATTTGCTAGTCATTGTTTTACTTACCGTGTAATTATAGTGGAAATTTTGTTTTCTGTTTTGATCTTTTAAAAGGACAGTAGAAATAAGCACTACAAAATGGTTATCTTTTTAGGAAACCGTTAAAATTGCATGAGTTATTTGCAAAACTTGAGACAGATGAGATTCCAACGCCTCCTGATGGTATAATTATTTTTCCTCCAGACAATGAAAATGATAATATAACAGATTGCGATTCAGGAGACGAGGACGTCACAACGATAGGTCATTTACCAGGAAGCCAACTGAGAAATGATGTGGAGGTTACTTTTGACAATCAAGATCAGATTGCAGAAGAGTCGGATTCCAATGACGACGACGTACCTCTTGCTACACTACGCAAAGAAGAAACAAAACCTTCGATTATTCTCGAAAGACTAGGATCTGCACAACGGCTTATAGGTGATCTGTACCAGCATGCTAAAGATGTTTACTGGAGACCAGAAATCGGACCTAAACAAAATCGCACGCCATTACTACAGCTCTTTAGGGTATTTTTGTCTACAACCTATTCAATATGATAACAAAATATACAAATACATACGCGGCAGAAAATAACTTGACTACTTAACTTACAGAGAATGAAATTAGGTGTTTTGAGCGTGTGCTTATTTTGAGTGGCTACGTGGTGTTACCAAAAAGATATATGTATTGGAAAAATGGTGATGATAGTCAGAATTAAAAAGTCGGTGGAGCTCTATCGAGAGCTTAATTTTCCCATATAATGAAAATTCTTCATGTGTGTGATTATAATAGTTTAGAAAAATTAGAAAAAACATACAAGTTTCCTAAAATACGGCCATTATATAATGCATTGAATAAAAAAAATTTAAATCACGCTCCCTTCGAACTAGAACATAGTCTAAGAAAGACTATGGTACCATATTTTGGAAGGCACCCTACGATACAATTTATACGATACAAACCCATTCGTTGGGGTTACAAGCTTTGGATGGGTACTCTCCCGTCCAGGCTATATTGTATGGTTTACACCGTATCAAGGCAACTCAGTGCAAATACCAGCCTCATACAAAAACTTGGGTCTTGGTTCGTCGGTTGTTTTGTCTTATGCAGATGTGCTTCTAATTCATGCATCTATTAAATGAGTTAAAAACTAGAGGTCTTACGATTACAGATTAGATAAAAACACAGGAATTGTGGTTTGTCGCTGGTACGACAATAGTGTGCATCTAACTTTTGTTCAGTAAAACCACATCAACTAGTTAATCGGTTTTCCCATAAGAAGAAGAGACACATTTCTGTTTCTCAAAAAAATATGATAAATCAATACAATTCTTTTACGGGTGGCATAAACCGCTGTGACTAAAACATTAGTCTTTACCGGATAAGAGGGAAAAAATGGCGTGGCAATTGGACCGAAAAGACGGAGGAAGCCTTGATCCGCTTGAATTTCGAAAGGCAAATAGCTTACAACCTTCTGGAAACTTTCGAAAAAGATACCAAACGCGGCCCAAAAAGATGGAATTCCAACACGGTCTTACATTCAAAATACGATGGTATGAACTATTTAATTGTTTGTCAAGACAAACAATCTCGTTGCGGACTTTGCAAGAAAAAGGTTCAATTTTTGTGAGAAACATGTAAAATACCATTACATCCTAAATAATGTTTTAAAGATTTCCGTACTCTGTAATTATTTTTGTATTAATAAAGTTTTATTTTCTAATATATACTGCCTGTTATTGCTGCCCATTTAAAAAAGGATTTTTTGTCGTTAAATACGACACATTTCCATATATTTCTTTTAAGTAAAGATAAAATTAAAAAAAAAAACTCGTTTCAGTAATAATATGTGAATTAAAGAATAAAACAAATGAAAACATTCTTAAAATAAAGAATTAATAATAATGTTTGGTAAACAAAACTACATCTTTTATTTTACTATGTTTTTTGTATCAAATAGTTTCTAATTTCAAGAACTCAGTATGTAGTAACGTCGGTGTCGGACTAATATTAGAAAAGACTCAACCATTCGGAGCCAAGAAAATACTTAGGAGATAAGTTTAATCTACGGATTTTTGTTTCAATTCCAAACCATGAAATAACAAATCGCAAGAGCCTTTTAGTTCCCCTAAGACAACAATCAATCTCCTCGTTTTCATTCACGAGAACTTCAATAGTTCTTTCCCCAAGTTTCTAGTTTGGTGTTTGGGGGAAATCAGAGTTCGTCCTAATTTATCAATCAGTGCGTATTATGCCAAACGCGTATATGTTTGTTTATGAAAATGAAAATTGAGATTTAATAGGATATTTTTCATAGAAACACCAAAAATTACAGGACTTGAAAATATAGATCCAGAATTCATATAAATCCTTACAAAATTGGCCTCAGTAGATGTATATTGTCGGTGTAGTTCTAAAAACTAAAAAAAAAAAAACAAAAAAACCTGCACAGAAACAACTAAAGATACTATCTTCAGAAAAAAATTTAACAAAAATTTTGATCGGATTTTGCATCATTTAATGCTTTCCATAGATCGAGGGTAGGGAATTTATAATTATTTTACGCTGTACCAGGAAACATTGTATAACTAAGTTAAAGATTTGTGAAAGAACATACGAACAGGAATGTTTAAGATTTGGATAATGCACTTCTTAAGGATGCGTCCTGATTTCGTTTATGATCATGAGGTTGGAGAATACACTTAACAAATGCAAAGGATGTTATATTTTAAAAGTATTATAGTTTCTTAAAAACTTGATTCATTTGTGAATAACACTAGCTTTTTCACACAAGGCTTTTCTATCGTCTTCAAGTTTAGTTACGAGCCATGAGAGACATTTCTATCAAAGATAGAATAAGGAATGAGGATACATTAAGAGAATTGAGAGTGGTGGACCCAGGAAAATCGTGACATGGGCAAAACTCATTATCCCAATACAAAAAGACTACTAGCAAGACCCCGAAAAGGTAGTATATGATAGCTTTACATCAATATTGTAAGGTTCTAACCACGTGGGTTGCATCATTTTGAAATCCACCATTGACTTAGGATCGTGAGGAGGTCCGCATTAGCTAAAGTATATTCTCTTCACTATCACAAAGACAATCATGGAGATCACTACCTTGGCTAGCTCTTCTCAGAGGCAGTTCGGCTAATCCCTAAAACAAATATCGATCGCAGGGAGATTAAAGCATAAGACAAGACAAAAATTTAAACAAACATTTTATTTAATAAAGAAAAAGACTTGTTGCGATCTTACAGCAGATTGTTGAACAAACAAAGATAAAAAAGTGGTTGAGAACCCGAATATTTAAAAAAAATATATGTCGTGCTGTTCTATGTAGGACTGCTGTATGGAAAGTTAATAATATTTACGATGTTGCTACAGGTCTCCTAGTTAATTAATACCTCGAAAAAGCCACGAATTATTTATACAATCGTTGTTCCAAGTAGTAGGGATATCGATACGAAAATTAATTAAGATCGGATATATGGATATTAAAATGTTGAGATACCAGGGACATCAAAACAGAAATTAAAAAGTAAAAGTTGAGCACCAAACGTTTTGGTTTTTAGGATAAAAACAAAACAATAAACAAAACTAAAGGGTCGTTATATTAATATAATTTATTTAAAAAGAAGAAGATAGAATAATTAACCAAAAATTAGGGAAATGTAAAATAAAGAAGCTGTTACGTTATATAGTAACAACAAGTGAACGTAAACAAGATCACTGAGCTGGGCTGCCATGATAAAGAATAAACAGGACCACGTCCTGCAACAAGAAGAAGAATTCAGGACTTTGGCAATCATTTCATAATAATTATAACCAAATCTAAGTCAATCGATGTCGTATATCGACATCTATAACTTCATCTGCCGTTATAAATTTGAACTAGAGCTAGATCTAATGAAGATGTTTGATAAAGAATTCTCAATACAGTTTTATGTTACGTAAATCACAAGCCTTATACAATCCAATCAATTCTGCAAATTGTGTACGTAAATGTTATTAAGTGATGTATAAAATGCAATTTGCGGAATTAATCCGTAGCTCTAGTCTCCCCCATACGATTTATTCGTAGCTGTGAGGTGTTTGGCGACAGAGATTATTAAGAATGGCCCAGATTAATTTATAGCACGTAAGTAATCACGGTGAATACCGAGGGGAAGTGAGGGTAGAACGGGACCAAAAGTATTACCGCGGGCGCCGCGACATTTAACGTCGTGGTGGCGTCTCTCAACCACATTTCGTAATTATCGCCGACGAGCACGGTTGAGGTTTACGTATTATGTTAAGTAATGACTGCTGTTACCCTGATTAAGTTCCGACGAAATTGATGGATGTTCTTTTCCCGCGATTGTCTCAGTCCCGTCTAATATCCGGTTACCATGGTATTTGCGTTGGAAGGTTTTAGAAGTGCACATTAATAGTCCGTATATTTATCTATAAAAGCATGAAGTGTATTGACGAAGTATATAAGTAATTATACTTTGCCAATTATATCTGCATTTTTTCATATCCAATTTTCCTAGATGTTATTTCCCTGATATTGACTTGTGAAAGCAGAGTGGAGGGGTGTGAGAGAGAGAGAGAGAGAGAGTGAGGGGAGTGTTTTCGTCCACATTTTTCATATAAATAAGCTTACTACTGCACCTTTAGTGTTATTCTTGTTTTATGACTTATTTAGAGTTAATGGATTTTGGGAACAGCTATGACCTTGAAAATGCCACAAAGAATATAACTAAATCTTTTTTCTTACGCAGACTCTTTAAAGTCTTTTACAATATTTTAGAATCGAAGATATGTAATTATATTATTAATGTATTGGATTTTTACAAGAGCTATGCATTATGCCTATTTAGTACACAAGTTTATGTGAAATGTTCAAGGTCATAGCTGTTCCCAAAATCCATTACCTCTACATAGGTATTGTGTTTATATAGTATTAAACCACAATTGTAATGATAATTACATGTTTAGCTAAAAATTTAACATTTTGATTTCAACTCCGAAAATTGTTCACAAAAAACATTATTTAAGAATTTTGTTAAAAAGAGCGTCTAACCGTTAAAGTTGTTGATCAAAAATCGTGACCAAAATAATATCAATGTAGAACTAGATCTCTAGATCACATCTGGCAAGCGGGAGATGAAGCACCTACATACGCGATGATAGAAAGGAATCCAGGAGAAAAAAAGAGGAAGACCAAGATCAAAGAGGTTGTCAATTAAAGAAGATTTATAAAGCGCAAAAGTGAAAGAACAGCAGAGAAAAACTAGAGCCAGGACAAAATGGAACAAGAGAGACTATGTATCTTTGAGAGTTTCTATGAACTCTCAGCTGAAGCGCAAAACCAATATATTTCAAATAATATCGAGGAGGTAATAAAGAAGGTTGAGCGGTTAAGTAAAACAACAGAAGAGAGTAGAGGAAAGTACTCTAGAGGGTATTTTTTCACCAAAGGTCATAAGCAGGATAAAAGTATGTAACACAATGTATCTAAGTACTCTTAATTTAACTGAAAAGAAGGTACGAGTACTTGTTAAGAAAAAAGGAATAGTGAGTCAGGAATATATACGGTGGATCAACGAGAAAAGCATACGAACCACCCAATAATATCATCTGAAAATTAAGAACGAATAAAGGCTCACATCATACCGGCATACCAGAGTCACTACTCACACGCTCTCATACTTAAAAGCTTTATCTATCATCCGATCTTTCAATATTACAGATGTATCGCCTGTATGTACAAAACTGTATTGATGATAAATTTGAGCCTAAAAGTTCATCGATTTACAGAAAAATTTTTGTGGAGGAACTTAATTTATCTTTTCATAAGCCAAGCAACGATACACGCGGTAAATATGACAAATATAGCCACCTCATTAAGACTGCTAGTAAAATATGTATGTAAATAATAGTATATGAAGAAAAAAAAAATGACAGGAGGTTTAGTTGTGGTTAGCTTTGACCTCAAAAAATGTCTCCCTACACCGTTACTAAAAAACAACTACTCCTTCTACAAAAGGAAACCATGGACTTTAAACTTAACTCTTTTTGAATCGAATACTACAAGCAACTCAGCTATGTGTTACTTATGCAATGAAACTCTTGCAAATCGTGGTGGTCAAGAAATTGCATCTTGTATATTTACTTACTTGAAAAATCTTCCCGAGAGCATAAGATAAATTATATTTTATAGCGACTGTTGCCCAGGCCAAAACAAAAACATATATCTTGCTGTAACGTTCCTACTTAGTATTGAACACTTCCGGAATGAAGGACGACATGTGACTATAACACTTAAGTTTTTGCTTCCAGGACACACCCATATGGAAACAGATTCGATTCATGCAGCCATAGAAAAAACGAAGAGAGTAACTACTGCCAATATTGATATCCTTAGAGAACTTGATAAGATTGGTTCCAAGAAAGTCTCCTATTATTGTCATCGAAATCGAGCAGAACCAGTTTTTGAATTTCAAAGCAATGCTGACTAACTACTATCAACATAGAAAAGTCAATACCAATGGAGACCCAGTAGCATGGAACAAGATAAGTATGTTGCGTTAGTGAGAGCGCCCACCAAACTGGCGTGGCACGTGGCAAGTAGCAAGAAGCACGCCTCTAGCATGTTACTTATAATGTAACCAATGAAAACGAATGATTCAACGCACACCAAAATGACAGTGACGTCATTCGATCTAATCATTCGTTTGCATTGGTTACATTTTATGTAACATGCTAGACGCATGCTACTTGCCACGTGCCACGCCACTTTGGTGGGCGCTCGCCCTTACAGATGTGAGTGAAAGTCCAGAGACATTTGTTTACAAAACATCATACGAGGAATCTGCCTTTATGACTGTTGACTTAGTTAGGAAATCTAAGCATCCATCACAATCGACATTGAGACTAATTTACACGAAGCCGTTGGAAATTCCAGCAAACAAACTACATCTTACAGACTTGATGTCTTACATCGACCAAAGTAGCCGTCCGTGTTATGAACAGTTTATCAATTATGTAACTACATCATCAACTGGTGTGGACACCTTAAGTGGTGATCGCTGTGATGAAGATGAAGTCTAAATAGTATACTACTCCCAAAAGTAATGTATATTTTTTTAAATAACACTTTGCGTTTTTATTGTAAATTTCATTGTATCTTAGATAATAGAATAAGGGGCAAAGTTAATAAAAATTACTTTTTTTCTGTAGAAGGAAGGCCGATGTCATTTTTTTAAGAAAGAATTAAAATATATTAAACATTTTAGTCTATTTGTAAAAATCATTTATTTATTGATAACTGCACGTAACGACAATTTCCAATAATGTGGAGATGGGTCTACAACTCAACTCACAATTTTATGTAAACATTTCAACTTAAATATCTCAAATCCACTGATTTTGACATTGGCCCTTTTAGAACCAAGCCACACACATATATATATATATATATATTATATATATATATATATATATAATATATATATATATATAATATATATATAAGATCTGGAAAAAAAGCATCAGAGAAGATATCGTCAACAATTGCTACCCTGAGGCCTGGTATTAATTTTTTATAATAATAATAATCTCAATTTTAGGTTTAATTGTACTATCCGCGGAAACCATTCTGACCACATCATTTCTGGTAAATAAATAGAGATTACTTATAATCAATAATACTATTTAAAAGTTAATGTATTCAAAACCATTAAGTATCTTATCAATCAAAAATATCTGCCTTCTGAAACTGCTTTTAGTTTATTATATTTTAAGCAAATAAGAACCAAATTAAAGAAATATTTAAAAGCAATATAAATTTTACTTTATACAATCGTATAAATCGTTTTGAACGTTTTATTCCAAAGTAATATAAGAAAAAATAAATTTGGATCCCACGCCAGATTTACTACAGTTTAATGTTACTTCAAAGTAGGACATTTATCATGAAACTTATCGCTTATTTATAGATTGGAACTTCCATATATTACGATACCTCCGACGTTTAGGGAGAACTAATATCAGTTATTAATTTACCATCAGGCCGTCCAAACCAATGGTCAATAAAAACCGAGTTCAAGCTTTCGTGTTAAAATTCCTCCAACTCTCGTGACCAGGAATCATTAGTTGGTTTTCAGAAAATAACTTACCACATCTGTCGGACAGTATTAGTTACGATTCTCAGAAATACTTACCTGAAACAAATAAGACAAAAGATTAGAAAAACGGAAAGTAAAAAATGTACTATGACTAAAAATAAAAAATAACCCAGGTTTATTAGGTTCGTGGAAAGAAGATACTGCCGTATTCTTTATTGTGTAAAACTATATAATTTAATTAAAAATAACTTTTTTAACTTTTGATCAAGAGAGGATTTCCTTAGTTATATGCACGAACTTGCCGCTTTTACAATTAACCTTATATCAAATATCAAAATAAACTTATATTAGAGAATGATGCTATTAGATGACAAAGTATCTCCAATATTATTCTTAAGGATATTAAGTGATAACTAAAAAAATACTATTCAGTTTGTTAGTATTTGTTCAAAATACGTGTATGGGTTTATCTACAGTATAAATAATATCATGGGAATCTAAATAAAATAAATATTCCCATAACATCTCATGTCTTCAGAAAGTACAAAACTAAATATTTCCAAAAGAGAATAGTATACCATAGACTCGTATGGTTGCTTTCTGCTTCCAATACAAGTTTTCTATGATACGTACTCTTTTGGAGAAATACATTTAAGCCGTGGGTACCATGGGAAAAGGGCCTCATGAGTACTCAACGCATTCTGGGTTTCATCTAGGTCTCCTTCGCAATTTCTGTCTATTTTTCCATCAATATTGCGAAAAAAATGTTTTAATGTGTGGCTCGTCAGATTAATAAATATGTATTCTTCGTGTCTTTTTGCTCGGGGCTTCTTCGAAATTGCTATAGAAACAGACTTAAGCCATTCCTTAGGTATTTCACCAGTACTATATACGTCATTAAAAAGATTAACTAGAGCACTGATGTGCTCCTCTTGTCTCATTTTTAAGAGTTCAGCTGGGATCTTGCCTGGTTCAGTTGTTTTCTTGATTTTGGCCGATTTTATTGCATGAAGAACTTCAGATTTTAAAATTTCAGGTCCTTCTTGATTTACTTTGCTCTGCATGTTTTTTTGTTCACAAGGAACTAGATTTTTAAGTTAACCTTTAATCGACCTTTAAATATCGATTAATTTATGCGTGATACCTTAAAATGTGCATGGTGGTTTCTTCTGATAGAGCTAGAATAATACCTAGACTTCCTTAAATGTTCACTAACATTTGTTTTTTGGGCCTTCTGTGCTTCTATCTATTGAACACACCACACCCTAACATATCTCGCAGTATCTGATTTGAGTGATTTTCTAGGTTAGCCAATGTTACGCTATCTTTTTCTTCTATAGTATATTCAAATTTCTGAACGGAAGCTACGTATCTGGGCACTCTTGCAGCTTCTCTCAAGCATTTGTAGTGGGCAGCTCGTATCTTCTGTTTGTTTTTGTTGCATGTATGCCCCCATGCGAGAGATATGTTATTATGTATATTGTAATGCTATTTATGACTCTTAATTTGGTTTTTATTGCTAATTTCATTGCTTCCTATGACTTTTCTGATTAGGACTCTGGCCATGTCTGTTTTTGGACTGTAGCATTAACGTCTGGTGTAAATGATCAATCAATCAATCAATTAATCAATCAATATTCTTTATTTTATCTGACTTAAGTATTGAAATGCGTTAAAATACAATCTATGATCAAAAAAACTATAAGTACATAAAAACAGTTAACACAAAAACATACAAATTGTTAAAAAGATGCCTGCAAGTATTCCTCTAACGAATAGAAAGAGTATAAGTATAAATAAAGAGTATAAATATTTGACTGTTTGTCACTTGACTGTTGTTTGCAACAACGGTCAAGTGACGAACATGTGTCGCCAAATCACTTCTGTAACGAAAATTGTAGCCACTCATTAAGGAAACATCATTTCTGTAAATAAAATTGCATCTGTGTGACTTTACAGAAACAACACAACTGAAAATATACAGCGAAATTACAGTTAAAATATTTAATTGTTTAAAAACGTGTCTACGGGAATCCAAGCGCCTTCTAAAGTCATGGTACGAATTATTTTTTTTTATTTTTTGAAGAACAAGTACCTCATTAATTCGCGAACAATTTCCCCAACAAACTAAACAATATTGCAAAATTGACTGTACATGAGCAAAATAGTAAAGTTTTAAGATATCTAGGGAGACAAAATTCCTAAGTTGCCATAGTACATAACAGTGCACAGACAATCTTCCCACTACATAATCAACGTGAGAGCTCCAAGACAAATTAGAATCTAGGTAAATGATAAACGTTGGTTCACTGTAATTCCTAAGTATTTAACACCACTTCTCCAAAAGTTGGGTCTGTCTTGCACTATTAACTTTTCTTCTGGGCTAGCTACTTTTTTTTTAAATGTAACTGCCTGAATTTCTTCTCTGAATTTATGGTAATTTTTCTAATACTCCATTCTTCTATTGTATCCAATTCCATCAGTAGGTTTCTTACAGCTATACCCAGAATAAGGTGTTTTGCTGCTATTGCAGTGTCGTCTGCATAAAGGCTCAGTCGTGTTTCGGGTGTTCTTGGAACGTCTGCTGTATATATGCTATACAAAATGGCTCCTTGGCCCCAGCTTGCGGGGTTCCGTGTTTAGGACTTGGACATGACTTGTCCTATGTGCAACCTGAACCTCAGGTCGCCTAAGTACGAAGTGATGAGTCTCGTCATGATCCCTCTTTATCCATATTTTATCATTTTAAATGTTATTCTCTTATGCCACACTCTTTCGAACGCTTTGCTTACATCCAGAAACACTGATCCTGTGTAATGATTGTCGTTAAATCCATTTGTTATGTATTCTGTTAGTTTGAGTACTTGTAGTTGTACCAATTTGTGTTTTAGGGATTATTTCTAGTGTATCTGTCTCTATTTAGAATGGAGAGAGACTTTAGAATGGAGACCTAGACACGATGCTTATTGAATTCTAGGACATATATAACGGTTAATGATGATGCTCTTTCTCTGGTTGGAGTCTGAATTGGATAACTGTCATTGCTATCTTACTGACAGCTGGAAGCAAGCTAATCGGCCTGTAGTTTTGCGATATGTTATTTTTTCCAGTTTAAAGCCTGTATCTTAATATTGCATTTGTTATATTTGTTAAATATACAATTCCTTTCGCATCCAAATTCAGGATTCACTATTTTTTTCTGTGTACCATTATTTCCTAAAGCTTCGTTTTTTATAATTAAAAAACCACTTCAAGTTTCTAAACTAACATGCTGTTACAAAAAATATTGTAATTTAATAAATGAAGATCACCGATGTAAAAAGCAACGTCAAAAAAGTACCGTATATTAATAACTTCCGCAAAGAAACTAAACAAACTTTTTGGTTCGATATAAGAATCAACAGGGAGAAGTTTTCCTTTGAAAATTAGATAACCTCATCTCGCATGATAGATTTTCGTCTCAAAGCAGTCACGGAAAGAAAAAAAATATCCCAAATAATTCAATTCCCAGTTGCGTGCAATATAGCATTTTAGAAGTAAAGCCGAACTCCACTTGACACCGATGATTTTTCTTTATGTTAGTTCGTTCCTTCGCTGCGTTTAATTTGATCAGAACAGGGCCGAAGATATATATTTCTTTTTTATTCGTCTTTTGTTTTTGAGTCCGGTCAGAAGTCTGCCACTTTTCGTGAACGTAAATCAAAAGTAAAATGGGAACGTAATTGATAATACGAGATGGCATTTTAGTTTGCTGTCACATGTTCGCATAATTCAAGTTACAATATCTTATATATGTTGAAATTTATAACAGATACTATAAAACATTGGAAAACAAGGGAAAAGGAGAAATAATTTACGGGCGATCTGAAGTCAGTAAGTGGAAGGGGGTGAGTTCTTCAGTTTAGGAGTGAGTTCAGAGTAAAAAACAGTTTATCACGATTTCCCGCAAAACTACAAACAAACAAACTGAACAAAAGGTCTAATGAAAAAAGGTAAATGACCAAGTTGTAGGTAATAAAAAGATCTACAACTTTTGTATTTAGACTTTTTTCATACATTCTCAAAATTTATATGAGGAATTCACATAACCGAGTTTCTGGTATTATAATTTGATCTTTCACCAAAAATTTTGTTTTTCACGGAAATTGCTGAAATATTACCTTTTATTTTCCACATACACTATAATTTTTTTGATTTAAAATATTAATTTTTCCCCTAATTTTGATTTCAGAAGGTAGCTTCTTTGGAAAACTTGTGCTTTTTGTCAGAAAATGGGAAAAAAACGAAAAAACTCGAATTCGGAACTTGTTTTTTAATCATGTAAAATTTTGTGCCGTTTATTAAAATTTCAGTTAAATTATTGCAAAAGTCACGTAAAAATAGATGATTTTCTAAATATTAAAGATTTAAATCCCATCAGGGGATTTTATCTAAAAAAATTGACTATAGCATTATTTTTTAAAGTTGATGTATACCTACATATAAAAAACACGTTAAAATAGATGTTTTTCTAAATATCTCACTCAATAGAAAATCTCACAATATGTAAAGTAATAAGCTGAGCGACACCTTTTCTTTCAGTTTTTTCGTGATATTACGCTTTTATTACCGGACAACTGAGAGCTGGCGGGTTGCGCGTAGAACAAATTGAAAAGTGGAAGGGATTGCTTATTTCTCTTGCTGTCGGCGAGGAGTTCACATCGAAGGATTATTGCTAGATTTCTGACAGTGTTGTCAAGCATTTACATTTTTATTTGGAGTGGCCCTATATTATAAACTATTATTTATATTTATTAAAATGGCAAGTGTATTAACGGGCAACCCCTTGGGATCTCAAGCACGAGATATAATTTTCAATGTTTTTAAGTTTACAACCGAAAAACTACTGCAGATAAAGTTTTTGTTGATTTAAAAAAGATACAAGAAAATGTAGATCAACTAACTGGTAATTATAATACTCATTTAAAAAAAATTCAGATCCCCTATATGCTGTGACCTTCAAGAGGGACAAAATCTACTTGCTAACATATTAAAATGTTTTTCACCAAATTGTTTACTAAGCATATCTTGCTTAATTTACATCCAAGGTTGAGGAATTATTTACCTTAACTGCTGAGGAGTTTCAGGGCGTGATTCGTGTCCATATAATATTTCCACTATTTGATCTCAAGCAAGATTAATGAATATGGTACCGACCGATCTCGTAAGTAATGCCATTGAGCAATAACTTGATTTTCTCAAGCTTTAATTACATAAAGCAGACAAGTACGGAGTTGCATAAACGTCAAGAATACGAACGTATTTGATCTATAAATAACTCTCTCTGACACCAAGTGTAAAACTTCTTCTGTTTGATTTTATTTCTGTAGCCATATTTCATAAAACCCTTGTATATTAACTGACTAAACTAAACTACCTATAAACTAAAATTTAAATTAAACAGATTAAAATGCAGTTAGACAGTTAGTTTATTACTAAACTCCGAATGAACTTTTATTTATAAATGGTTGTCAACTCAATGCAGTTACGCTTATTAAAAGTTTTAAAAAAAGTCCTCTTAGGTAATGCACAAAACTTCCCAATTAAACTTTTGAATAACCCTTGAACCACGTTCTACCTGAAAGGAACCTTTTCGAGAAAAAGAAAATGAGAATCGCAATATAAATCTTGAAAAGTGGAAAGTAGAATATAAATACAACAATTTTATGTTCTATCAATGGATAATAGTATGACCAAAAATTCATACCATTTTTATGGATATATATATATATATATATATATATATATATATATATATATATATATATAGATATATATATATATATATATATATATATATATATATATAGATATATATATATATATATATATATATATATATATATATATATACTTATATACGCAGGATCTAATTCTTCACTGAAATTCACTTCACAATGAAATGCATAATACAAAATTTGTAATTACTATTTAAATGGGAATAAGCCACAATTAAAGGTTAAGGTACGTTTATTGACTATTCAATTTCCACTTCGGAAAACGTTCTCAAAATACAAACATTAGTCATTAGTCACTAATGTTTGTATTTTGAGAACTATTTCTGAAGTGGAAATTGAAACGTCAATAAACGCACTTTAACTTTTAATTATGGCTTATTCCCATTTAAATAATAATTTTTATTAAATACTTTAAAATGTCACAAGAAAATAGCTTCATAACAAAATTTGTATATCACATTATATGTGAATTTATTAAAATAATAAAAATAAAGAAAAATTTATCGATGAATTTCAAATTTAGAACATTGGTGATTTCAAACTGATGTTGCTGTCGCCAGTTATAAAAACCCACCATTTGAGTATAACAACATATCATCGAAGATAATGAAGCTATAAATTTTAAACGGTACATTTCATACAGCATGAAAATGCCCCATAAAGATAACAGCATTGGCTTGTAATAGTCCATTTACAGCCGCCCATTCAAGCACTGAAATTTTATAATTTATCAAGAGATATTTAGATTTCACCTCAATATTCTCTTTTCCATTTATTTGGATACTGAACAAACACTGGAACACGGACGTAAAAAAAGATCACTTCCGTATTTCCCAAGAGCGTAGGTTTAATTTAATTACCAGAAGAATAAACAAAAATGTCAGCTAATTAATAATGATTTCACTTAAATGAACTTAAATACAAAAAACATTTGTTTGAATATATTACTGCTATTCCCTTTAATAATACTTTATGAACATAAGTGCAGAATGCACCAGGAGTTCCATATCACTTTTTTTAATAGTTTGATAAATTGATTAAAATTTTAAATTACTATTCCTTTCTTTTTATTCTATTCCAATCAAAAAAATTCATTCAAATTCTTATTCCAAAAAAACAATGCAGACAAATAGGTTGATTAGCTTAATTAGCCTCTTCTAAAAAAGCATGCTCAAAAATGATTCATTATCGAATATATACAATATGTGAGATTGACTTAGATTACGGAGAGTTTATACAGGGTGTTTCAAGAAGGTATGTCATAAATTAAATCACGCCTTCCAGGGATGAAAATAATTTGATTGAATCCAACTTACTTTAATACAAAAGCGTACAGAAAAAAGTTACAGCCCTTTGAAGCTACAAAATAAAGATTGTTTTTTTGCATTACCTCCTAAACTACTTGACATTATGTAATAAAAATGGACACCTTACTTTCTTGTTCTGAAAGCATTTTTCATTAAAAAGAAACAACAAAATCAAAGCGCACAGAAAAATTTTAAGGGGGTGTGCAACCCTAAATCTCCCCAAACTTTGGAGTACGTTCAAATCAAATGAATTTTGTAGCACCTTACTTTCTTGTTCTGAAAGCATTTTTCATTAAAAAGAAACAACAAAATCAAAGCGCACAGAAAAATTTTAAGGGGGTGTGCAACCCTAAATTCCCCCAAACTTTGGAGTACGTTCAAATCAAATGAATTTTGTAGCATCATTAGTTTAACACATTATTTTTAAAACTTTTTTGCCTGTTATCACTTAAAAAACAGTTTTTATTAAGTTACAGCCCTTTTCATTATCCTTTAAAAAACTACGTGCAACTAAATAAATGGCTTAAATGAATTAACAAGTACAAAAAATATATATAATCTCTATAAATACGATATTACAATAAATATTCAAAATGAACCCCATTTTTTTCAATACACATTTGGTATCGTTTTAATACGGAAAACCGAATGCGCTGAAAAATAATATTTTTCTGATGAAATTGATTTGAAGCTTCAATTATACTATTATACTATTTTCCTCCACTTTTTTAATTCGGTTATAAGTAGAGGAGGGTAAATTTGAAAAAAAAAAAGGAGAATTTTTTCTCTCTAAATTTTAATCTAACGAAATTGTTAGCTTTCTATAAGGGGTAGTTAACGGGAAAAAATTAGGGCATTAATAAATTCATAAAAACCTAGCAGAGCACTGTGGCATATTATAAATATTTTTTTATGGAGTTCTATTAGTAACTGTAAGCCAACAAAATCGCTCCCCTTAAGGGTGGTTTGGTGGTGCAAAATTATTAGGGTGGTAATAAATTAGTGAAAAAGGCGCAAAAAAATATGCCATCGGAAAAAACTTTTTTCCGAATTCTGCTAGCTTGAACCTTAAGACAGCAGAATCGCTCTCACTAAGGGTGGTTTGGTGGTGAAAAATTATTTGGGTGGTAATAAATTAGTGTAAAATTGGTGAAAAAATTTTATGTAGGTTATACTGACTCAAACGCAGTCAGTTTCTATAAAGCGATTAAATATTTAAAAGTTGCGCGATTTTTGTCATTGAGTCATGATTTTCATGAGATTAATAAAATTTATCAATTCCGTTGATCGATCACTATGGAATTTCCATTGTTAGTGCCAAATCTTAGAAAACCAATAGTATGAAATTTCGTTTAGCACATCAAGATGCACGATTATATGTTGATGGTCATATAATTCAAAGAGTGTCCAGTTTTAATTATCTTGTTTGCCATATTACTGAACAACTATATCCAGATCAAGAAAAAAAATGTAGAATCAAGATAGCCCGCACGACATTTTTAAACATGAGGTCATTCTTCTGTAATGATAACTTGCAACTTCAACTTCGAAAGCACATGGTTAAATGCTACATTTGGTCAGTCCTCTTATACGGTGTCGAAGCATGGACATTAAAAATATCCACCATTATTCGTATGGAGGCCTTTGAAATGTGGCTGCACAGACGTATACTAAAAATCCCATGGACGGCTATGCTGACAAATGTGGCAGTCCTTGAGAGAGCAAATGCTGCTCGCGAGCTGCTTGATAACATCAAATGTAGAAAGATGGCCTATTTTGGACACGTAGTAAGAGGAGACCGATATAATATTCTTTAACTTATTATGATGGGTAAAATCGAAGGGCGCAGAGGAATTGGTAGAAAGAAGGCCTCTTGGTTGAAGAATATCAGGGAGTGGACAGGAATAAGGAAAGCTGGGCAACTCTTTAGAATAGCTCGAGACAGAGACAGTTTCGCCATGTTAATCGCCAAAATCAAGAGGACTTGCTAGGGCACGTTAAGAAGAAGATGAAATTTCGATTTTGAGTTTTAGCAACAAATATGAGCCATTTAAAATATGCCTAAAACGCTGAATTTAACTTTCACATTAAAAACAATCACTTTCACAAAACAAATTAACCCATTTAAATATTCTCTTCGATTGCACAAGTACGTTTTTCAAAAACTACATAACTTAGGCTAAAAATTCCACATCTTCGTGGAAGCATTTCCCGTGATGTGAGATCGTTTTAAATGTCAAATTTTTAAAGTCAGCGTTTTTTAGACATATTTTAAATGTCTCATATTTGTTGCCAAAACTCAATATCGAAAGTTCATGGGTTTTGAAAATTATGCTCTAACAATGGAAACTCTGCAACGACTGGTCAATGGAAGTGATAAATATTAATCTCATGAGAATCGTAAAAAATATAAAAAATCGCCACGCGTTTATTTATCTTTAGAAATCTTTATAAAAACTGCCTTTACTTGCGGCAAAATGCAAGAATGCATGCGAAAGCTGTATTCTTCGTCTTTGAAACGCATTATGATTTTTGTCGATAGGGCACTCTGGTTGAACGTATTTTATACTAAAATTGTGGTTAATTCGCATTAAAGATGATAAATAACACAAAGAAATTTTCTCATGGCGTTTTTAGGGCAGACGATAAAAGTACAGTGAATCTATGTAAAACGCTTTGTAAAACGAATGAGATTATTTTTATTTTATACGGATTATCCATAACAGCTTATCCTTTCTAAATGTCTTTGCAAAGTTAGTAGTGAAATCTCTCTAACGGCCAAAGTGGCTTCGAACAATATAGTTTACGCTCAATGCAGCAATTTAGTCTAATGGCAATGTAGCTTAACACAATAACCAGCAAATTTACGTGGCAATTTTGGCAAGAATAAAGACGTGCATCGTCGAATTATATGCCGATTTACCGGCTAATCAGAAAACGTTACAGACATTATTTGTAGTTTATGGCATTACGGCACATGAATTTTTAAACGTGACCTACAAAGACCACCAGAACTGGGGCTCTAAATACAATATATTTCCATAAGTACACACGTATCAGCAGGATAAGTTATTTCGGTTTAAATTGTATATCATGATTATGGTAATTTTCGTTCACCAGCTAAAACATCAGCTGAATTTGGTGCGATAATACTATTTTAGTCTCTATTTTATTTGAGTACGTTGTAATTACCAAAAAGTTTTAAACATAAGCGCTAATTTACAAGAATCAAATCTAATATATAAGATTTTCTAAACAAATAAACACTGCTTTTGACAATAACAATATACAAAAATAATAAATGCTAACAAAAAATATACCACATTTACAGGATGCGGTATAATAATTTCGGAATATAAAGTTCTTTTAAATGTAACAAGTCAATAATAGTATGTTGTGAAATATCACTATAATGCTTTTCAACACTGCTTATGATTAAATCTAAAAGTAAATTTGTGAATAAAGATGTGATCAAAATTAAATCAACAGAGTTTTATGATAATCGAACATTATTGAGAAAAGACCTAAGGTTAAATGGATCTTATGTCAATGTATATATTGTTGTTTAAATTATAAGCAGTAGTTAAGATGCCAGTGAGGAGTCCATTGGTCCATTTATATATATATATATATATATATATATATATATATATATATATATATATTACTCACATAGTCACTAAAATCCTTTCTAAGGCTATATATATATAATATATATATATATATATATATATATATATATATATATATATATATATATATATATTGAAAAAACCTTAGCACAAAATACGAAGATTTAACCTAAGACACTTAAATAAAACATTTCCTACCGAGATTAAAGAGTTTTTTTTTCTTACGAATTTCTAAAATGATTTTATTAGCCCATTGTTTTAACACCATACAATATTTTTTTGTTCAAACTTGACAAACAGTTTACACATGTTGGGATACTTTAACTATTGTAAAAAGATAGTTTTTTTTATTAGATTTATTAGTTACTTTTTTCGTAAATATCATCCTTGTATCTCAATGCGACAGAGTAAGTAGTTTCCAAGTTAATAGTTTTGTTCGCGGAGAGAGTCCCTGACTAGTTTTGGATAAATTTCGGACCGATTTGGGATTAGTGTTGTGTGCTTGCGCGATTAGTTACTAGTTTTTAACAGCTATTTCTCCGCGAACGATTTTCGTACGTTTCTGACTGTTTCTAACCCCAAAACATCAACACGCTGTTTTATTTATATATACAAGGAGGAACACAGACGTTTGACAAAAATTTATTTTAAAGACGATATTGCTATATTGCCAAAATGTGTAAGTAAAAAATAGGGTACTAGCACAGAGTAATAAACAATTGTAATAATAAGCAATAATAAATAATAAATTGTTGTTTATTCTCTGGTACTAGTGTAGTAAGACGGAACGATGTCTACGGAGATGAAATTTATATCAATGACCCTGAACGTTCCAGAATTTCCTCTAAATCCTCATCGTTGGATGTAAAATGATCGCTTATCTATAAATAACATTAATTTTTTAATACTGATAAATACTTCTTAAATGTACTGTTTTTAGTTCCATATTTATAATGCAATAAAATATTAAATTACTTTTTTATATTTTTTAATTTATATCGCTACAAAGATTTAAAGAGTTTTAGTTATATTTATTTACAGATGTCGAAACGTAAAGATTATATTGCCACTTCTCAACAAAAAGAAATAATAGGTTAGTTAGTATTAACGATTGACCAAAAAAAAAAACAAACACAAAACTTGACAATTTACAGTTTCAATAGCGCTTGCGCTAACTAAACATCCGCACTCTAATCCATGAACCAAATGGACTGATCATGAACCAGTTTGAAACTCTCCGCGAACATCGAACTCTTTGTCAAAGTCCCGGATTTTTAACACCGCGAACGCCTGAAAACAGAACTGCGCATGCGAATCAGTCAGAAACCAGTCAGGGACTGTCTCCGCGAACAAAACTAATTACTTTAAAGATTATGTTTAAAATAAGTACATAATCTTATTTTTTGCTCATTTCACATGAGTGCCTTTAATAATTTAATCAAGTTTGTTTGTTAATTTTTATCGTTAATTTTCATGAATCTTTAATAAGTTCTTAATAAGTAGGCTGATGCCATTTATTTGTATTGTAACTGCCAGACCGATAATTGTAATTGAAAAGCGTAAGATTGCTTACTGCTATAGTAGAGTTTTATGTGAAAATGCCACGTCATAATATTTTTTCCATATGGTTTAAATGGTTTGTGTTTATGCACAAGCAAATTATACAGGACGTGCAGCTGTTTAAAAATATCTAAAATTATATCCTAACAGACGACAACCCCATTATAGGACTTTTAAAAATATTTACACCGGTTAGCGGTAGAAGCTGGTGTTCAAAGCGAAATCTAGGACGTCCAAAAATAATTCAGCGAATCAGGAGGATGATGTGTTCGTAAGACCTGCTAATGAATCTCAGTTACGTACCAGATATTTATCAGCAATAACTGGAATAAGCCATGCTTCAATTTTCAGAATATTAAAAAAGAAGACTTAAGACTTTACCATTTTACTCCAGTGCAGAACTTGCTGCCCATAGATATTCCTCGACTAATGGAATTTACACAATTTGGTATGGATAGGACAAATGCAAATAACAATTTCGTTAGTAATATTTTTTTTACTGATGAAGCCACTTTCACTCGTAGAAGCGTTTATAAATCTACAAATTGTCACATTTATAATAACGAAATTCCACATGCGGTCAGAGAAGCTCACTTTCAACATGAACTGAGAACAAATCTTTGGTGTGACATTTTTAGAGATCATTTAATAGGTTCCTTTGAGTTAACTGCAAATTCAAACGGCAATTCGTATTTGGAATTTCTTCAAAATACCCTTTTTGATAAATTAGAAGCGTTACCATTAAATCAAAGAAGAGATACGCCGTTTATGCAATTATGTTTTTTCCTTGTTGGTCCGAAATGATTTGAACAATCAGTTTCCACATAGATGGATAGGGCGAGGAAGTGAGTTTCCATAGCCTGCTCGTAGTCCCTCATATGTCCAAGAAATTAATACCCTACAAGAATTATGGCAACAGATAGACATAAAGAATGCTGCAAATTTTAATAGAAATCAGCCGAACATATTTCTGAAGCATAGGAGAAAATTTTCCGATATAATTCAAAAATGTATTAAAGTGAATGAAGGCCTCTTTGAGAATTTATTAAATTGAAGTACTGTTACAGTTTTAATCATAGTTCTTATTTTTTTGTAAACTAAAACATTAATATAAAAAAAATCATTTAGAATGGAATTTACCAAATCTTCTAAACTGTATAACTTAATTAGTGATACAGTTCTGACTTGTGTAAAATGGATGTTAGCAATAAAATAAGATTATATGTTATAAATATTGGCATTAAACGCAAATAACTTGAAAACTACTCACTTTATCGCATTGAGACAATTGGATGATATTTACGTAAAAAGTAACGAAGAATCGAAAAACATGCTGAAATGATTATTACGACACTGGTGTAGATTGAAATATCTATCCCTACAGCAGGCCTATGGTAATAGCGGAAAACTATCTTTTAAAGTATGTTTTAACTGTAGTTTCGGAAATTTCTAGGAACAGTAAAGCCTCACCAAACAAAACAGTAGCGTTCCAAAAAATACTTATGATTAAAATCAAATTGTTGAAGTTAGGTACACAGAATTTATTAAACAATGATATTAGATTATATTTTTTGCAATATTGTACTACATTTTAATACATATTATTATAATATATCACATACATATATTGTCTGTATGTGAAACCATAGATACGTACTACAGATTACAGTATTAATAAATATTAATTACAAGGATTGTTGTAACTTTAAAACCTTTATTATTATTTTTTATTATTACTCATTTAAATGTCAAAAAGTTAAATAGAAGCATATACGAAATGATTGTAATAAAGTAAAATAATAATACATTAATACAGGACAGTTTGGAAAACTTATATTCACCTAGGTTACATAGGTACATCGTAATGTTAAATTATATTCTTCACTTTCACAATCAGATGCACTGTTGTGCATCTCTGCACTAGAATCATTTAAATCAATCATTAATTCTTCAGTAATTACATCTATGCGACGTTCACTTTCCAAATACTTATCTTTAACCTTGACAATATGTGTGTTCACACACTTTCTTCAAGTTATCTACAGTTACTCTAGCAAATTCCTGTTGCACCAATACTTTACGTCTTCTAACTTAAAATAAACGTTTTGTTTTGCAACTACATTTTTTATTTGCGCCCAATCCACTTGAACTAGGGTTCAAGTCTGGATGATATGGCGGATGTTTTAAAGAAACATGTCTACATTCTTGCAGCACTTTGTCAAATTTATATTGAATATGATCTTGTTTGTGTCGTTTGATGATTTCATACAATTTCGGTTATAACATAGACGTTACAAATAGTAAATTTTTTTCTGTCAACCAAGATATCATATCTATTTTTTTAGAATTACTGGTGGGTGATTTATTAATTTGTACTTTATGATGTGACGCATTATCAGTAACAACAACAGATACAACAGACAAATTGGGGATTAACTGTTCTTTCATCCATTTTTTATAATTTTCTGAATTCATATCGTCATGATAATCTGCTGTCTTAGAAAAAAAAAATGTTAAAATCCTTTATAAAAGGTATATAAAAATGCCTCAAACGGGCTATCACAAACATATTGCAAAACGTTTTCGGATGAAACAATCCATCATCAGTGCAAACCTGAAAGTATATAACCACTTTAATTAAAAAGAACGTTAAATGAAAATGTTGACAAAGGTTAGAGCAAAATGTGGTTAATACTTACGGTTGTACATGCTAGTAGCCACCAAAATATATGGGTAAAAACCCTTTAAATGTTATAAATTTGAAGTTGTTTTACATTATTAGTATTTCCAATTTGTGATGGTTAAGTTACCGTTGGCTAGGTAACATGGCGGCGTATGACTCTACATGAGTAAAATGGTCCTGAGACGAAGTGTCTACGAGGACCTGTTGATAACAACTGATCAAAATGACATTGTTGACAAGTTAGGACGGATGTTGTGTCAGAGCAGTCAGTGTAACTTACGGTAGTTCTCTAAAATTGACAGATGTCAGCCTTATTTAAAATTGGAAAAGTTAAAATGATAATAATGTAACAGTATCAACCATCAATATTGTAATCTGTATTGTAAATTAATCAAATAGGTATATTTGTAACATTGAAAATTGGTTTTTTAAAAATTAATGTAGGTCAACTAGAATTTATGAAATTTTGTAGGATTGATAGGCAACCAACTATACATGTGTAAGGATATATTTATTTTAAGCTAGAGATTTTGTCAAAAGGCCCTGTATGTTGTGAGACATTTGGTACCTAGAAAATGGTAAAAAGGCATAATGTGGTGTTCATGTAGTACTCAACTTAAAACTTAAGTATGGAAGACTGAAAGAAAATTGATGGCTGAAAGATGGTTAGGTGTGATATTGTTCCTACATTGCTCGAGTTATAACTCAAGAAAACAAAAGGCCCTATATGTTAAAAGGAACATTTGGTACCTAAGAAATATAAAAGTAAAAAGGATGAGTTATAAGTTAGAGTGTAGGTAGGTGAAAAGTTAACAGGCTTATGGAGTGTTTTGTAACAATATGTGGAAATGTAAGAGTAATTGTGTTTAAGGTGGATCTGTCAAGTTTACTAAAGATGTGTGATGTTTAAATGTTATTGTGAAGATGAATGGGAAAACTACAAAAGACTGAAGACCACAGAGACCCGAAAACCAAACCCTGAGGGAAATTGGATGAGTGAAAAGAAGTTATAAATGATAATGAAAAACGCAGTATAAAAAGGTTAAGATATGAGATTGAGTGGGTGATGGTGTATATTAATGAAAATTGTTTTTGGAGAGAAAGTGGCATGAACTGCTCTGAAATTATTTTGTTGGGAAGGAGCATGGGAAGGACCATGCTCCTTCTAAGGACTTAATAGACTTCTGCGTAGTGTGTCCTGCATGTACATAGGTTTCATCAACATATACAATTAACTTACCTTCGCTTCTGTAATATTTAATTTAGTCAAAATATTTAATGCATAAAGCACGAATATCATTCCGTTCAATTAATAAACGTCGATTATATTTTGTTTTCTTCCATTTAAATTCCAAATCTTTTACAATTCTGTAGAGGCAACTCACATCTCCAGTCCACTCGTACACCTCTTCAAGCCTTTTCTGCAAAAGCTTCAATGATACACGACAACGTTCAGTCTCATGACAACGATGAATGGTATTTTCTACTGTACGTAAAAATACTCCAGTAGCTTCACTCACACGTTGTTTAATACTGGGTCATTATCTTCAGGAATAGTATTTGCATATATTTAAATACATTATAAACTATTCCTGGATTCTGGTGTCAATCTGATCTGTTTACTCGTACTACACTTAACCATCTCCATTCTACAAAATAGTTTTAATACGCGTGGTAGCAGCTTTCTTGTTGAAACTCGACAACAAATTGAGAATAAATTATGAAATTCGTTTTCGAAACTCGTTTGAAATCCAGTGACTAGAAATTCTCGGAAATAATCAGTTCTATGTCCTTAACGACTCGTTAAGAAGTCATTAATAATGATTTTATAATAACGATTTTAAGGTAACTGATACTAAATTAGAAATTAACTTTTACCCAACTTTATAGAGTATCAATTATTAAAGATGGTATTATAACGAACAAAAAGTTTGGTATCTATAAAACAATCTGTGTACAATCAAACTCCATTTATTATTATTTAAGTGAGTAATACTTTTGTAATTAGTATGAGTTCAAATAATTTAATTTCTTTAATATTGCACCGCCACTGCATGGGTCTGATCATAGATATTATATTGTCTGCGCGATTAACTATTTCGTGGAAGGGCTCGCCACTCGATTTGAAATAAGCTGTAACACAAGTTAAAGCATTCTAACATGTGTAAATTGTTTTTCAAGTTTGAACAAAAAATATTAGAAAAGATTAAAAAAGGTGTTAAAACAATGGGCTAAAATAATTTTGAATATTTGTAATAAAACACTCTGTATCTCGGTAAGGAGGAATATTTTATTTAAGTGATTTAGGTTAAATCTTCGTATTTTGTGTTAAGGTTTCTGCAGTTACTATATAGACAATTCTTAATGAAACCCCCTGTTTATAGTATAGATTAACAGAAACATAACCCCTGATAATTTGGAAATATTGAGATGCTTCAATACATTTTTCGTAATCAATTTGCCCCTTTTTTACTATCCGATATAAATAACCCCTGCTTTAACAATACTTTTATACTATTTTGATCGTTGATTTTTATTATTTTTTAAAAGCATATGTTTTCAAAACGAATAGTCCAAATATTTTGTTCTCAATCTTTTAAAGTACATTTACCTAAAAACAGTATTTCTTTCAAAGCTAACTGCAGAAGCTAACGGGAACCAATACCTGTTAGTAAAACAATTTTACTAAGACTAATTTGTAAGTTATACACAAAACGAATACTTTGTCATTTTATTTCTATTGTGACTTCTTTTGTAGGTTACTTCTTTGTAACTCTTATTTGCTCTCTCCGAAATGCTTTTTTGGTCGCTCAATAAATCGAATAGAGGCGCCATTACAATCAAGCCAGATAGAGCCATTATTCGGCTAAATATTGTGATTTCTAGCTCTGTCGCACACTCTGTTAACTTCCGACCGACAGACACATATTAAAGTACAGAGGCGTATCATTCGATCTAAGTAGAATTTCCGAAGAAAAGAAAAACATTATCATAAATTATATTATCTATTTGTGTCTACTCATATAAAAATCTATCTCTATAGCTTAACAATATATCTACTAATGAGATGACTATTCTATAAGGCTCACGACCATTTACTTATAGACACGTAAATCATTAATTAATCAGAAATGAATGATTTTGATGTAAATGCTTTTAGAAGTAAATTTCGAAGCTGGCTGACGAATAAGTAAGCACACAACAAATAATTTTAAAGAACTAGACCATAAATATTTTATCTGTCGATTTAGGCTCCCAAAAAATACTTGAAAATATGTCCGAGTAAATTGTAGATACAATTTTTGACTATACAGATAGGTAAGTAGATTAAATGATTCATAAATATTTTCAATTAAAACTTCAATGATTTTTTATTAAAATGGTCCATTTTTACGGAGTATTGGTGATTATTTTTGGGAAGACAAAAAAGCAACAAGTGGCAAAGGTGTAAAAAGAGTCAGCGGTAAAAAGAGCTTTGGAAAATTTATTACCAATTTAGGTAAGAATGTCTTCTCCTTCTTTTTTAAGTTCCTTCTTATATCGAAGGTTGTGAATCATGGCTATGCGGACCCTGTTGACTGCCGCTCTAAATAGTTTTACACTACTGCATTATAGTATATTACATAACGAGAGTTGTAAGAAGCTTATTACATGCGAGTAAAAAAGTTGCGCGCGAGCCGCATAGCGGCGAGCGCAGTAATTTTACAAGCATGTAATAAGCTTACAACTCAAGTTGTGTACTATACTTTTTCTACCATTATTTTCGTTTATAAAAATAAAAATTAAATTACCACTATATTTACACTGACAGAATAATAATTTTTAATCTGTCAAAATAACGTCTGTTAATTCGTTTCCATGGTAACTCGACCAACTGACTTACGAGGCTTATGTGATATTACACATTTTTATAAAACTGAAGCGTAATTTTTTTTATTACGTGCTAGTCATTACGTGTCAGTATCTGTTATGATGCGTTTACTTAGCATCCAAATAGTAGGTAATATACAATTTACTAGTAAGAGAGTAGAAAAAAACCATTACCTCATGTTCTTAAGCCACGATATTTTTCGTCTTTCCCCATATCGCTTGTCTCGAATTTTGCTTTGCATAATAAGTTGCAATAATGAGTATCTTTGCCCCCTCATCACATGGCCTAAATACTCAAGTGTTCTTTTTTTGATAGTCAATATTATTTCAGCTTCATTTTCTGGTCTTCTAGTAACTTCTGCGTTGGATATTCTTTAAGTTCATGATATTCGTAAGACTCTTCCGTAACAACAAAATTCAAAGGTGGCCAACTTATTCAGATCCACTTGTTTTAATGTACATGCTTCAAAGCCATATAGAGGAGTAGTGAATACGTAATACCGAAGTATTATTAGGCGTAGCCCTAATTTAACTTTATATCCCGACAACAAAGAAACTTTTTAAGTTTAACGAATGATGCACGTGCTTTTTCAATATGTGTTTTAATTTCTTTGGTTTGATCTACATTTGATGTTTATCCATGTTATCAAAGTATTTGTGGGTATCCACACTCTTACTAACAGTATCTTCAACAATCAATCGGATGTTTGCATCTGCTGATTTAGTAATGATCATACATTTAGTTTTTTTTTTCAAATTCATCCTTAGTCCATATTCATGACAGCATCCATTAAGAGAGTGCATTACGATCTCCAAATTATTGATATTATCCGTTATTATTACTATATCGTCTTGCAACCGCAAGTTATTTTAAACTTCGCCATTGATAAATAGAAGAATATCTGAAGGTGATGAAATCAATGAAATAAGACAGCATTTTTCTAATATTGCACATTTTCCTATATATATATATATATATATATATATATATATATATATATATATATATATATATATATATATATATATTTATATATATATATATATATATATTTATATATATATATATATATATATATATATATATATATATATATAAGTTCCTGTAGCTGGCTGTATACCATATATCACAAAAAATTTATTTAAAATCCTTTATAAAAGGTATATAATAAATTTTTATTATATACCTTTTATAAAGGATTTTAAATAATTTTTGTAGATGTAACTGATCGCACACATACAAGAAATCAGTCTTTAGAGACTGAGAATTTTTTCTCATTAAGTGTACAAACTTATTACAGGTACAAAGCAAAAATACGGAATATTGTTCTATCCTGGTTCTACTCATGATAAACACTAGGAACAGCGACTTTCTGAATGACAGCAGCCTAATGCAGATCAGATAAAGCAGTGGTATCAAATTGTGCTACCACGTGTTGAAGACAACTATGTGATTCTATACCGTTACCCTATTGAAAGAGTATCTGGCCATCTCAATGCTTCGTTTTATTTGAAAGCTACGGCCCCATTGTTCATTAAGCTCACATCTCAATTAATTGTATCTGGCTACTTTCTCTAAAGCTTTTTCTTTAACGTAGATTCTTTCGTCTTCAATCTTATTTTTAATGAAAATGATGAATTTTGTTTTTTGTGTGTTCAGAGCCATTTTATACCTCAGCTGTCCGCAAGGAGTAGGTATCGTATCGTCTACGTATCTGAGATTATTTACTAGTGTTACATTAATGATATGTTTTTATTTACATCTTATAGTGTCTCTTCAAACATATAATCTGAGCACATATTAAAAAGTTAAGGGGCCAGTACACATGCTTGTCGTACTCTTCGTCTGATAAGTATCTTTTTAGGTTTCTGTTTGGTTTATTCGTATTATGGCTTTCTGATTTCGATATACATAATTGGTAATGATTCGTACATCCTAATCCTATTACAGCAATATGTTTGCAAGTGTTGCATGTATAACTTATATAGCTGATGTGTTATATTTTGTCTAGTTGGTATTATTTTGAAGATATTAAGAACGTCTTTGAACATAAAATATATGAAATTTTAATGTTACAAAAGAGTATCTTCTATAAGTGGCAAACATCAAACCGAACGCCCCGGGTTCGAACAAGGCACGGATACCAAAAATTGTTCAACTTCTTATTTAACTAAGCCGCCACCATGCTGTAAAGGAAATCTAAATCCGTCGGTCTCGGCTACGTAAGGGCGCGTTCATTACAGAGATCATCGCACCATATCCTCGCCTAGAGCATAGCACTGACAGTGAACGCTCGCATGTAAAATAATGCATTTATTTTACCTAAACTCGATAATGTGATACCATCCTATGTTCCGACCGAGGGTCGGCGCCTCGTTATGAACGCACACTTAGGAGGCGTTTCATACTAAAAAAACTTGAGCCAGAAGCATACACGAATAGAAGATTACAATAAGCTACTAGGAACAACAAACGCTTTTAGAAAAAAAATACTCTTCCATAACAACACCAAAATGAAATTATATTTTTAAACTTTGATTTATTTTTCTATTTATTGTTTCGTAATCATGATGTACGCCAATGATCTTGCAACTACTTTTGGTGTTTTATCTTGGGTGTTGTGAGTTGTACACATACAGCAGTAGCTTCAGTTGCGGGTCACGTTCAGTCTCATCGGTTTGAATCTTACTGTCAAGAAAAAACTATCTTTCTTCTTTTAAGGTCGGTCATCAATGATAGCGAGGCGGAAATCGGCTTCCTCTTTCCTCCTCCTACCATCGACCGATGACACTAGAAATATCGCTGTATTGGAAGTGTTTATATGTGCTCGGTAAGGGGTTAGTTTTGTTTGTTTTTTGGTGAAATGTTGTTCGACGAGAAGATTTATGGGATTAATAAAATTAAAATACACAACCATAAAAGCTACAGGCGCTTTAAGTTATTAGAGTTATGTATGGTGAAGAAAGCAAACACTGCCAATACTGTTTTAAGTTCTGAAAATAGACTGAACAACATAATGTTATGTAAAAAATTAATTAATAATACACTGACCTGCCAAAAAAGTGGCCACTCTATAAATTTCCGAAAATAAAAATTTATTAGAAGTTTTATGCACTGTTTCATATTGTGTTCGCAACATTTTTTATTTTTAAAACAAAAAATGACCATTACTGTTCCATTTCTTATTCGAACATAATTTCGAGTTCGAGCATAATTTATTTAACTAGAAGGCTACAAAAGAAAATAGTGTGATATCGAAACGAAGTACAAACAATAAAAATTACGAATGTACTTAAACGAAATTGTATAATATCGGGTATTATGCCCTAAAATATCAATAACCATTTGCATACGATTTGGAAGGAAAAGGAAAAATGTTAAATAAAAACTTGAGGTTCTGCAAGACTTTCTGGCTGGCCTGGTTGACTTTTACGATGAAGCTTAATTTTAACTATACCCAAGTAATATGTCACGATTCTTGCGGTATGCAGCCGTGAATTCTCATGCATAAAGACGAAATTGTCTTCACTAAAAGAACCAAATGAAAGCCAAAGCATCCTCTATATAGCAGAGAGCATTCAGGGGGCCATTAATAAAAATAAGTTCAGTTCGAGCTTCAAGTGAGATTCCAGCCCAAACCATGACACCACCACCGCCAAACTTTCTTCTTTGGGACATACAAGCTTGGGCATATCTTTCATTTCTCATCCTCCAAACCCTTTCTGGGCCATCGCCAGATTTCAAACAGAACTACGATTCATCGGTAAAGAGAACTCAGCTCCAATACTGTATATCCCAGTATTAATGTTGTCGAGAAAAAAATCCTTCCGTCCACGCCACACGTTTTCTAGCC